>OX101794.1:14392115-14909139 GCA_944452715.1 Ophion slaviceki | reverse complement strand
CCCCCTTTTTCACGGTCTCTTTCCATCTCCTGGAGGTTCGTTATGACAGCCACGTCAAATATGCAAGTTATGCGTGAGCCAGTCCGCCAATATTGACGGAAGTCTCGATGGTTCGTGTGCCCTGCAGCAACGCGCTTAACCCGATAGTCCAATGAAAATCGATTGATAGCACGCCTTACGTATCTGTATTTATCGAGGGATTAAGGCTAAAATGGCGTTGGGTCTCCGTTTCTACGGGCTATACACGCCACTTTGTCTTATGTCCGTACATACATAGATGCATAGATATAGCTCTATCTGTAAGTAAAACCCCGACCTCTCTTGCGAGGTTAAGGCCAAGATAATAGTTCGTCAAATATTTGCTCAACTCCTCGAGACAGTGCGAGAAAGAAAAGAGCTCAAGTGTCTGCAGGCTTTGTCTACCACTTTTTTTTTCCACTGACCACCTTCCATTGCGTTTTATCCCAAGCCCCTTAATCGGCAATAAGAAGAAGCGATGAAAATTATTGTAAAACGATTCTTCGGAAAAGTAGTAGTATAAAATATCATTTTTCTTAAGGAAAGAATAAAAAGCGCGGAGGATAAAGTTACCATTAGATAGCAAGATTCAATTATTCTGATATTTGATAAGGTCATCATAGATTGTACAATTGAATTGCCGCGTTAATGAAGATCCCGCGAACGACCTGCAAAAATGTCGCAGTTCGTACTCAAGTGAAAACAAAAATCGACAACTGTCAAAGATACTTACGAAAAATGTGTGCACTAACGGATTTAAGGAGAGATATACACCTAGATGGTCGAGATCGAGGATTTAGAAGCTATGAACATTCCGTCGACCGTAGAAGACCTACACTATGGGTCTGGTATCGATAATTCCATGTAAGTTGACAAATTTCATGATTTGTTCATTCCCAAATTTTCAAACGCGTTTTTCTCAAAACCACGTTTTTCAAATCGGTACCCAAAATTTCTCGAAAACCAATGAACCGAGTGCCTTGAGGTTTTTTGTGGTTATTCTATACACCATTATCTAGTACTTGCCATAGGATTTTTTTTCCGTTACTTAGTTTTTGTTTTGTAGGCAAAATAATAACTAATTTTTGGCCCAAAAATCACTATTTATGTTCAAACGTCCGCCATTTTGTCATAAATCGATATTTTCAAAATCGGCTATGACAAGTATTAGATTATAGTATCTAATTTAATAATCTTTTTGGTTTTTTTTTTCAGATGATTTTTGAAGAAACGCCAGTGGGTGCCGTATGCGCAGATTTTTTTTATGACGCTCCAAGAATCATATCATATCCTTGTATATTTTTGATATTTTTAAATAAAGAAAATTAAACATATTTTTGAATGTATATACGTTTAGATAATTAAAACCCCAATCCGAAATTTCAAATAGTTTTCCTTGAAAAAATGCACAAAAATGACCTTTTTTCGGCTCCTAGGTGTATATCTCCCCTTAAGGGGGTGGTGGGGATACTTTGAGGCGAGGAAAAGTATGCTAATTTTCATGATTTTATTCTTAAGCAAATATTTCTTCACTATTTTTTAGACTTCTTTTTTTTTATTATTAATCTTTTTAAATGGCGAGGGTATGGCGTGGTCTTCTAAACTGCATTTAAAAACTGGCGTGACGTATAGCTAAAAAACTAATCGACTGATTCTAATTAAATTTGGTATAAATCTTTCTAACCCTATTGTCTAGAACATGATCCTAAAAGTTTTTGAAAATTAAAGAGAAAAGTATCTTTTATTGCAAAATGTAGCCATGTTTCGGAAAATTCAATCTTTTTGTTACAAAGCGTACAATTTAATCGATTTTTAACATTTCTCACTTTTTCTTGGTTCATATTCTGCGTATGAGTGTTAATGAAGGAAAAATCTTCGTTGGTTTTTTCTCAGATTAATCCCGCCGACTCTACGTGTCACGCTGTCTGAAAATATCTGGCGTAACCCGTTTAGAAGATCGTGGGTCGTGGGGATATAAGTTTGGAAGTACGTTTATAAGTGATTTTCACGATTTTTTCTACAGGGAATGAATGAATAGAATTTATCCAAACTTTGGGTATATTTTATACATATTTTCAAACAAATATTTTAGTTTTTTCGAAGCATTTCCACTGAAAATATGGAATATTTAAGGGGTTACACCCACTTGCGATTTTGAAAAAATCGATTTTTTTTTATTGCATTTTTTTGAAGTATAAGTATCCGGGCCCATACTTCTGTATGGGCCCGGAATAGATGACTCTATGTAAGTTTACAAAAAAAAATATTTTCTTCGTGTAAGCTGAAATTGAAACTTTAAACGCGTTTTTCTCAAAATGGCATTTCTGAAGTCGGTGACCAAGATTACTCGAACACTAATGAACCGATCTTCTTGAAATTTTGCAAGCTTATTTAACACATAAACATGTAGTCTTTAATCGTTCGATTTTTTTCGTTAAAATCGAACCATTAACTTTGACTGTCCGCCATTTTGTGAAAAAGGAATATTTTTTAAAATCCTTCGATTAAAGACTACTTTATACTTATATTTGACTAAATCCATCCGCATTTTTTTTTTTCAGATGATCCACTTCGCCGCAATGTTGGTCACCGCAAACCGTGTATATAAAAACATTATTTCATTGACGGCCATTTGCCACTAAACAATGTAATGTTTTTCAATAAAAAAATTACTGAAAGTTCTTCAAGATGGTATATTGATCGATTAAAAAAGTTTTGTAGTTTTCTTTTAAAAAGTTCATGAAAAAGGCCTTTTTTTCGCTTTAACCTGCCGCACATCGAAGATCGCCATCAGACTTTGCTGTCTGTGTACACTCCGGAGCCCGAGGTTTACATCGGAAATCGATACGGTTTAAAGAATACTTTAAGAACATGTTTTCCTTCTATATGAACCTAACACTGACCAAAAGAAAACTAAAATTGCATTCGTCAGAGGTGTTTAAACAAAAGGGTATAATTTTTTCCATTATTTTATAACCTTTTTTCCTGTCAAAAATATACTTTAAACAATATTACCCCAAATTTAGGTTCATATAGAGCGTAATTATATAAAGAAACTATCACTTTATAAAATTATAGGTTAGAAACTTATTGAGCTAGTGTACACAAATTGAAAAAAAGACGTTTCGAGAAAAAAGCGCTGAAAAAATTACGAAAAACAAAAATTTCGAGGCAGTAATGAATGATTCATACCATTTTGGGAACATATTCTCGAATAGTTTTATAACAATTTATGAAATTAAAAAAAATCAATTGCTTGAGTCATCTGAACTGGTTACCCGCCTTAAAGTTAAATTTTTTTTCAAATACTATGTAGCAGCCAAAAGTAGTATAGAAACATACCCAAAGTCGCAAAAATGGTGAAGAAATGGTGAAGAAAAAAAATAATAAAAATCATCAATTATTTCCTCGCCCAAAGGTCCTCCGTCCTTAATTTCCATTTGGTATTCCACGAAAAACTCACAATCATTGCCAAATGGTAAAATATAATTGACGTAGAAGGAAAAAAAAACCATGATCAAAACAAACAAACAAATTTTCTTACCACGAAAACGTTCGTTGCTGCGATTGGAGAGTCATTAAAATGATCCACCGAAGAGGAAAATCGTGTGAACTTGGTTAACGAATTGGGTATGTAGTGTACAAAATGGCAGTGCACGTTGGAACTCGAGTGAGCATGCATCGAACGTGGATAGAAAGTAGAGGGTGTCACACGTCGGCTCTCCAAGCTTGTAATATACGTTTTACAGGACACTCAAGGGAAAAAAGGTATTGAGCAAAAGCCCTTTCCGCGATGCCCTCTGCCCTCCTCGCCCATTATTCCCAAAAGGGACAGAAGCGAGCCCCCTCGTACGTAGCGAAGCAGCTGAGTGCGAAAAAACCAGAAAAATGGGAATTAGAATCCGAGCTTAAGGATCACGTGTCCTTGTACGGAATATCTGAAGAATTCGAGCACCAGTAGTCCATTGTCCCCAAACTCAACACTACGTGAACCCCGGTGTCTTCAAAATCCTTGAACGAACATGAGAATATTCATACAAAGGCCATTCCAAGGATGGTTCTGTCTCCAAACCAACAAAGCGTTCGAAAAAAATTCTAAGGGCCGTCCTCCGATAGCCAGGTGTCCTGATAGCCGACATTACACGCACACGCATGGTTCGAAAGATCTTCGCTCCGTATACGTGTGCCTGCGCGTACATCTGTGAGGCAATACCGCAAAAGGAATTCTATCTATCGGACGGAATTCCATTTCGTTGGCCCTAGTCTCGCTTCTGTCCAGAAGCACCCTCTGTGCGCATTCTACTCCGATCGAGCTTTACAGTCCTAGCATGGGCGCGGTTCACCCTCGATTCAAGCAACCTTTTTAATCCAGACTTTGAACGGTCCATTTTTGTCCCGCCGATCGAGATGTAGCACAAAAGGCCAATCTCCTTTTTCGATTAAATTGTGGTGGATTTGGAAAAATGGAAAATTCGTCATTTTTCGAAACTAAGCCCACGCTCATTTTCTTACCGAGAAAGCTTGAAGTTGAAAAACTAATTGATTTCGCGATTGTCAGATTTTTTGTTTAAAAAAAAAACAAGTAGAACCTTTGGATTTGAAGAGAACAATTTGCAGCGTCAAGTTGTAAAGAAAGAAAAGTCGGAATTGAATTCAGCACTTATTTATTTAGCCAGACGGTCAAAGGTGAGATAAAAGTGTCACATGTCTTTTAAATTCTCGTAGATGCAATCTCGGACTTTATATGAGTATTTATAACAGCTTATTTTAACGTTTTTATACTAAGACGTTATTATTCATAATTAGATATCATCTATACTTAGCTATGATTATCTATACTTAGATATTATTATCGATACTTGGATATTATTATCTATACTTAGCTATGGTTATCTATACTTAGACATTATTATCTATACTAAGCTATTTGTATCTGTACATAACTATTTTTATCGATACTTGGCTATTATTATCTGTACTTAGATATTATTATCTATACTTGGCTATGATTATCTATACTTAGATTTTATTATCTATATTTGGCTGTTATTATCTATTCTTAGATATTATTGTCTGTACTTAGATATCGTTATCTGTACTTAGATATGGTTATCTATACTTGGCTATGATTATCTATACTTAGATTTTATTATCTCTATTTGGCTGTTATGATCTATTCTTAGATATTATTGTCTGTACTTAAATATTATTATCTATACTTAGATATTATTATGACACGGGTCAGTGACCAATCAAGGAGTCGATTCGTCATGTGATATTCGGCTCGCCCAATGTCCGTTTCATCCTAGCACTTACCTTTCATTTAGCGCTCAAGCATTGCCCTCAAGTGGGAGGGTTTTCTCTTTTTAATTTCCCTTTGACGGTGGCAGATGCAAGTGGCTGTCTAATGCATGTAAAAAAAGGTCTAGTCATTTTCCCGACACTCACGATGATGAGCTCAGAATAGTAAGCCCTTCAAACTGTATTCATGTACAAGTGATATGATATGCCGGCATACGTATTACACATATACCTATGCTCGTTCCATCCTTAGATAAATTCAATTACCCGAATCGGAGCTAATGTAATGGACGTGAAAAAACGAAGCGTTGAAAATTGACAGAACCCACAATCGTAAAACACGATTCGTACCGTTAATACAATTTTTCCGCTCTGATAATCATAAATGGTTCGTTTCGATGGAAACACAGAAAAGAGGAAATCATCTCTCACGAATTGCGACGATATTTCGTGTAGCTTCGTTTCATCTGGATTTTAGTGATTTTCTTTCTACCGATCCTGCGTTTTGTCAATTTCTCGTCGTTTTATTGATTTTAAGTTGTTGATGTTTTCAATAAAATCACAAGATTTTGTGTCCAGTCTTTCATATCCAGTTTCCTCGATGTTTACGCTACTTTGTCACGTTACGAAAAAACGGGGAATACCGGTAAACGGTCACCCATCCAAGTATTGGCCCAGGCCAACTGCACCTGGGCTAACGTCAAAGCCGCGCACATGCCCTGCTCAAGCCACTGTGGGCATGTATTCTGCTTTTTCCATTTTTAGTATTTCTGATAACAGCGTTTTATGGAGCAACTTGTTTTAGCTGCTACATCGTTAAGGGGTTAGCCCCACTTGCGATTTTGAAAAAATCGATTTTTTTTATTGCATTTTTTTGAAGTATAAGTATCCGGGCCCATACTTCTGTATGGGCCCGGAATAGATGACTCTATGTAAGTTTACAAAAAAAAAAAAATATTTTCTTCGTGTAAACTGAAATTTAAACTTTAAACGCGTTTTTCTCAAAATGGCATTTCTGAAGTCGGGGACCAAGATTACTCGAACACTAATGAACCGATCTTCTTGAAATTTTGCAGGCTTATTTAATCCATAAAAATGTAGTCTTTAATCGTTCGATTTTTTTTTTTCGAAAAAAAAAAATGGCCGTTTTATAGCCAAAGAACGGCTGTTTTTTTCGTTAAAATCGAACCATTAACTTTGACTGTCCGCCATTTTGTGAAAAATGAATATTTTTTAAAATCCTTCGATTAAAGACTAGTTTATACTTATATTTGACTAAATCCATCCGCATTTTTTTTTCAGATGATCCACTTCGCCGCAATGTTGGTCACCGCAAACCGTGTATATAAAAACATTATTTCATTGACGGCCATTTGCCACTAAACAATGTAATATTTTTCAATAAAAAAAATTACTGAAAGTTCTTCAAGATGTGTTTTTTAAGATGGTATATTGATCGATTAAAAAAGTTTTGTAGTTTTTTTTTTTTAATTCATGAAAAAGGCCTTTTTTGCGCAATAAGTGGGGGTAACGCCTTAAACGTGTGATCCCCGGATCGAACTGCCTATAAATCATTTCCGTCCGTATTGTACCGCGAAGTGCAAACACCATTTGGAGATAATATGGCCAATCTCGTGTCGAACCATCAGCTATTTAAATACCGTACGCGGTGTACCATTTTTTCACTACTATACCCATCCACCTTCTATTCCTTCTACTCCCTAGAAATAGTAATATTGCAACGGTACGGGGACAATGATTTACGCTTTATAGACACGTGAGAGCATATGGCTCTTTATTTCATTGTGGTGAGATCAACGTAAAAAGCCAGTGGGACGGTCAGGGGCAAATGGGGAAGGCAAACATTGGACTACATCTATTGGACATGGGTCTTCACACATCGGAGCCCATAAATATATATATATATATATATATATATATATATGCATGCATATATACATGGTGTCCTGTTATGAATGGATAATCCTGCAACTGTCGATAGGTCAGATCATGTCCCATGCTGGAATTTCAGTTTAGTAAAAGTCCCACGGTTTTCGAGCTAAAAATCATCTGCTTTTGGTTTTTCGCATGCCATTTCTACAAATGACAATTTTTTTATCCGGTTTTTTTTATGCCCTTGGTTATTTGTATTATGTAGAAAAGTCTTTGTTTTAAACTTAAGGGGTTACGTACACTTAAAATTTTCGGAAAATCGATTTTTTTTTCTCAATGTACATATATTTAAGTACACACACACAGAAAATGTCTTGTCAATCCGGCGAATATTCTCGAAGTTACACGCACATTTGTAATGACGTGTCAGAGCGTTCGAAAGTGCTTTTGCAACTTTAAACGCGTTTTTCTCAAAGCTGTGTTTTTAAAGTCGGTGAGCAAGATTTTTCGGAAACGGCTGAAATGGTGTTGAAGTTCGCATCGTTGGAACGCAACGAACGTTCCATTTTACATTTTGTTCTCCACATTTTTATTATTACAGACGATCTTTTTTTTTTAATGAATTTGTCATGTAGATCGCTGAACAAATATCTTCAAAAACGGTTGAGGGACTTTTATAGGCGAAATGTGCAAAAAGAAATTAAATTCGTTGCAGTCCAACGATGCAAACTTTAGCATCGTACGGCTGAACCGATCGGTCTCAAATTTTGACACAATCTTTTCAAGTATATTTTTTAGTAATTAATCGAAGGTTTTTTCTCGCCGATGAATATTTTCCCTTTAATAAACAATTTAAGGCCTAAATTATTGTCAAAAATCGATTTTTGTTTTGAGAAGCCGCAATTTTGTCAAAGATTATTATTTTGCTTATTTCTTCGATCGATTAGAAGATAATCCATTATGTTAACGAAATATTTTTGGTTTTTTTTATTTTAGATTATCCAGTCCAGAGATATTGTGCTCACTGCAAGACGCCTTTTTTCGAGGTGCTCCCGGAGATCAGCTATAGCAGCTTACAAAATAATTATTTCCACAAATAAAAAAATGTTAAAATACAGTTAAAAGTTACCATAATATGTGTACAAATGTTTACGGTAATAGATTTAAAGGTCTTCTCAAGAAAAATTCTTGAAAAAACGATCTTTTTGGGGATCCTGACTGTATATAACTCCTTAAATCTTAAGGAGTTACCCCCACTTGCGATTTTGAAAAAATCGATTTTTTTATTGCATTTTTTTAAAGTGCAATTTGAAGTGCAGTTTTTTTCTTGATGCCCGGAATAGATGACTCTATGTAACTTTACAAAAAAAAATATTTTCTTCGTGTAAACTGAAATTGAAACTTTAAACGCGTTTTTCTCAAAATGGCATTTCTGAAGTCGGTGTCCAAGATTACTCGAACACTAATGAACCGATCTTCTTGAAATTTTGCAGGCTTATTTAATACATAAAAATGTAGTCTTTAATCGTTCGATTTTTTTTTTCGAAAAAAATGGCCGTTTTATAGCCAAAAAACGGCTGTTTTTTTCGTTAAAATCGAACCATTAACTTTGACTGTCCGCCATTTCGTGAAAAATGCATATTTTTTAAAATCCTTCGATTAAAGACTAGTTTATACTTATATTTGACTAAAGCCATCCGCATTTTTTTTTTTCAGATGATCCACTTCGCCGCAATGTTGGTCACCGCAAACCGTGTATATAAAAACATTATTTCATTGACGGCCATTTGCCACTAAACAATGTAATATTTTTCAATAAACAAATTACTGAAACTTCTTCAAAATGTGTTCTTCAAGATGGTATATTGATCGATTAAAAAAGTTTTGTAGTTTTCTTTAAAAAAAATTCATGAAAAAGGCCTTTTTTGCGCTACAAGTGGGGGTAACGCCTTAAGGAAGCTTTATGAAAAAAGATCTTATGCAGAATTTTCATACAAACCAATTCGAACATCTGACTTTGACATCTTGCGGTGTAGAAAAATGCACTACGCATATCGTGCCAATTACTCAAAAAAGTTGCTTGGTTATTGTCGATTCATTTCATTTGCAGAAATAGCATGCAAAAAATCGAAAGCAGATGATTTTTTTCCAAAAACAACATAAAGCCCAAAATCTCGAAAACCGTGGGAATTTTACTAATCAGAAATTCCAGCACATAGTAGGCCATGATCCGACCTATCGACAGTTGCAGGATCATCAATTCATAACAGGTCACCCTGTATATACATACATGCATATTTATATGCATATTTTTCGCGACGCCTGTATGAATGGGTGACCAACAGAGGACCGCCATAATCTCGTGTCGTATTATGCGCAGCTAGTCGCCCAGCAGGGCTGCCCAAAAATCAAACAATACATTTGATCCACCCTCCCCTTCGCCACTGCAAATCCCTGAATATCGCGTTCGTGCGCCAGAGCCTCCCGAGGATCATTGTCAAATCATCGATTGATTGGCAGTCTATTTACTCGCCTACTCCATACCGGCAAAAATCACCCCTTTGACACTTTTGATCGGGAATGAAACGTTCCGAAATTCCGCGATCCTCGATCTTTGCCAATAACGCGGGTATGCATGAAATATTCCTCCGCTGGGAGACATATCGCTGGTTTTCATGCTCGGACGCCGAATCGACCCTGGATTATCGATAGATTTATTCCAACTCGATTCACTCGAATTAACGCACCGGGTGTTCGTTGGTTCAGCCATTCAGGCCTCGGCAAACTTTGTTTCGCTGTGACCATCGATAAAGCGCAGGGATGATTGTTGAACGGCGCTGAAATTTTTATGTATACACCGCGTTAATTGTCTCTCCTCCCGGGACCAGCACGAACGGATTCGATTTGGATGTTACACGTGACAGGATCACGTACTGTCGGTGGAAAAAATATTGAATGCCGAGGTCTAAACCTGAAACTTGAATGTCAGTTACAGAGAGCATAGGCTGCTTGCGCTGGAAATGAATGATTTATTGACAGAGGCCTTTATATACGGTTGAAAAAAAATTATCGTTTTTTCAATTGGCTTAAGTCGTGTACAAACATCCGAAAAATGATATGGTCCGAAGATAAATAGATCTGAACATTTAAAGGGTCTTCTCACTTTAGATGCTAAAAAACAGCTATTTTCATGAATTTTTTGGATAGGTTTATATTGCAGATATTGATATGAAAGTTGTTAAACTTAATTAATACACTTTCGAAATACATCGAATTTTTTTTTTGTTTTTCTGTAACCCAAACCAACTTTGAACGCGTTTTTCTCGAAACAACGTTTTTCGACGACTTGTTGATAAAATCTTCGAAACTACTGAACCGATCCTTATGAAATTTTAACCACATATTTACAACTATAGCTATAGCGATTATAAAGGATTTTTTAAATTTAGATATTTACTATTTTTTCGCCAAAAAAGGTGGAAAAAACGTTTTTTTTTTCTTTTTTTTTTTTTCGAAAAATGTCCGCGATTTTGTTATTTTTGCACATATAAAACATCGTCTGATATGCGATATAACCATTAACATACTGAATCTAAAACCGTTCGATTTTTTCGTTTCGGGTGTACCATCTTCGAGATTTCATCAACAGCACAGACCTACCATTTTTAGGACATTTGTTTAACTACCACTTTAGTCTATAAATAGTCCCTTAAATAAACATAAGAGAATTCGAAAAAATAACGAAGGATGCGCATAGAGAAAAGTTGGAGAAAGAGGGAAAAATGAAGGAAAAAGGAAATTAATAAATAAAATTGCTGTTTGGTCTTGAGGTATGAAAAGGAATAGGATAGGAGAAAGTAGAATGTAAGTTAGATTTAAGCAAATATTGTAAAAGGGGAACCACATGTAGGGGGGGCTCTCAGTGTAAACGCCCATGAGGGTATATCATGGAATAAACTACTACTACTACTACTAGTCCCGTAAATAAATAATTTTTAATATATTTCGAAAGTGTATTTATTAAGTGTAAGAACTTTTATATCAATATGTATAATATAAACCTATCAAAAAATTCATGAAAATAGCCTTTTTTAGCGTCTAAAGTGAGAAGATCCCTTGAGCGCGTTTTTCTTGAAACCATAAATATGGTTTCAAGAAAATAATAATCAAATAAGAAAATAATATCAAGAAACCATATTTATGGTTTCAAGAAAAACGCGCTCAAGGGATCTTCTCACTTTAGACGCTAAAAAAGGCTATTTTCATGAATTTTTTGATAATTTTATATTATACATATTGATATAAAAATTTTCAAACTCGGGCGGACTTGTAGCTCCTATAATGTTTCGATTGACCTCAAAGTTCAACGGCAGCTTCTTAGTTAGATTTTCCCGCAAAGTACACACGATTTTTACGATCGATTAAGAGTTACGGTTTTTATTAACTTTAATTAAGGCCGTTTTTAGTCGAAGATGCGTCTTTTCCTTAAAAATGATACAAAATTTGCAAAAATCAATATTTCGTAATAATCGTTTGTACTTCGCTAGCAAGACTGGTGTAGATTACGAAAAAAAAAAAATCATTTTGTGTTGTAGGTGCTCATGTGTGTCTTCAACGAGTCCGTCCGTGGAAGGCTTAAAAACGACGTTCTCGTTCTATTGGACCCTGGGCCGTCATTTCGTATTTTTTTGAAAATAAAACATTGATTTGAGTACCTACATAAAATAAACCCTCCAAACCTCATTTTGATTTCTTTTTTACTATTTTTTTTATCTCTGGAAGCCCAACTTGAAGGCTCAGAATAATGAAATTTTTTCTAGTTACACATTGGTTGGAATAAATTATTTTTTCCCAGCATGTTGTACACATGTTTGTGGTTACAATGTAATTTTTTCGGAAGAAAATCTATCAAATTGTTCGTGATGCTGCAGTTGGCGTTGCAGTCCTCCAGCGGCGAGGCCCGAAACGGCGGGATCTCTACCAGGCTCAAATGTAATTTGAAACAAAAACAAACAAAAAATTCTTCAAATATATCCAACTGGCTGTGGATTCACGATCCACTTTTCGAAATTTCGAGAAATACGAAAAATGACAGCTTCTCTAAAGAAAACCTCATTTTTCTCTTGAAAAACAGCATGCTGAAGTCATTGTTATTAACAAATGGTTCATCCAATTAAAAAATGCGATCGTGAACCGAAAATGACTACTGTTTGAACGCTTACTGTGCAAATTCAAGTCAATAGTGTGAAAGTTACTCAAGATATCAATCCCGCCCTGTCAAGATATGTAGTTTCGAGATAATTAACCGATTAAACGAACTTACCTGTTGTGAAGTTCTATCGTAATTATATCTGATGTCTCGTTCGAGAGATTACAATGGTAGTACCGCCTACTTCATGCCAAATTCCACGAATATTCAGAGTCAAAAAACGGAACGGGGAACCGGGACAGCCCTCCCGCTTCACCATTCCGTACGTTCCCTTCATAATGTTTATAGATTATTTACAAAGGGTAGGGAAAGCAAATAAATTAGCAAAAATTTTCTTTACATGGGTGGGAGTGTAATCTCTCGAACGAGACATCAGATATAATTACGATAGAACTTCACAACAGGTAAGTTCGTTTAATCGGTTAATTATATCCTCGTCTCGTTCTCGAGATTACAATGGTAGATGTTTAGAGGTAATAAACAACCATTGATATTATTTGGTTTAATCAAACTGAAAACATTTTACAGTTGATGAAAGAACATTTCTTAATCTAAAGTAAAGGAACAATTCTTAATCAAAAACAGCCTTTGCAAAATCGCCCCTATCCGACTCAATTGGTCGGTTGTAAAACTTCGCAAACACTTGCGAATCCTGGGACCATCCTGCTGTTGATTTAATAATGCTTAAATCTATGCCTTTGGCCAGTGCGGTCGACGTCGCCGCATGCCTCGTGCTGTGCGGCGTGTACTCGTCGCCTACTCCACTGAGTTTTAATACTGCTCTAATCCAACGGCTTATGGTTTGTGCCGTTGCCGCTTTAAACGGTCTTCTCGACGATATGAATAACGTATCACAGTCGTTTCTTAGTGGACCTGTTAAGGCCAAATATCGCTCCAAAAAAGACGCCACGCAAATCTCGGGCTTATCCTTAAAATATCTTATTAATAATAAGGGCTGGTATTGCCCTGGACGAGAATTCTTGACTAAATCCGTTATTCTTATTTCGAATCCATCCTTTGATCGGTTAATATTACTTAACTTAATTAGAGACAACGTCTGAATACGATGCGCTGACGCAAGCGCCATTAGTGTAACGAGCTTCTCTGACAACTTTTGCAGATTTGAATCCTCAATTGCACAATGACTCGCGAGAGTGCGGAGCACCACATCGGGACTCCAAGTTTTTTCACATTTGGGTTTTGTTGGACGTAGTCGAAAAATACCTTTAAAAAAACGTGCAAGAATGCCACTCGAGGTGACATCGTTGACTGAAATTAGCGACACCGCCGATCTAGCTGAATTCAGGGTCCCATAGGATGCTCCGTCCTCAAACTTTTTTGTTAAAAACGCTAATAAGTCGTTCTCATTCGCTCCGTGAGGATCGATCTTTGCTTTTGAGCAATATTCCCACCAAGCCTTCAACGGGCTCGCGTACTGTCGTATCGAAGAATCCGCCAACGACGCCACAAAAATATCTATTGTCGATTCCGGTAAACCTTTCCTCTCGAAAGCGTTCCGGATAATTTGCCGGCAATTAAACGCAAGTTTCTCGCTAGCGGATGACGAAGCGACCTGCATGGGGACAACAATAAATCATGAGACGGATTGAAATATATAGGTCTCTCGCACAAGCGTGAAAAGAACAACGGGTACCACGGCTGGTTCGGCCAATCGGGTACTACGAGAATCCCACAGGCCTCTTCCGCAATTATTTTTTGTAATACTTTCGGAATGATCGCAAAAGGCGGAAACGCATAGAAAAATTTATTTTTCCAAGTTATGGTAAACGCGTCAATTGCTGAGGCCTCGGGATCTCTATGCCAAGCACAAAAGATCTCGCATTTCGTATTAGCTCTTGTCGCGAAAAGATCTATCGCTGGCTCCCCCAACTGACGAACAATTTTTTCGAACGCGAAATTCGCTAGTTCCCATTCCGTATCTACGTTTTCGTTTCTTGACTCGCGATCCGCGTCGCTGTTGCTTGCCGACTTTATATATGATGCGAACACTCGAATCTGCCGAGCCTCGCACCATTTCCACAGTTCTTTAGCACGGCTAACTAACCCCGGGTACTGAACCCCGCCCATGCGATTAATGTACGAAATCGCAGTCGTGTTGTCAACACGTAATAATACTTGAACGCCACGTAAATCGGAACAGAAACATCGCAAGGCTATAAACGCCGCTGTGAGCTCTAGATAATTGATATGCAAGGTCTTTTCGCTCTCCTTCCAAAAACCGCGAGCACCCTCGCCATTACAATGAGCTCCCCAACCGGTCAACGAGGCATCAGAGAAAATTTCCCGAACGTATACCGGGCTTGCTATCGATTTCTTTCCCGTTTGCAATTTTTCTTTCCACCAATCAAAATCTTCGCGCAGGGAGATTGGTATACGCATCGTTGCCTCATAATCTTGCCCATTTTCGAGAAGCGCCTGAAAGATTTCCCTCCGGAAAGCTTTTAAGTATGCGCTGCTATACTCCAATGCCGGACTATACGCTACCAAAGTTCCCAGGAACCGAGCGAATTCTCGAATTTTACAAGCCTTTTTCCGCGAGAATACTTCTACCAAAGTCTTCGCACTTTCCCTTTTTTCCCCCGGAAGCTCTAAGGACATATCGACCGAGTTGATATTAAACCCCAAGAAAGGACAAATTCGCGTTGGTTTCAAAATACTTTTTTGCTGATTTACAATAAAACCCAAAGCTTCAAACAGCTCTATCGACGCCGCCACATTCCGCGAGCAACTTTCGTAATCCTCTCCTATGCAGAGCAGATCGTCCAAGTAAATAACCGATACGAATCCCTTCGCTCTTAGATGACTAACCACTGGTTTCAAAATCTTCGTAAAGATACATGGTGCTGTGGATAGACCATTCGGCAAACAAGTGAACTCGTATAATTGCCCCTTGAACACAAAGCGTAATAGCTTACGACTATCCTGGTCCACCGGGACCGAATAATAAGCATTTTCGAGGTCGACTTTGGCCATAAAATTATTTCGCGATACAATCTTTATCGCGGTCCTCCAGTCTTCCATTTTAAAATGTTCCGTTTGTAAAAAATCATTTAGGCGCTTTAGATTTAAAACAAAACGATGAGAGCCATCCTGTTTTGGCACCAAAAAATAACTGGATAAAAATTGGCCTTTTTCTGGACAACAAGTTTGAATAGCGCCGAGATCTAATAATTTTTCTATCGCACGCTCAAAATCTCTTTCCTCGATTTGATTTTTCCATTCTAAGTCTCGGGGCAATGTCTTTTGAACCACCGTATGCGCAGCTACAATTTTATACCCGGACACACAACGTAAAACAAAATTTTCGGCAATTTTTTCCCATTCGGACAAAAAATAACGCAATCTCCCCGCAGGTTTGATTACCTCTACTTCCTCGACGACTTTTCGTCCGTGAGTTGAGTCTGCTCGGGCAGGCGATTCTCCTGCTGCGCTCGTTCTCCTTTCCGGGGACCACGTTGGTTGTTGCCCACCTGATTCGTCCTCTGGACCCTCGCAGGTGGGCCTTTCCAGTTTACCGAGTTCTTCTTGAATGGAACCTTGGACGCCGCAGCTGCTTTCATCGGTTGCAGCTTCAGATCGAGACCAGCTTTTTCTATGGCCTTTGCTGATTTTAGTTTCTCCGCCAAGTCCTCACCAAACAGAAATTTATCTGTTTCAACTTTTCCCAGGATCGTCCTGGCTCGTTTGTCCAAACCTGGTAAGATATAGGCCTTCCGGGCCACAGACTCTTTGTGATGCAGGTCCGTTATCAACTTTCCTACGTCACACATGAGCTTCAACAGCTCGTTTCTGTCTACGCTCTCCTTCTTGTCATTCAGAAGCAGCGTAATCGCTGTTCCCAAAGCCGACAGCGCAGAGCCGATCAAACATTGTGAGTCGACAAAGTGTCGGTCACGTTTCACTGCCATTTCGTTCAGCGAGGAGAGGAGCTCCGCGGTCAATATTGGCGCTTCCAGCGGACAATTGCCTTCCCGCGAGTAGGTCTTAAGCAGTTCTACTCGATTTTCCTTATTCAAGCCAGAACGAATGCAAGCTTCCCACCGAGAAGCCAAGCCTGAATGAAATTTGAACTCTTTCGGCTTGTTTGACGCAGGATCTTCGCCCAGAATCTGTAACTCCTCTGCGTTTATCGGAACCTCTTCAATATCAGGGTCCAATACGTCAAACTCGTGTTCACTGCACGAGTTTTCTTGCGTTTCTGTACAAGAAAAAATCCAATATTCATCATGAATAGAGGACTGGGTTATGTCCGCCAAAAGGCAAACATAACCTATATGGGGGGCAATAGGCAACCGTCTTATCTACAAATAAGCTCTGGCCGTTTTCCATCCAAGATTGTATCGCCTCTAAACGTGCGATCTCCTTGGCCCCAACAGAAAGAATCACACTTACCTGAATCAATAAATTCGAAAATATCGTCTTTCAACGCATTTTCCGTCGAACCTCGTGGCGGGTCTCGGCGTGTCGCCGGCGCCGCTAGCTTTCTGAGGCTATAATAATGGTCTTCGAGTTTCCTCATCTTTTTATAGATTTTTTCTAGTGCGGATTCCTCCGCCTTTCTTTTATTATCCTCCTCAGACATAATTTTCATGAAAAAACAACCAATAAACGATGATAAATTGACTTTTTGATTTGACTCTGAACCGACGCTTTCGGCACGAAAAAACGTTATGAAGGGAACGTACGGAATGGTGAAGCGGGAGGGCTGTCCCGGTTCCCCGTTCCGTTTTTTGACTCTGAATATTCGTGGAATTTGGCATGAAGTAGGCGGTACTACCATTGTAATCTCGAGAACGAGACGAGGATATAATCGCGTTCAAACTCGACAGATCGCGGTAAACCCGACGCACAACGTTCCACTAAAGTAGGTGTAACTTCGTCAATTTTTAGAATTTCAGGGTCCGGTTGGTTTTAAAATATTTTTGAAAGTTGACACTATAATATACAATAAAATAATTTTTTGAAGTTTCCAGATAGGAATACCCCCATAAGGATCTTAAGGGGTAAGGCCACAGTAGAATTGTCAAAAAATCGATTTATTTTTCTAAAACGGTGCTTTATGATCATAAGAATAAGTTACTATTCGGTTTATAGCAAGAACATTTTTTTTCACCGACTTTGAGTGTATAACGTAAGCCCACCTCTGGCACGGCCATAGAGTACCTAAAACTTTAAACGCGTTTTTCTCGAAACAGCTTTTTTCCAATTGGCGTGACAAATAACTTCAACAATTTTCACTCGCTTTACTTCAAATTTAAAAGTTATGTTCCTAATTGCATTTCGCAGAGAAGTACGTACGGAATTTCTGATTAACGGGGTCCTCTAGTTTCTCGGGTCGAAAAAATCGATTTTTTTCTTCATAAATCACATCTACAACATGTGTAGAAAATGTGTGCCAAAGGATTTTTCGATATTCGAAGTGGTTCACAAGTATAAATCACATGCGCGAACTTTCAAACGCGTTTTTCTCGAAACACCATTTTTCGAAACGGTGACCCAGGTAGGAATTGACGATGAAAAAAGGGCTCGCCAAGCTCTGAAACAAGGCTCACATTTTTTAATTCAGGCTGAGCACCAGCCTTGTTTCAGGCCTAGCTGAACCTCTGAATGATAACGCGGTTTCAGGCTCTTGCACACAGGCTTGACCAAAGGCTGGTAGAAAAGCCTGTACTAAGCCTGAAACGACGAAACAACAAGGCTCAAAACGAGCCTTAATGAAGCCTTCATGAGCATTTATGACCAGGCTTTTCCCAAACTCTTCCCGAGGCTATATGAGGCCTGTTTTTAGTTTTCTATATTCTACATTGGGGTAAATTTAATAAATCTGTAAAGAATTCATTTGATTTATTATATATATTTATTATTTGTTATATTATTTATTACAAAATATATATAAAAAATATTTTAAAAAACAATACTTTATTTTATTGCGTACTTTTATTTTCGTATACACTTTTTTGTGTACCTCATAAATATCGATAAGAGAATATGTTTAAATGTTCTGAGCTGCCTCCTTCGCTTTCGTTTTCCGTGCCTTCGCACCCGACAAATTTATTGCTAAATTTTTTTTTCATAAAAGTACAGAAAAAATATTATTTTAAACTTATTTTATTTTATCACAACCTGAAACAAGCCTTGATTTTTCAGCCTCAAAATTCACCGGTTGAATAAAGCTTGAAATAACCCTGAGTTTAGGCTAAGCAGCCAGTCTTGGTTCCAGGCTGCTCCAAACGATGCAATGAAACCTGGGCCAGGTCTGTCTCACTCAGGCTCGGTGAAACAAGGCTCGCACAAGCTTGTTTCCATCGTCAGCCTTTTAATTTCCTACCTGGGCGACCACGATATTTCAGAAACTACTGCACCGATCTTGTTCAAATTTATACAGCATCTTTAATATGTTATAAGCCAGCGATTGAACTAGGATTATCATGATTGCTTCGATAGTTTTTTTGTACGAGCGAAAAACTTAAGAAAAAATGAGTAAAAAATAGAATGTAATTTTCAAAAGTGTATAAAAAAGTCAATTTTTGTAATTTAGAATTCACTCTAGTTCAATCGCTAGTCTTAAATATGAAGATTAAAATGCCGTTTGGTTTTTTGATTTCAGATAAGCAGAACAGCCGCAATCTTGGTCACCGTCAAGCACCTCTTTTACTTGATGTCTTCCTGTCGGCCACTATGACGTTTATTCTATTATATATTTTGACTTCAAAAAATGTGTAAAGCTTATTTAAATGTTAATAAAGATTATGCAAAAACAATTAGATTGATTATTTCGATGCTTTGCCCGTAAAAAATTATTGAAAAAGCCGTAAAAAAACAGCCGAGAAACTAGAAGACCCCGTTAATCGAAAACTTTTCATTTCATGAGCAGTTTTATACGAAATTTTTCACTGAAAATTCATTCGAATACCTACAACTCAATTCAAATACCTACAACTTTTGAATAAAACAATATTTTTCCAATTCCGTACGTACTTCTCTAGGTATTCTAATGTAGATTGACGAGAATTTTTGTTTTTTTTTTCTAGGTCAAAAATTGTAGATGCTAAATGTCACGCCGCGGAGCGCCTAAAAAAAGTATAACAAAAGAAAATATTAGTAGTTGGCCATTTTGTACATCGAAAAAAACAATATAAATATTTTCTAACAGCTCGATATTTATACTAAATAGACGTGTAATTAATTTGATGAGTGAATTACATTTTCATACGAAAAAAAATTGTTAAATTCACACATGATTCGCATCCTGTTGCTGTGGCCTAACCCCTTAAAAAAAATCTCCGGAGCCTTAAATTTGCCAAAAAAAACATTGGCAATTGTAGAAAAGAAAGTTTCGTTGCGTTCCAACGATGCAAACTTCAACATCGTTCTCTCAGTAGATTGCCGATGTTTTTTCCTTCGCTGGACAAGGGTGTAAAGGAGTCGACAATGGACGGTGCTGCCTCGCAAGGATCTGTGGTGTTGGGCAAAGTTTCCGCTCTTTGTGCGGTTTCACCCTCCGCTTCTCGCAGTCAGTAATCGATATCACGCACGTTCAGCCCTTACATATATATTGACGCAAGCTCCCTCTCTCGCTCGCTCTCTTTCCCTGTGTAATTCACTGTGCCAGGACACGTATACCTTCGACCCTCTGTCGCTGACTACGTATCTCCGCGTTTCACTGCTACGCAGTACGACGCAGTGACACTCTTCGGGATATAACACTTTTATTTATACGCAATATTGTTCATATCTTTCAATTTTCTGTAATTCATTCCGTTATTATTATTACTATTATTATTATTATTATTATTATTTATCAAAGCTACTTCAAATTGTCTTTTTTTGTTGTCAAAATGATCCATCAGTTCGTTTTTATTAACGCAATGCATTGTACCTAAGCGAATGTAGAAAAAATATGCTACCGAACATGTAGGAAAACAATATTCAGAATAATAGAATCCAACGAAAATCCTTTATTTTTCATTTCTTTATTTTTATGACTATCTAAAAACCCTTTTTTCCAAGTTTAGGTTGCGGAACCCTGATAAGGATCTTTGAAAAAATTTCAGTGATTTTTGTAGCCTGAATGGGCAAAAAATAGGGCAATACGAAAGAAAAAAAATTATCTTGAAATTTGCATCGTTGTAACGCAACGTATATTAATTCTTTTCGATTGATAACATTTTTTTACCCCATTCAGGCTATGAAAATCACTAGAATATTTCTACGTATCCTCATCAGAGTTTTACGACCACAATTTACAAAGAAAAAGGTCTCAGATAAGAAAATATGATTATAAAATTACAAACAAAAAATCGTTGCACCCCAACGATGCAAGCTTCAAGATCATCGATTATTTGTATACGTGATAACGTGCGACGAATTTATAGTCGAGTAAAAGAGACGAAAACCCAGCACTTTTAGCGTAGAATTAGAATTTTTGACTGAAGCTAGATGGTTGCACGCTGAAAGTAACCCCAATGAAATTTTGCCCATCAACTCGCCCCAACCCTAAGAAATAGGGGATGAAAACTTAAAAATCGCCGTATCTCGATAAATAATAGCCCGATGGAAAAATGTTTCAAACAAAAGTTGTTTGGAATAGTAGAATACATTTAAAGTTATCTGACATCCAATCCCCTATCTTTGAAAATAGCGGCTCAAAAACACGAGAGCACCACTGACCCAGACAACAAAGCAGCTATTTTCAAAGATAGGAGGTTTGACGTTAGATAACTTGATACGTATTTTATTATTCCAAACAACTTTTGTTTGAAATCTTTTTTGATCGGGCTATTAATTATCGAGATACGGCGATTTTCAAGTTTTCAACCCCTATTTCTTAGGGTTGGGGCGAGTTGAGGAGCAAAATTTCATCGGGGTTATTTTCAGTATGCAACCATCTAGCTTCAGTAAAAAAAAATATAATTCTACGCCAAAAGTGCTGGATTTTCGTCTCTTTTACTGGACAACTCTAGTACTTACACCCAACGTCAATCGATCTAATTACAGTGTCGCAAATTAGAAAAAGTTGAGCTCTAATAAGTTCCAAGTTTTTGAGATCACTAGCGATCCACTACGTTCGCCCTCGTGCTATAGTCGGAGTCTGAATACGCAAGATTTTGATGAGAATTTATCGCCGCGTAGCCGAGAAGTTCAGTCTCGTCGGTTAATTAAACGAAAGATCCCAGACGTTCCGAGTCTCGCAACCTTTGCCTCGCGTCAACAAAACACTCCCGGTTATTCCACTTCGATACGGTTGTCAGAAAATACCACGGTAACCCCTCGCGTAAGACCAATTTTTAGTGGTGCAAATTAATGGAGTTTGTTTTTACAAATTGAGCTCGTTAAGTTTTTGCGTACGCGAAGTACGAGACGAAAGAAAAAAAATACGAACTTCGAATTGAATTATTCTACTTCGACATATCACTTTATATGCAAATTGGTTATTTTCAACTTTGCATTATTCATGAAGAAAATTTATTTATATCGGTGACAGATTATTTCTACCGATTCGAAAATCCACCGTTCCTTTATTTCAATTTAAAAGAAAACGCATATTAAAGTTATTTCGGCCTTTTTTTTGGTCAATCATTAAAGATTTTCAAAAATAAGGCTCGAAAAAAGCACTCCTTCAAAATTTGATCGTAATTGTAGTTTTCTTATTTTTTTTTGCTTTATAAAATTTGTAACATTTTTTGTACATTTGTAACATTTTTTGTACATTTGTAACATTTTTTGTACATTTGTAACATTTTTTGTACATTTGTAACATTTTTTGTACACTTGTAACATTTTTTGTACATTTGTAACATTTTTTGTACATTTGTAACATTTTTCGTACATTTGTAACATTTTTTTGTACATTTGTAACATTTTTTGTACGTTTGTAACATTTTTTGTACATTCATATTGTAGGTCGTTGATATCCGAAAAAATGATCGCATCATTTTTGTGAGCGAAATATGTCAAAATAAATTAAAAGAATTCCTAAACAGTAATTTTGATTGCATTCCAACGATGCAAACTTCAACCTCATTACAGAGTACAATTTTGGAACACAATAAAATCGATTAGTCGAAATTACATTCCCGCGAAGCCATTGGCCTCGCCAATCATTATTACTCTTCCGTTTGCTCCTTCTCATTTCCCACCGTTCGTTCTCTCTTTTTATTTCGATTCGATCGAAGTCTGAAAGACCGGACGAGCCTGATCGTAACGGGCTTGAATGATACGAACAAGTGCGGCGCCTCTCGAATTCGCGAAAATATCCCGCGTGCAACCTCTCGTCTTTATTTCGATCCGCCCGCACTCGAATGTCAAGAGAGTTTGTACACACGTAATGAAATTCATTTTTGGACCACGGCCTGCCTTAATACTCCCATAGTTTCTCGAAAAATCACTCTCGCTTTATTCTCGTCCCATTGCCCATTGAAATGCATTTGTGAAAAAAGAATCAACTATTGATTTTCTCGGAATTTGGATATTTCGCGATTTGGCAAACGACTGAAAAAATAATAATTTCTGAATTAAAGACTGAAATGATAATTTCAAATATTAAGACTTACAAAAAGTAATTAACGAATAGTTCGAGAAGTAATCAGGAAATTCATCTTCGTACGAAATTAACTAGTTAACTTTTTATACTCCTGAAATTTACATATTTGGACCGCAACGAAAGTTCTTTTTTACATCTTCATTTCTTTGTTTTTATTATTATACAAAATCTTTTTTTGTTAAGATTTTTATTTCTTTGTTGTTATTGTTATACAAATTCGTTTTTTCTTTCAGATTTTTATAGCAGATCGCTAAATATCTTCAAAAATGATTGCAGGATTTTTGTGGGCAAAATATCCCAAAATAAATTAAAGGGAACTTAGAAATATTAATTTTCATTGCATTCCAACGATGCAAACTTCAACCTCATAATTTTTTAAAATACTTATGCATTTTCCAAATTGTTTGTCCTAATTTTCTCTTTCTTGTGTATTATCTTCAATTTTGTATTTACGAAACTGTTTGTTCAATTATGCGAAAGCCCCTCAAAGGCAATATAAAACCGTTTTATAGAAAAACAAACGAAAATTGCGATTGTCTATCAATTTTCAAAGATTAAAAATTCGACGGCAACTTCTGAAAAAATCTTAAGTATACAAAAAAATCAGCGAATTAATTGCATACGAGGATTTTTTTTCGACAAATGACTTGTTGAATTATACTTTTATACTGTTCGTTAATAACATTCTAGCATGACTATTATTTCGAACCCACGTCCGGAACAGTCTTGACGTTTAAATTTTTTCAGATGTTTATCATATCTCGAAGTCCTGAAGTTCTCGTCGAATATGACTTTTAGCTGATGAAGTACAAAAAAGTTTGAAGCCCCTTAAGGTATGTCGAGGTATGGTCGAATTGAAAGAAAATAAATATTCAAATGCCCCAATGGGCCGTAGATAAATAATTATCGGATAACTTGTGATCTACAATGCTCGCCAAAATCAATCGATACTCTAGAGTAATTACGTATTGATAGTGTTAAGGGGTGTTAATGCGATTTTGAAAAAATCGATTTTTTTTTATTGCATTTTTTTGAAGTGCAATTTGAAGTGCAGTTTTTTTATGCCCGGAATAGATGACTTTATGTAAGTTTACAAATAAAATATTTTCTTCGTGTAAACTGAAATTGAAACTTTAAACGCGTTTTTCTCAAAATGGCATTTCTGAAGTCGGTGACCAAGATTACTCGAACACTAATGAACCGATCTTCTTGAAATTTTGCAGGCTTATTTAATACATAAAAATGTAGTCTTTAATCGTTCGATTTTTTTTCGTTAAAATCGAACCATTAACTTTGACTGTCCGCCATTTTGTGAAAAATGAATATTTTTTAAAATCCTTCGATTGAAGACTAGTTTATACTTATATTTGACTAAATCCATCCGCATTAATTTTTTCAGATGATCCACTTCGCCGCAATGTTGGTCACCGCAAACCGTGTATATAAAAACATTATTTCATTGACGGCCATTTGCCACTAAACAATGTAATATTTTTCAATAAAAAAATTACTGAAAGTTCTTCAAGATGTGTTCTTTAAGATGTTATATTGATCGATTAAAAAAGTTTTGTAGTTTTCTTTAAACAAATTCATGAAAAGGGCCGTTTTTGCGCTACAAGTGGGGGTAACGCCTGAAAGTTCACATCGTTGGTATTCAACGAAAAATGTTTATTTTGTAATTTCTTCATTTCTATTACTATCCAAACTTTTTTTTGCCAAATCTAGGTTATGGAACACTGATATGGATCTCCAAAAATGTTTCACTGACTTCTGTAGCCTAAACTGGCGAAAAAAATTGGGCACCACGAAAAAAAAACATCCCTGCATCCCAACGATGCGAACGTCGTTCAAATCCGGCAACTTTTATTACCCTACTAAAAAATGAAGAATAAGAACCGAATAAGGAAGAAAGACACGTGAGAAAAATCATTCTACGTTATACCTGCTAATTAATTCCCTCCTTATTTCTCATACGTATTCCATTAGCCATTTTCGTCGATTACTATATGTAGAGCGATGCAAAAAAAAAGAAACGTCCCCGGGATTTCGAGATGAACGAAGCTGGGACGAGGTGACGTGAATTTTATGAGCAAAAGTGGGAAGCAACTGAAAGGCATGAGCAAGCATTAAGAGCAGCCATGTGGCGAGAAAGTTCTACGGCCAAGGGTTCCGGTTATTCTGGTTCTGGCCTTGCCCGTGGGTTTCGTGTTTTTCGACCCTCTCCCGCCCCTTCGCCGAAATGAAACAAAAAAGAGACCGAAGGAACAGAACGGACTCTGACGGGACTGCCAACAAAAAAAAATGAGACCATCTTCCTTGATTTTTTGTTTCCACTTGGGGAGTATTAAAAAAAATCCTGGGAGGAGTGTGCCGGTGTCTTGGAAGCAGGAAGTGAATGGAACGGGGAGAAAGTGGAAGACGAATTGATGAAAATCGTTAAAAGTTTAAATAACTCGAGAGCTTTTCCCTGCTTAGTGAAGATCCCGAGGATTATTGGCTTCTTAAAATAACCAAGAAAAACGTTCAATCGAGAAAGAATTCTTTCTTTCTTAGTTCAGTACGTTGGAGCTGCAAAAACCGTGCTCGACTTTACCTCAAGAAACAAGCAGCCAATTTGCGAAGCAACGAAAGTTTATTCATTTGGAAACATCGACTGAAGATGATGAATTGTTTATTCCATCTTCCCGATGTTCATCATGTCATCATTTCATCATGAATGTGTCAACTCCCAAATTCATAATGAACCCCCAAACGAAAGATCACCAATGTCCAAACAGCAGACCTAATACCATTGCCATATCCAACAAAGCTAGTTATTCGTTTCGCTCCGGGAGAAATTCATAAGGTTGAAGTTTGCATCGTTAAGGGGTTACCCCCACTTGCGATTTTGAAAAAATCGATTTTTTTATTGCATTTTTTTGAAGTGCACTTTGAAGTGCGGGTTTTTTTTATGCCCGGAATAGATGACTCTATGTAAGTTTACAAAAAAAAATATTTTCTTCGTGTAAACTGAAATTGAAACTTTAAACGCGTTTTTCTCAAAATGGCATTTCTGAAGTCGGTGACCAAGATTACTCGAACACTAATGAACCGATCTTCTTGAAATTTTGCAGGCTTATTTAATACATAAAAATGTAGTCTTTAATCGTTCGATTTTTTTTTTCGAAAAAAAAAATGGCCGTTTTACAGCCAAAAAACGGCCGTTTTTTTCGTTAAAATCGAACCATTAACTTTGACTGTCCGCCATTTTGTGAAAAATGAATATTTTTTAAAATCCTTCGATTAAAGACTAGGTTATACTTATATTTGACTAAATCCATCCGCATTTTTTTTTCAGATGATCCACTTCGCCGCAATGTTGGTCACCGCAAACCGTGTATATAAAAACATTATTTCATTGACGGCCATTTGCCACTAAACAATGTAATATTTTTCAATAAAAAAATTACTGAAAGTTCTTCAAGATGTGTTCTTTAAGATGGTATATTGATCGATTAAAAAAGTTTTGTAGTTTTCTTTAAAAAAAATCATGAAAAAGGCCTTTTTTGCGCTACAAGTGGGGGTAACGCCTTAAACATGCAACGAAAATTCTCTTTTTTCTCTCGTTTTTCTCCATTTTTATTGTTATGCAAAATCATTTTTGGTAGATTTAGGTTTTAAGTCTCTTTAATTTGCCAAATAACATTGGCTATTGGAATAAAATTCTCTTCAATTTGTTCTCTTAAAAATATAAGTCTGCCAATTAATTTGCCGAACAACATTGGCATTGGAATTCCCAAAAAGTCCGCCGAATAATTTGAAAAAAAATAATTTGCCAATGACATTGGCAATTGAAATGAAATTATTCTCGTTGCATTCCAGGATGAAAATTTCAACATCATGAGAAAATTGTCATCACAATCAAATGCTCGATCATCCCCTCATTGGACATTGCAACCACTACTTTATATATTTTCGCACATCAAGGCCCAAATACATATATGACTACAAGATCAGCACGCCTACCTGATGCAGCGACACACTTCGTTAAGGGGGGAGACACCTTTAGAGGTGGAAAAAATTTCATTTTCCCGATTTTTTTTAAAGCCAAGATTTCTTCACCATTTTTAAAGCTCAAGGTATGTTTTCCGAAGCTTTGAAAACGGCACGGTCTTCTAAACTGCATTTTCAAAACTGGTGTGACAATAGCTAAACTAATCGACCAATTCTGATCAAATTTGGTATTACTCTTTCTAACCTTAGTGTCTAAAATAGGACCCTGAATGTTTTTGAAAATGAAAAAGTATTTTTTTTGATCGCATAATGTATCCATTTCTTCGGAAAATTCAATCTTTTTGTCTCAAAGCGTACCATTTCATCGCTTTTCAACATTTCTCACTTTTCTTGGTTCATATTCTGCGTATGAGAATTAACGAAAGAAAAAACTTCGTTGATTTTTCTTCAGATTAACGGGGGATATACACCCAGATGGTCGAGGTTGAGGATGTAGAAGCTATGAACATCCGTCGACCGTAGAAGACCTACACTATGGGCCTGGTATCGATGATTCCATGTAAGTTGACAAATTTCATGATTTATTCATTCCCAAATTTTCAAACGCGTTTTTCTCAAAACCACGTTTTTCAAATCGGTACCCAAAATTTCTCGAAAACCAATGAACCGATTGCCTTGAGGTTTTTTGTGGTTATTCTATACACCATTATCTAGTACTTGTCATAGGATTTTTTTTTCCGTTGCTGAGTTTTTGTTTTATAGGCAAAATAATAACTAATTTTTGGCCCAAAAATCACTATTTATGTTCGAACGTCCGCCATTTTGTCATAAATCGATATTTTCAAAATTGGCTATGACAAGTATTAGATTATAGTATCTAATTTAATAATCTTTTTGGTTTTTTTTTCAGATGATTTTGGAAGAAACGCCAGTGGGTACGGTATACGCAGATTTTTTTACGACGCTCTAAGGATCATACAATATCCTTGTATATTTTTGATATTTTTATATAAAGAAAATTAAACATATTTTTGAATGTATATACTTTTAGATAATTAAAGCCCCAATCCGAAATTTCAAATAGTTTTCCTTGAAAAAATTCACAGAAATTACTTTTTTTCCGACTCCTAGGTGTATATCTCCCCTTAATCCCGCTGACGCTACGTGTCACGCCGTCTGACATCGGCCGCAACCCCTTTAGAAGATCGTGCCACACCTCCGCCATTTTTTAAGATTAATAAAAGTAGTCATAATAGTATATAATAGTATATAATAAAAATAGTAATAATTAATCGAAGTAATAATAAAACATACCATAAGTCCCAAAAATGGTTAAGAAATCTTCACCTTTGAAACAAAATCATGAAAATCAGCAATTTTTCCTCATCTAAAGGATTTTAGGTTTAAGGTTTTTCCTCGTCTCCCCCCTTAAGCTCGTAGCGCGTTAATGTGTCAAGCTTCAATCAACGAAATCGACACCCGTCAGGTCAACGAACCTGACGACGTTAAAATACCAAACAACTTCCCGCTCACCACGTCACACCGGATGTCACTTGGTTACCGACGAGAAAGGGGTGGATCGTAGAACTTTCGGTTTGCCGCCCCCAGATCGGGTGGTCGTTACCTAGCGGGTGCCAAATTTTTATCTGCCATCGTATTTTCTATTTTTGGTCACAACATTATAATAGCTGCATGGTACAATGAAGACCACTAATTCGGCATGTGTGTCAGGCGGAGCGTCACTAATTACCTTACCGTTCACGACAACCCTTAGTGAACGTTCCAAACTACGACCGCACACCGCCGAAATAATTCTTCCTGGTGCTCTACTGTTTGCTTTCAAAATAACCAACGTTACATGGGGTCGAAGTTTGCATCGGTGGTATGCAATGAAAGTTAGTTCTTTTTAATTACTCAATTTCGTTTTTCATCAAATTAGGATGCAAAAGTTGTTTAAACGGCATACGCCCCCATGGAAATTTATATACGCAAAAATTTATATATACAAAAAAATTGAAAATATATGTTGCATATATGTGCCAAATTCTAATTTTCGTAACGTTTTTATATATGAGATGTCTATGCGTGGTATTACTGTATATCAATGTATCATATATCAATGATATATGTAGCATTTACCCTGCATATATACCACATATATTTAGCATATATGTTCCATACACACTGCATACATACCACATATATACTGCATAAATGGTACATATATGCCCCATATATATAGATGTGCGTAGCATATCTGTATATAGTGTTTATATGTAGTAGTGTACTTTAACTGTAAGTTAAGTTTTTTTAAGTTTAAGTGTTAAATTTTATTAAGTTTAACTGTAATAGTGTTTATACACAGCATATATTTCTTGTCAGGAATATGTATCAAAAATGTATGCGTCATATATGACGCATACATTTTTGATATATTTTTCTGACAAAAAATAGATTGAAAATATATCGAAAATATATGCGTCGTATGGGCCTCATATATGCATCATATATAGTGTTTATACGTAGCATATATGTTTGTTGGTCAGAAAAATTTATCGAAAATATATGGGTCATATTTGCGTCATATATTTGGTGCATATATACTGAATATATACGTATTATTCTATTTTTCGTCACTATATATGCGACCGATATATATATATATATATATATATATATATATATATATATATATATATATATGTAGCATATATTTTCTGCATATATTTTACGTACATAAATTTCCATGGGGGCGTACTGTTGGTAGAAATTGACGACCTCAAATAGCAAAAAAGGCTTTGGATAATGATAAAAATAAATGAATAAATGGACAAAAATATCGTTGCATTTCAAAGATGAAAACTTCAACGTGATAACGTTACCATGTTTTATCAGCGGCGAATTAAGGGGTTAGGTGGGTTCGAAAATTTCAAAAAATCCATTTTTTTGTTTTATTATCTAATAGTACAATGTGTCTAGAATATTCTCCCAAAGTTTTCAGTCAATCGGAGTAAAAGTCTAGGAGAGAGAGCTGTTGGGAATTCGCTCCGTTGAGAAAGACGCAGGTATATCCCATTTTTCTCAAAACATTATTTTTGAAGTCGGTGGACACGATTTCTTAAAAACATGCACCGATCTTATTGAAATTTTGCACACTTCTTCAAAATAGCATTGACTAGTGATTGAACGAAGGTTTTTTTTCGATTACAACTAATTTTACAAGGTGTACGTTACGTTACGTAGTGTAAATTGTACCAAAAATTGAACTATTATGCATACACCTCTGCCAAAAATTCAAATTTCACTTTTTTTTCTAATCCTTCGTTCAATTACGAGATATACTTATCTACTAACAGAAAAAAAATTGGTTTTTTAATTTCAGTTAAAGCTATCACGAGTAATCCTGACCACCACGAGGACACTTTTTTTAGGGGTCCCCGGAAACCAGGTCCCACCGGCTGAATTTCCCAAATTGTCCGGATGAAATTTTTTAAAAGTATTGTTGAAATGTTGCTCTTTTATGTGCTTAACATTTCAAATAAAATAATTCATATATTAAAATTTTTGAATATATAAATTTGTAATATTAATATTAATATATAAATATATAAACATTTTTAATAAAATAATTTATATATATTTTTTTTAATAGAGAAAATATGCTTTCTTTTGCTTGAAAACCCAGGTAACCCCTTAAGGCGTTAGGACACTGTGAAAATGACGAACACTCGTTCGTCGCTTGAGGCAACTCAAATTGAAGGGGAAGATCCAACATATGTTGCACCTAAAGCAGATTAAAGGTAAACTTATTATTACAACGATAGAACTGCTAGTAAAACTTTCGACGCGTTTTTCTGGAAACTGTTTTTCAAAACGGTGTACACGATTTCTCGACATCTAATGAACGGATTGACTTGAACTTTGGTACACTCATTCAGCGCAATAGTAGTTTAGTCTTGACCGACGTTTTTTTTTCTTAACATTTTTTTACTGGTCATTAACATCATTATTCCTAGAAAATTCGAAAAAAAATTCCAAATTTTTTTTGACGATTGGAACTTGATAACAAAAAAACTCGGTTAAGTCTTTTAGCCAATATTATCTATATTAAGAGAAAAATCTTATCTTACTCCAGCAGAATACATTTTTTTAAATAACCGTGATTTTCGGGTCACCACATTAGTCTAACCCGTTAAGGATTATTTATTACACATGATAGACTATTTTACAATGCTTAACATTTATCTTCTTCGCTTAAAAAAATATTACGATTTTTCAATCCTTTAACCTTACTCCAGCCGTTCTTCCTGCTCATTTCCTTTTTCCTTATTAAATCGAATTTTTTTTTCTCCAAGTGATAAATCTTCGTCTATACATTCTATGCCATCGTCGTCGACGAGGATGGCGCTCAAGATCTCATTATCGGAAGGTTTCTTTCCTTAAATCCATCTCCGCTATTCTGCCCCCGCCCCCTGCCCACATTCCCTTGGTAACCACAGACTACGTGGAATAAGGAGAGGCTATAACGAGATAATGACGATCACACGCGTCTCTCTTTTTTATTGGGGCATTTCAGAAAAAAAGGCCCTTCCTTGCAACCTCCACCGGAGGGAGGAGATTTCATCTATAATGATTTTCTGTCTCCGTATTTCGGGGGACTACCGACTATGAAAAATAGTCATCGTTCAAGGTAGCCCTTGGACCGATGGCGGGTGATTACAATCCACTTATGGGCGAGTTCTCATTTTGAATCCTATAATAATCAAAGCCTAATCCAACTAATCCCACAATAATTTGATTCCCATGGTAATCAAAGCCTCATCCAAGCCTCATGGATCTGGAAAGTTAGACTTTTGGAAAAGCTCGCTCTTCTACCCACGAAGCAGCGATTTTCCAAAATTCTTCAAGGGCGAAAAGGGGGTTGGAAACGCTACGCTTTTTCAAAACTGGTTAGAAGGGAAATTTGGCAAAAATACTCTGATTAAATCCATCAAACACCTGGAAGACGAAATTTGGACGTCCATTTTTCAAAGGGATGGAAATCAGGGTGGTAGGTGTTCTATGAATGGTCAAGTTTTATGGCATCGAAGTTTGCATCGTTGAAACGCGACGAAGATTGTTTTTTTTTATTTCCCTACTTCTTTGTCATTGCCCAAAATATTTTTTCACATCAAGACTATGGATCTCCAGTAAGAATCCTAAGAAATGTCCTGGTGAATTTCGCAGCCTGGATGTACCAAAAAATGGGCAATTGAAGACAATAAAATGCATTGCGGTGCAATTTGATATACTGGGTTTCCCATGGGAAGTTAAAAGTAATCGGCAATTATTTTTAAATGCATACAGGTATGAAGATGCCTCAAATTGCTTTAAAATGAAGACATTTGGAGGTTTTTTTTCATACGTAAATATATTGCCATGAATAATATTTTAATACATTTTTTTCACATTTTTTTTAATCGATAAATTTAATGATACATTTTTTCCAAGTGTTTACCATCCTCACTCCAGCAACAATCAATTCTTTTTCGAAAATTATACAAAACTTTACTTAAAATTTCATCTGAAATACTATTTACAGTTTTTCTAATAGCTGTTATCAGTTCCTCTGTCGTGGGATCTTCGGAATAACAGTAATCTTTAAAGGGAGGGTAGGAGTTCCAACGTAAAAAAAAACACTTTTGTGCGAATTTTTTTCATCTATATGGATAGAGTAAATTTATTGAAACCCTTTGTACATTGTTAAGTGCCATTTCAAGAACATTCCGTAAAATTTGTACGCGAAAATATCCACAAACAAGCCGGTGCCGCGCTTTTTCTCGAAACCACTTTTTCAAAGTCCGTGTTCACTGCCATTTGAAAACTACATGACCGATTTATTTCAAACTTGGTACCCACTTTCTACATATAAAACACCTCCCCCCGACGGTTAGTTTGAGATTTTTTTTACATTGAGGGGATTTTCCACCCCCAAAATGGCGGAATTTTTCGTGAAAAATAGCCCTTTTCACTTTACATGACCAACAAAAATTTAGAAATGAAAAAAAAACATTATCAAAGACCGTTGGGGGGGAGGATTTGATGATACTCTGACTAAATTTGAATGGTACTTGATTTCAGATAATTTCTAGCTGAGATACAGTGAACACCCCAAATCGTGTTTTTCCAAAGGCGCTCTTGGAAAAGCTTTGTCACCGGCTTGTTTGTAGATATTTTCGCGTACAAATTTCATGGAATGTTCTTGAAATGACACTTAACAATGTACGAAAGGTTTCAATAAATTCACTCAATCCATATAGATGAAAAAAAATCGCAAAAAAGTAACACCATAAGATAAAGTCACAGGGATTCAAATCTGGGAAGTCTGGTGGCCATTCAATTTCTCCGTGAGCAAATTTAGGGTATCCTAAACCAATCATTCGATTTCCATGTACCATATTCGAGTGAAATTCAGTTACAACAATTCATGAGACAAAATGAAAAGACATGAATCCAAATTTGTAAAAAATTCATACTTTTTAAAAGTGTTTTCACAAGCAACTCAATGCTGTCCAAAATTAGTTCTAAATGCTCTATACGCGTTTGCATACATTTCACCTCTAGGGTAGAAGCACTCAATGAGATATATTTTTTTCCATCGTGAAGTCACTCATTTCGACGCAAGTATTCGTAACTCTACAGCATCTAGAATAAAACTACCAACGCTCGGATAGATTGCCATCATAGAGACATTCTTGTCAGATGGTGGAGGAAGAGAGGTAGTTTAGCAACTTTTTTTCAAACGGATGGAAACCAGGATGTTAGATGTTCTATAAACGATCAAGTTTTATGGTATCGAAGTTTGCATCGTTGCAACACGACGAAAATTGTTTTTTTTTTATTTCCCTACATCTTTGTCATCGCCCAGAATCTTTTTCCACATGTAGGCTGTGAATCTCTAGTAAGAATCCTTAAAAACATCCTAGTGAATTTCGCAGCCTGGATGTACCAAAAATAGGCAATTGAAAACAATTAATGCATTGCGTTGCAGCGGTGCAATTCGATATAGGGTCAAAGTGGGAACAGTGGGTACACTGTTTTATTATCTACAGGTGTACAGTGGATGAGGACAATTGTCTTCAAATTTTGCTTGATTTTGAAATTTTGTTTGACTGTGAAATTAGGCATGTTTCTCTGTGTACACCCCCAAGTACACAGTGGATCAAATGCCATTTTAAAAAATGGTTGTTATCCCAATATCTATTGGGTTAGGCCTATCAGTGTCTTTTAGCAAAATAAAGCCGTTGAACACACCTCACGTTTAGTCAAGGTTTCATTTAGATTGTGTGAACGGTTGGCAGCTATGAACCTCTGAAAAAAATGAGCCACCACTAGGAACAAAGACGAAAGCAAGATAAAAAGAAACTAATTTTCTTCTGCGGTTAAGGGGTTACCCCCACTTGCGATTTTGAAAAAAATCGATTTGTTTTATTGCATTTTTTTGAAGTATAAGTATCCGGGCCCATACAGAAGTATGGGCCCGGAATAGAAGACTCTATGTAAGTTTACAAAAAAAAATATTTTCTTCGTGTAAACTGAAATTGAAACTTTCAACGCGTTTTTCTCAAAATGGCATTTCTGAAGTCGGTGACCAAGATTACTCGAACACTAATGAACCGATCTTCTTGAAATTTTGCAGGCTTATTTAATACATAAAAATGTAGTCTTTAATCGTTCGATTTTTTTTTTCGAAAAAAAATGGCCGTTTTATAGCCAAAAAACGGCCGTTTTTTTTCGTTAAAATCGAACCATTAACTTTGACTGTCCGCCATTTTGTGAAAAATGAATATTTTTTAAAATCCTTCGATTAAAGACTAGTTTATACTTATATTTGACTAAATCCATCCGCATTTTTTTTTCAGATGATCCACTTCGCCGCAATGTTGGTCACCACAAACCGTGTATATAAAAACATTATTTCATTGACGGCCATTTGCCACTAAACAATGTAATATTTTTCAATAAAAAAATTACTGAAAGTTCTTCAAGATGTGTTCTTTAAGATGGTATATTGATCGATTAAAAAAGTTTTGTAGTTTTCTTTAAAGAAATTCATGAAAAAGGCCTTTTTTGCGCTACAAGTGGGGGTAACCCGTTAAGAAAAACGGAAAATAGCCCTGGCGGTTAATTCGTAGACTCGTGAGAAAAGGCCTTAGATCTTTCGGGATCTCTGAAGCCACGGTTCAGCCCAATCTTCCAACTAATGACCGATCCATCCTCATGATCTTCCACACCGCCTTCTAGATCACACAGCACATTCGAACGATCGATAATGAACCTGTAGCAGGTTTTTTCTTCTTCTAATATCCTCTTCTTCGGCGTTGTTCGAATCTCCGAGAAATAAATGCGACGGGCAATTTTTCGTCGGATGACGAGGATGATCGTGTTGGAGTGACTGGTCGAAAGACGAGATGAAATAGAGCGTTGGTATTAATACGGGGAATGAAAGGGACCCGGATGATACCACGAGAACGCTTCTTCGCCTCTGCTTTCGCTTCTGGGTGTATCAACAGCCTCGTCATCCACGAATGTTTGACTTTTGTAATTATCGTTTCCTTCGCTGGAGAACGACTTGAAGCTGTGTCCACAAACGCGGCCATCGGGAAGGTTTACGCGTTAGTTGATGTACGCGAGCTGATGCGAGACCAGTCTTTTTATTTCCGGCAAAATGAGATGATCGGGGCAGGGCAGGGAAGCGTTTACACGTACCGACAAACATTCAGCTGCGATCGCGGGAACGTGTTACGATTTACAACGCCGTATAAATATACGTATGCAAGATGCACCCTCTTTCTTTCTCCCCCTGGCGACGTAAATTGGAGAGGCTAACGTTGCATGAGGAATCATTTATCTCGAATACCCATCATTTCTACAGTTTGAGGCAGTTTTTCGGCTTTTTCAATATCCTGCTCCCCACGGATCTCATTAAAAATAGACACAAAAGACTTTCGTGAGAATATAGTTGTGACTTTAGGCGCGTTACATTTCCAGTGGGCAGGACGCAGTTTTTTCCTGCAGCTGATCGTGTTGAAGTTTGCGTCGTTGGAATGCAACGAACATTCTTCTTTATTTTTGTAATAATAGTGAAATAGTCAATAGTAAATAGTAATAGTAAAAATAGTAAAACAAAAATCGCTGAAACATTTTCGAAGATCCTCATTAGGGTACCATAACCTCAATATGGGAAAAAAGGGTTTAGATGGTTATAAAAATGAAGAAATGGAGAAGAATTTTCGGTTTTTTTTTGCCCAATTTGTTTGGGCCCATTAAGGATACAAAAATCGCTGAAAATTTTTTGTGGATCCTTACTAGGGTTCCACCTGGGCTTGGAAAAAAGCGTTTAAATAGTAAAACCCTTTTACAAGGCCAGGCGGAACCCGAGTCTACTAAAAAAATCTACAAAAATGTTTCAGTGATTTTTGTATCCTAAATGGGCCTAAAAATGGGAAAAACCGATAAATCTTCTTAATTTTATCATTTCTTCATTTTTATAACCAGCTATTCCATTCCATTTTATAACCCTTCTTTCCATGTCGAGGTTATGGTACCCCAATAAGGATCTTCAAAAATGTTTCAGTGATCTTTGTAGCCTAAATGGGGAAAATAACCAAGAATTCTTCTTAATTTTTGTAACCATCTAAACCCTTTTTCCAAGTTAAGGTCATGGATCCCTAATAAGGATCTTCATGTTACAGTGGTGTTTGTAGCATATACGGACCAAAAAATTCGGCAATACGGAAAAAAAACATATTTTCGTTGCATCCCAACGAAGCAAACTTCAATACCATAGCACTAGTCCAATTCCGTTGCTTTTTTTGTTACTAACCAAATCATCCTATTTTTCTATACTTATGTTCAAAATGTTTACCTTTAAAAAAAAAAAACTATGAAAATCAGCTATTTTTCCTTCGCCTAAAGGTATCTCTTCCCTTAAAGCCGGAGCCTGAATTAGGTCCGAAAAATCGTTTTTTTATTGCTTTAATCGATAAAGTATCCAAGAATATATTTAGAAAGTTACAGAGGCCAATTGTAAATAGTTTCGAAGATACAAGGCCAAAAGCAGAGAAGCGATTGATATTTAATATTGATATTTCCTCCTATTGAAAACTTTGAAGCGCGTTTTATCCAGTTTTCATTTTCACGATTTTTCCACATTGGCGGGCGTGATAACAAAAAAAAACTAAACGACCTATTGAATCAAACCGAAGTTTGTTTTCTTCAGTATGAAAATCTCTTCTAAGTGAATTTAAAAAATCGTTCAAAAGGTGTTTTTAAATCATTTTCATAGCACGTTAAAGTGTTTTTTTACACCATTTTTTTCAATCCTGAGAAAAGTCATAATTTCACGATTTTTTCGGCTTTTTCTTAATTCACCCAGAAGAAAAATATATGACAATTGAAAATTTTATTGTTTTTTTTGTTTCAGTCAAGAATTACGAGCTGCATCTTTCCCGCCGATTGGGGACAGCAGTGGCAAGACGTACATGGAATAGGCTGATAAAACTAGTCATTTATTGTGTCATGTTGAAATTTTTTTATACATTTCAAATATACATGAAAAGATACCTCAATTTTTACTGGACTTGCTTGTTTTTCTCTTCTAAAAAAAATCCCCAATAAACGCTTTTTTTACCTTCTAATTCAGACTCCGATTTTAAGACGGCTTTGGACGCAACAGAAGTCAGGTTAGATTAGCGAAGTGCGGATAGGGAGTGATAGGAAAGGCTTTAACGGGGTCCTCTAGTTTCGCGGGTCGAAAAAATCGATTTTTTTCTTCATAAATCACATCTACAACATGTGTAGAAAATGTGTGCCAAAGGATTTTTCGATATTCGAAGTGGTTCACAAGTATAAATCACATGCGCGAAGTTTCAAACGCGTTTCTCGAAACACCATTTTTCGAAACGGTGACCACGATATTTCAGAAACTACTGCACCGATCTTGTTCAAATTTATACAGCATCGTTAATATGTTATAAGCCAGCGATTGAACTAGGATTATCATGATTGCTTCGATAGTTTTTTTTGTACGAGCGAAAAACTTAAGAAAAAATGAGTAAAAAATAGAATGTAATTTTCAAAAGTGTATAAAAAAGTCAATTTTTGTAATTTAGAATTCACTCTAGTTCAATCGCTAGTCTTAAATATGAAGATTAAAATGCCGTTTGGTTTTTTGATTTCGGATGAGCAGAACAGTCGCAATCTTGGTCACCGTCAAGCACCTCTTTTACTTGATGTCTTCCTGTCGGCCGCTATAACGTTTATTCTATTATATATTTTGACTTCAAAAAATTTGTAAAGCTTATTTAATTGTTAATAAAGATTATGCAAAAACAATGAGATTGATTATTTCGATACTTTGCCCGTAAAAAATTATTGAAAAAGCCGTAAAAAAACAGCCGAGAAACTAGAGGACCCCGTTAATTGGGCAAGGTAATACGTGAAAACGCGCAAGAGTATGAGTTGGAACTCAGAAAAATCAAAAACACTTTATATTTTGCATATTTTCGACCCTCTGCATCTCTAGGGAATCGAAGATGAAGGATGACGTTGAAGTTTGCTTCGTTGGAATGCAACAAAAGTGATTTTTATTTGATAAAACATTTGTTAGGCTTCTCATTTAGCAATTTGCAACAAATCTGCAAAATATGATGTTGGATAATAATGAAAATAAGAAATTAATAAGAATTTTCGAGGCGTTCGAACGATGCGAACTTCAGCCCCATAGATGAAGGCGCTTATTTGGCCAAGACGTCGAGACAAGTTGCTCGAAAATACTGACGAACAATTCAAGAATAATAATCAGCATAATTAAAATAATTGAAAGCCTCGTGTGGACCTCCCGCCCAGTTTTTCTCCCCGGATAAATTTATTTTCGTAATCACCCCATGCTTTTTTTTCCTCTCTATTCCATCTTTTCCTCTAAATATCTTCCGCAGACGCGGTCGCGCGCCCGACACACCGCCAGACGGCTGCACCCGACGTCTCCGCTCCGCAGTCATCGCTGGCGTCATTGACTCGCGTGCGCGTTGGCCACCTTTTTCAGCCTTTTCCTGCCCTCCTATCCGTCTCGTTTTTCCCTGCACAATTCTCTAGCAGCTACCTTTTTTTTGTAAGCGACAGATGTGAACCGCCAGCTTTCGGTTCGTGCGTTCTCAATGTAGAGTGAAAATAACGCCAATGAAAGGTGAACGGAAAAATAAGCGTTTAACGTCTTAGGCCACTCCAGAGGCCGAAAAAATAGGCTTTTTGGGGATTTTTTTTTCGGAAAAACTACTAAATAAATCGAGATTACAAAAAAGGGTGTTTATCATACATATCAGTGACTGTATACAATAATTTTTTTGAAGCGATTTATTTCGAAATGGCGGCTGTGCAGCGTTTATGTCAAAACTGCATTTTTTAAGTTGGCCGGAAACATAACTCAGACAATTTTCAACCGATTCACTTGAAATGTTGAATATATCTTGAAAAATACATTGTCTATGGAAGTACGTTCGATTTTTTAAAAATATTGCATGGTTCATTTGTTATTAACAATTATCTGACGATTTTTTAGGCGAATTTTTGGAAAGTGTAAAATTTTGTCAGATTATTCTTAAGGAGTTACCCCTACTTGCGATTTTGAAAAAATCGATTTTTTTTATTGCATTTTTTTAAGTGCAATTTAAAGTGCAGTTTTTTTTTTGATGCCCGGAATAGATGACTCTATGTAAGTTTACAAAAAATAATATTTTCTTCGTGTAAACTGAAATTGAAACTTTAAACGCGTTTTTCTCAAAATGGTATTTCTGAAGTCGGTGACCAAGATTACTCGAACACTAATGAACCGATCTTCTTGAAATTTTGCAGGCTTATTTAATACATAAAAATGTAGTCTTTAATCGTTCGATTTTTTTTTTCGAAAAAAAAAATGGCCGTCTTATAGCCAAAAAACGGCCGTTTTTTTTCGTTAAAATCGAACCATTAACTTTGACTGTCCGCCATTTTGTGAAAAATGAATATTTTTTAAAATCCTTCGATTAAAGACTAGTTTATACTTATATTTGACTAAATCCATCCGCATTTTTTTTTCAGATGATCCACTTCGCCGCAATGTTGGTCACCGCAAACCGTGTATATAAAAACATTATTTCATTGACGGCCATTTGCCACTAAACAATGTAATATTTTTCAATAAAAAAATTACTGAAAGTTCTTCAAGATGTGTTCTTTAAGATGGTATATTGATCGATTAAAAAAGTTTTGTAGTTTTCTTTAAAAAAAATTCACGAAGGCCTTTTTTTGCGCTACAAGTGGGGGTAACACCTTAATAACAAATGAACTATGCAATATAAAAAAATGCTACGTGCTTCCATCGACAATGTATTCTTCAAGATATATTCAACATTTCAAGTGAATCGGTTGAAAATTGTCTGAGTTATGTTTCCGGCCAACTTAAAAAATGCAGTTTTGAGATAAACGCTACACAGCCGCCATTTTGAAATTAATCGCTTCAAAAAAGATATTGTATACAGTCACTGATATGTATGATAAACACCTTTTTTATAATCTCGATATATTTTGTAGTTTTTCTGAAAAAAAGTCCCCAAAAAGCCTATTCTTTTGGCCTCTAGAGTGAATTAACCCCTTAAGACTGCTGATCCGCGGGCGCCTTGCAGTCCAGTAAAAGAGGCGAAAACCCAGCACTTTTTAGCGTAGAATATGAATTTTCGAATGAAAGTAGATGATTGCATACTGAAAGTAATCACAATGAAATGTTGCACCTCAACTCACCTCAACCCTAAGAAATAGGGGTTGAAAACTTTAATATCGCCGTATCTCGATAATTAATATCCCGATCGAAAAAGGTTTCACACAAAAGTTGCTTGGAATAACCAAATTCGTATAAAGTTATCTGACGTCCAACCCCCTATCTTTGAAAATAGCTGCGTCGTTGTCTGGGTCAGTGGTGCTCTCGTGTTTTTGTGCCGCTATTTTCAAAGATAGGGAACTTTACATCAGATAACTTTATACGTATTTTATTATTCCAAACAACTTTTGTTTGAAACATTTTTTCATCGGGCTATTAATTATCGGTATACGGCGATTTTCAAGTTTTCAACCCCTATTTCTTAGGGTTGGGGTGAGTTGAGGGGCAAACTTTTATTGGGGTTACTTTCAGTATGCAACCATTCACCTTCAGTCAAAAATTCATATTCTACGCTAAAAAGTGCCGGGTTTTCGTTACTTTTACTGGACTGTTGCAGTACGGGCGCGCGATAATGCGTGACCGTCGAGCCCAAACGTCATTTCCGCACAAAGGGCCTTCTCGCTTCGCGTTTTGTCGCAAATTTGGACCGTACGCTTTCTACACGTACATGTGTACGGATTCATTTATGGATATCGTGAACGAGAATGACACCACCATTTCCCGCTATATGTGAAAAAAAAATGTTTCCACGACAAAATTCATTTACGTATCGAGTGTGTATATATTGAAAATAATATTTGTGTCATTAAAATAATAATGCATCGACTAATATTGTAATTATTATTAAAAATGATATGTTGTTATTGAATACATTGGGTAAAAATATACTGATCGAATATTAACCCTTACTTGCCACTGTGGGGTTCAGAACAACCCCACCACTTTTTTTCTTATACGAAAATGTATTGATGACGTGTAATCTACAGAAGTGTGGCAAGTAAGGGTCAAAATATGTTCAATATTTTTGATGTTTTTTTTATATTGTATATGAATTAGTAATAATGAGTAACATTGGTAATGTTTATAAATTGAATACCTTTGTCATTTCATCTTGAATAAGTATGGGTTTGCAAAAATGTCAAAATAAAATATTTTCGAAAATTGTAAGTTAGTATAATATTCGAGATAAGTAATATAATAATAATATAAATGATAAATTATTATAATTCATATTCATATGTATCAATAATAAATAATGTTTATCTTGTCGCAAGGTAGGGGAAAAAATGAAATAAGACGGGTACGTAAAAGAGCAAGGACCCTGTACGATGGAACTATGAAGGTTAATATATATATATATAATTGTCTTGTATATTATTTAAATCTGAAATAATATTTGACTTTATGCAAAAAATGCACTATATATAAATTATTGAAAATAAATCGTACACGGGAATTCAAATGCAAATATATTTGCATTGATAAATTGATGACGGTGAAGTTTACATCGTTGGACTGCAACAAAAACGAATTTTTTTCAACCCTTGGCCTTTGTGAAAATCACTCAAACGTTTTTCTGTTTCCTTATAAGAGATTTTATGACCTTAATTTGCACAAAAAAGCTTTGGATAATAATACAAAGTAAAGAAATGAAAAATAAAGAAAAAAATCGTTGCATTCCAACGATGCAAACTTTAATGTCATCCAAATTAAATTTTTCCTCGCTTAATGCAACAAACTAAAGACAGACATTTGACAGTAGAAAAATTCTTCGGAGCACGCACACGAAACGTAGAGTTATTCTTGATGGAAAGCATCCACGTGCTCACCATTGTAGAAGGGGGACCAAGTCTTGTATGTGTAACAAGAATTCCGGAAGTTACCATAAAGGGCCATCAAGATCGATGCATCATGTAGCGTCAACATGAACTGTCGTTTAGGACAGAATGATGTGGCATTGATTGAGCCGACTACAACGGCACACGACCCACGAAGATTTCGAGATTTCATCCGATTTTCGAGTCCCGAGGGGTCCCAGTGTGAACATGAGACGGGACGAGGCGTGGCATAAGATATCGCGACGGGAAATCGAATTTACCAGATCGAAGACACCATGGGCGTGTATATCTCGAAATCTATTCACATGATATGTATACGCTTCAAGCAATGAAAAATTAACATAACAATGATAACATTTTATCATTATCATATTATTATCATTCATATATTATTATTAAATCTATAAAACTTAATAATTATCATATCATTCATATATTGTTATTAATAAATTTATCAAATTTTTATGTCACATTGTAGACTAGTGGAAAAAATCTCTTAAGGGGTCTTCTCACTTTAGACGCTGAAAAAGGCTATTTTCATGATTTTTTTTTCAGTATGTTAATGGCTATAGCAGCGCATATCATACGATTATTGGTATATGCAAAAATAACAAAATGGCGGACATTTTTCGAAAAAAAATGGTAAATTTCAAAATTAAAAAAAAATCCAAATTAAGTCAAAAATTCACATTTCACATGTTCAAAAACGTTGTTTCGAGAAAAATTCGTTCAAAGTTTGTTTGGATTACATAAGTACATTAAAATAATTTTTTAAATGTATTTCGAAAGTGTCTTTATTAAGTGTAACAACTTTTATATCAATATCTTTAATACACAGAGAGAATTTTTAAGTATTTTTTACGGTGAAATCTCCGTAAAAATTACATTAAAATTTTGAAACCGGTGACAAATGTGCACATAGTCAAAAATTGACACTAGCTTTTAATTCTTTGTTTTCATTCATGTAAAAATTTAAGCAAGTAGCATAATTTTTTACATTTCTTTCAGTAAAAATTCTGACACATTCTCATGTAGAATTTTAACAATGGGCTGCCTCAAAAATTCCAAGTTTCTACAGTAAAAATAACCTGAACAAACTTGAAATTTCTAAAATCCCTAGCGAAAAATTAATTCCCTATGATTAAATAAATACTCTATATACTGTATTTTTTCGTAAAGAGCTAGTAAGCAACAGCAATAATAATATTAATGAATAATTGCCGTCCTTTATCCGTAAAGACGTCCTTTATCGAAGTTTCTTTTCACGTTTCTTTGTTTTCTTGCGTAGAACTGCGTAGAACACGTTAGACTGCACGAGACCACGAGGCTTTCTTGGCCCATGCTTCGTACTATAATGCGCATGCGCGGTACCGCTGTTGCTAAGCAACGCGGGTCCGCGTCGTTCGTGCTCGTCATACTGCGTCATACACAAGCACACTCTCACAGCTTGCGTTCGCGTATACGCACACTCACACACAGAACTCACGCGTACGGTCAGGCGACCTAGCCCTAACTGATTTTACTATAAAGAACGTAAAATTCCGGTGGACGCACGGAAAATTTCGGCTTCCTTTTTTAAATTTTTATGGAAAACACGCAAATTTCTCAATGCTCCACTGAAAAATTTCATTTATATTAGCACTTTTTTAACTTATTGTCGTAATCTTTACGTTTCATGAAATTTTACTATTAATTTCAGTAAAAATTCTGGAAAATATTTTTAATTTCTGTTACGCAAAAGTAAATTTTGATTAATTCCCATGAAAATTTATAATTTATTTCCTAAAAACCTGAAGAATTGCACATTTGTCACCGAGTTACTGTGATTTCACAGTAAAAATTACTTAAAAATTCTCTCCGTGTATAAACCTATCAAAAAAATTCATGAAAATAGCCTTTTTTAGCGTCTAAAGTGAGAAGACTCCTGAAAATATATATATGTATGTATAAAGTGAATAAAGAACACTTTTTGGGTTTCTCTAAATCCTAGAATTCTTTAAATAATAAAATGTTATGATCGCGCAAGATTGAAGTCTCGTGGTATGTATATATTGTTAGGATTAAATCTGTAAAATTAAATAATTATCGTGTTATTATCGTTCATATATTATTATTGAATCTATAAAATTAAATATTACATTATTGACTAGTGAAAAAATATCTCAAAAGATATATATATAAAGTGAATAAACAAAACTTTTTAGGTTCTATGAATCCTAGAATTCTGTAAATAATAAGATGCCATAATCGCGCGAGATTGAATTGTGTTGATCTCGTGGTGTTTGAAGTTCGCATCGTTGGAAAAACAACGAAAAATCATTATTTTATCGACTTTTTTCTCACTATCCAAACTTTTTTTTGCCAGCTCGCGTTGTGAATCTCCGATAAGGATCTTCAAAAGTGTTTCAGTAATTTTCGTAGCCCTGATGAGCTACGAGCACCAAAAAAAAAATGGTGAATGAGGAAAAATAAATATTTTCGTCGCATTGCCACGATGCAAACTTCGATACCAAAAAGTCTCCGGGTGTTTGCGTCACTCGGATCCCTCGGTTGCCGTTACACGGTCATCGAGCAGAAACGTTTGCGAACCAACAGAAAAGCTGGTAGTCACCACTTTCTTTACCAATTAGGCTCGCTAATAAGAAGGCATTAAGCCAATTAGGTGAAATTAAACGTGACGGGTGCAACGACTCGCCACCTCTTTCTTGAGGCTCGACCGGATTGGTGCACGGTGGTGAAAAAAATATGACAAAACGACAATAACAGAGTAAAGAGTAAAGAGAGAGAGAGCGAAGGGGAGAGAAGAAGTGAGAAGAGTGGCATATCGGATTACGAAAGAATTCACCACGCTTCGTCGCATTCCAAGCTTTAAATCCCTCCGTGAATTCGAAAATGTTCCATTTCACAAACGTCAGAGATCTCTCAATTGGCATCTCGCTTGACGCGAATGAAAATCGACTGGATACGATAACGAGTACGTTTTATTAGCATGCTGTTGAAGTTTGCATCGTTGGAATGCAGCGAAGATTTTGCAAAATATTTTTTTCACACAAAACACATTTTTGTTTTTTGGACAAAGTCGCTTTGATTGTTGTAAAACATTTTGGCAGATTTAGATTGTATGTTTGTGGAGAAGCATTTTAAGGGGATATACCAGTGTGACACTTAAAAAAAATCGATTTTCTTTTGCCTTTTTCGACAGTTTATACTTTCAAGAATATCGTGTAAAAATGTCAAGGCCGTATCTCTATAATTTTATCTTGCAAAAATCGATAGTTAAATCTTTAAACACGTCTTTCTCGAAATGAGATTTTTCAAATTTGCTGACGTAACTCAAAGAGCAATTATCCGATTTACTTGAAATTTGAACTGAGTACTCTTGAATATATTTACCCTACAATGACGTAGGATATTTTTGATCGGATGAAAATTGACGATTTGGCATTGAAAAAAACGACCATTTTATAGGCAAGAAAACAGACTTTTTCTTCATAACTACGCCATTTTGTTAGATTTTGATATTTTTCGAAAATCCTACGTTACTGTACAGGAAATACCTTCCAGTTTAACGACATTTTTTCCTTTTTCGGTTTCAGCTACTCAATCGGGCGGAATCATGTCAGCGGTGGAGGAACTTTTTTTGGCGCCTCCGAAGGCAGCGCATAAGTCGCTTGGATCTCAATATTTTTCTATGAAAAAATTATGTAATACAGGTCAAATATAGCCCAATATATTCTTAATTTTCCGAAACAGTTAATTGAGTACTTTTCTTCCAAAAAAATTCCGAAAATCACCCAAATTTTCAGCGCTCACACTGGTATAGCCCCTTAAGGGGAGATGTACACCTAGATGGTCGAGGTCGAGGATTTAAAAGCTATGAACATTCCGTCGACCGTAGAAGACCTACACTATGGGCCTGGTATCGATGATTCTATGTAAGTTGACGAATTTCATGATTTATTCATTCCCAAATTTTCAAACGCGTTTTTCTCAAAACCACGTTTTTCAAATCGGTACCCGAAATTTCTCGAAAACCAATGAACCGATTGCCTTGAGGTTTTTTGTGGTTATTCTATACACCATTATCTAGCACTTGTCGAAGGATTTTTTTTCCGTTGCTTGGTTTTTGTTTTATAGGCAAAATAGTAACTAATTTTTGACCCAAAAATCACTATTTATGTTCAAACGTCCGCCATTTTGTCATAAATCGATATTTTCAAAATCGGCTATGACAAGTACTAGATTATAGTATCTAATTTAATAATCTTTTTGGTTTTTGTTTTCAGATGATTTTTGAAAAAACGCCAGTGGGTACCGTATACGCAGATTTTTTTACGACGCTCCAAGGACCATACAATATCCTCGTATATTTTTGATATTTTTAAATGAAGAAAATTAAACATATTTTTGAATGTATATACTTTCAGATAATTAAGACAGTCCTCTAGTTTCTCGGGTCGAAAAAATCGATTTTTTTTCTCATAAATCACATCTACAACACGTGTAGAAAATGTGTACCAAAGGATTTTTCGATATTCGAAGTGGTTCACAAGTTACGGCCCTGGAATGGAGCAGGTATACGGAGCAGGTATACTTTCAAACGCGTTTTTTTCGAAACGCCATTTTTCGAAACGGTGACCACGATATTTCAGAAACTACTGCACCGATCTTGTTCAAATTTATACAGCATCTTTAATATGTTATAAGCCAGCGATTGAACTAGGATTATCATGATTGCTTCGATAGTTTTTTTTGTACGAGCGAAAAACTTAAGAAAAAATGAGTAAAAAATAGAATGTAATTTTCAAAAGTGTATAAAAAAAGTCATTTTTTGTAATTTAGAATTCACTCTAGTTCAATCGCTAGTCTTAAATATGAAGATTAAAATGCCGTTTGGTTTTTTGATTTCGGATAAGCAGAACAGCCGCAATCTTGGTCACCGTCAAGCACCTCTTTTACTTGATGTCTTCCTGTCGGCCACTATAACTTTTATTCTATTATATATTTTGACTTCAAAAAATTTGTAAAGCTTATTTAAATGTTAATAAAGATTATGCAAAAACAATGAGATTGATTATTTCGATGCTTTGCCCGTAAAAAATTATTGAAAAAGCCGTAAAAAAACAGCCGAGAAACTAGAGGACCGCGTTAAAACCCCAATCCGAAATTTCAAATAGTTTTTTTTTCCTTGAAAAAATTCACAAAAATGACCTTTTTTCCGGCTCCTAGGTGTATATCTCCCCTTAATTTTCCGAAACATTTAATTGAGTACATTTCTTCCAAAAAAATCCCGAAAATCACTCACATTTTCAGCGTTCACACTGGTATAGCCCCTTAAATAACTCCGATTTTCGACGATGTTGAAATTTGCATAGTTGGAATGCAGCGAAAATTTTAATTATTCAAATTAAATTCATTATTATCCAAAAAATACCTTATATATTTAGGCTGAAGATCTCCAATGAGAATCCTGGAATAAGTTCCAGTTACTTGGGAGGCCTAAATTTGCAAAAAAAAATGGTCTACCCACTTTCGTTGCGTTCCAACGATGCAAACTTGCATATTATGATTTTCGGGTCATCACAGTAGCCTAATCCCTTAAGGAATTCCGAAAAATTAATTTCCACTCCAACGATGCAAACTTCACTTCCATTCATTGGCTGCAAGTGACTCACGTGTATTCCGCGTCGTTGAGAACATCAATGGCGATTATTGGACGTGAAATCCGATGGAAATGACTTTTCTCGGTAACGCGAGAGAACGGACGAAAGGAGTAGGTGTGAAGAGCGTCAGCTTGCAAAATCGAAAGAAACCGCACAGTTCGCTTATTCTATCCTTTCTAACGAAATGTCCACCACCGGCTGTTGGGCTCGGCTTGATTCGAATCCACGTGTTTCCTGCTATGGCGATGTCGCCATGACTACGAAAACTCGTGCCAGGTAGTGTTCCAACATTGGGAAATTGTGCCATCGAGAGGGGGCAGTCGAAAAAAAAACTACGTCGCGAGTTGGGACCCAGAACAGCGGTCACGGACTGCCGACACGAGGATCGATGGGGCCACCGTAAAGTCGAGGGGAAAAAGCTCAATTTTCATATATATACTTTTACGCGTACGAGTATAGAATGCGAAGACCTCGGCTGAAATGTACACGTCGACCCTGACGGAACACGGTCTCACGATCCCACCAAGCCCTTGGGCTTGAACACCTGGCTTATCGATCCTTCGAAGTTCACGAACGCTGGCCGAATTTTTATTATCCGCCACAAAGACACCCGGGACTTCCGGGCTACTTTGAGGGCTACTGCGAGTGGTGATTAATTGGAAAATGAGGATACTTTTCGGCAATTCATGGACACTTGTGGCGGTTGATGGATTTTTGTGAAAAGTGAGATCACTGCGCTGTAAGGAAAAGTGGCCGAATGGGTGAAAAAAAAATTAGACGTTTGAACAATTTCATGGATCTATCCTACGGGAAATTTGACGCAGATTACAAATATCACGGAGTATTTGTCGAAAGCTCAAAATTACTATGACTAAACGCGAAAATGATATTTTTACAGACTTTTGGAAATTTTTTATGAAATTTTTGGTTTTTGAGTGAAGTGAATGGTGAATTCGTGTTCAGGAGGTAAAAATGCATTGATGTAGAATTTTAGAAAAAAATATTGAAGGTCAAAAAAAAAATTCCTATATCGGACCAAAATAAATGGCTGCACTGAATCGGCGATAATTTATTTTCTGTTTGGATTTTGAGGTCCGCTCTGTATTCTCATCCCAATCGCTTTCTTTTTAAAATGCCGGTTGATTCGTGGAATTCCGATGGTTTTTCGATTTTTGGCAGAATTTTAAAGACGGATCACCGATTTCTGCCGATTTTTTCATACCCCTTTGGTTTTTTCGGCCAATTTTCAAGTAGATTTTCCGAAAAATCTGATTGAATCGAAGTCTATCAAAATCTTTTTTAAAACCCCCTCGATGAAGCCATATCTCTCAAATAAGAGCGATGCTACGGCCGTTTGAAATTTCCGGATTTTGGCGATTCCGGGAAAGTGGCCAAAAAGGTCGAAAAAACTTTTTTTCGACTTTTCAACCATTTCAAGAGTCTATCTGATGGTAAATTTTTCGCCGATTACGAATATCATAGAGTTATTGTCGAAAGCTCAAAATTAAGCCCGCTAAACACGGAAAATGTCTTTTCGCAGACTTTCGACGATTTTTAAGGGACCATCACAATGTAAAATTTTCAAAAAAACCGATTTTTCTTGCATTATCCGATAGTATACACGGTTATCGACATGCTGTTCAATTTTTCGAAATTCGAATTATTCGTTTTTCTCGAAATGTCGTTTTTCAAAACAGTGTACACTCTCACAGGAAGAGTTTTCAAGCTATCCGTCTCAAATTTTGACACAACATTCTTCATGCCATTCTTCATCTTGCTATGGAAGCTTTTTTTATTTTTTAAATCTTCATATTTTTCTTAACGAAAAACTATCGAAAAAATTGGCTAAATTCGTTACTTTTTTTCAAACCGCCGTCATTTTGTCAATTTTTATTTTCAAAAAACCTCCATAGCAAGATAGCAGCAGCTTTCGTGCTGATTAATAATCTTTTTACAAATTTTGTTTCAGTTAATATCCACAGCCACAATTGTGTACACCGTGAGGACTCCTTTTTTCGAAAACATTTTCAACCGTTGAAAAAAATGTTTAAAAAATAAAAATAAACGTTCAATAATTTATTTTCTGTTCGTCACGAGTGCTTTGATATGACATCAAAAAATCAGACTAATTAGCGTATTTTAACCATTAAAAAAAATGGCGAATATCAGCTATTTTTCACTTTGATTGGTGGGAGGCAACTATCAGTTTTGGGGGACACCAAAGTGATGTTCATTGCAAGTAGAAACCGTGCTTGTTCAATAGTACCCAAAATGGTGGGATAGGGATATCGGAAAACAGATCTTACCTTGCACGGCTCCTTGCTCTTGGTCCGACAGAATCCCGGCATCTTGATGCCGCCTATCGGTATCTTTTTTTTGGGCTTCTGTTCCTCCGACTCGAGATCCGGTGCGGGTGCTGCACCGGTGTGTTTCGTGTTCTCGGCGTTCAGCATCTTCTCCCTCTCCTCCTCCGCGATCTCTTTCTTGTCCATACTCTTTTGATCCTGTTCCAGATCGGCGGTTTGACTCATTGTCTCGTTCTCTCGATAACGTAACTCACTGCGATCATCGAACGAACAGAATTGTTGATGAAAATAAGAGGATCTCGGAACACGTGACGAGCGAAAATTGAATTATGGAGAAATCGTAATGTCAATGCAATCAACTGTTTAAGGTAGTTCTTCTGCGAAAATCTCAACCAAAAGTTTACATACCATGTTCATGTTTAAAAGATTGATAATTGGTTTAATTAGTAATAAATAAAATTGAAAAGTACGCAATATTGACTCGGTACTAGTAGATAATATGATGGATATAATTTATTGCCGCAAAATATATTTTATATTGTGTTTTTGATCTACCATTGCCAGTAAACTTTTTGCCGGGACTGTCCAGGCTTTGCCCCAATTGTTTTTTTTCCAGGCTTTGCCAGGCTTTGCACCAAAATTGTGAGGTCTTTTCATGGTAATATCTTGGAAACTAGATGGTGAATCATTCTCATTTTTTTTCGCATTATTCGTGATATCTTACTCTAGCTTATCCTCGTTTTTTATCAATTTCTTAATTTTAGGTTTGACGGTAGAATTAATGATGTTCTGTTTACCCATCATAACGCATTTGTTACGTGTAAACCAAGCCAACTTTAAGTGTAAATATCTCAGGTTTGGGGTGGTCAAACTTATTCAAATTGCACAGATGTTTGGACAATGTATTAAATAACATATATGTCAAATTTCAACCATTTCTTAATTCAACTCTTCTGTGGAGGTACTACCTTAACTGAGTTAAATACAGCCTCGAATCAATAAATTCCGTAGTTAATTAACTACACATTGTGAACTGTACTCGATAAAGGCTGCAAAGTTTTTTTTTCGTTTCGCGCTATAAATAATATTTTTATTAATAATTGAGTCAATGTGCGTTTTCTTCGAGACACAATGAACATCGGAAAAGGTGTCCTTTTTGATGACCTTGAAGTTTGCATCGTTGGAATGCAGCGAAAATTCTTTTTTACGTTTTTATTTCCTCATTTTTATTATTTTACAAATATTTTTTTTTCCGTAATATTTGAATTCTGGGATAATTTTTATAAAATAAAACCCTACAAATCATGGGAATGAGGAAATAAAAATAGAAAAAGACATTTCGGTGCGTTCGAACGATGCAAATTTCAAGACCATTCCTTTTTGTCATTATTTGCTCATACGTGTAAACATTTCTGTTTAGGTTTGGTTTTCGACTGAAAGACAAAAATCTCACTAAAAATAAAAGACAATAAAGACAATCAGTCAAACTTTTTTACGTACTGTTAGAAGTTTACGACCTGAATTTCCAACGACAAAAAAAAACAAAAAATAATGTTAATAATATATAAAAAAAAAAAAATACAAAACAAAAAATATCGTTGCATTACAACAATGCAAATTTTTACGTCATTTTGATCATAATACACGCGCACATTTTCAAACTCGAGTTGTAAAAAAAATTCGAAGAATGTTCCATCTGGCGTTTCCAAGTAGCAATTGTTTGTTTATTCGTGGGAATATTTTCGTACGCGAACGAGGCTGGATCTTGCGTCGTTTGAATGGAATAAAAATATTTTTAGTCAAACTGTAGATTGCGTTAAAAAATATTTCGAAAATTTATTTGGGATCCTTATTAGGGGACAATCTAAATTGGCGGAAGGTATTTGGGATAATACCCGAAATCAGAAAAAAAAGAAAATTGAAAAAATGTAGTTTTCAACATCACTAAGGGGTTAGGCTAGTGTGAAAATGACGAACGCTCGTTCGTCGCTTTCGGCACCTCAAATTAAAGAGGAAGGTCCAACACGTGGTGCAGGAGTCGCAGATTGAAGTTAAACTTATTATTACAACGATAGAACTGCTAGCAAAACTTTAAAAGCGTTTTTTATAAAAATTATGTTTTTCAAAACGGTGTACGCGATTTCTCGACATCTAATGAACGGATTGACTTGAAATTTGGTACAGTTATTCAGTGGAATAATAGTTTAGTCTTGACCGACGTTTTTCTTCTTAACATTTGTTTTTCATTAATTGTAAGCAATAATAATGTCAATTTTTCTCAAACAATCAATGCAAAAATACAACATATTTTTGTTGACTATTGAAACATGGTAACAAAAAAAGCTCGGTCAAGTCTTAGCCAATATTATATATTAATTTTAAAAACTCTTTTTTTGTTTTTGATCCACCGGGTGGCCAAAATCAAGCACACCGTTCATCCCGTCACGTTCAAAGATCCATTACTTGATTGTTTTTAACTTCTCTCATTATTAACATTTTTACGAAATTTGGTACACAGCTTTGGTAATGTACATGCAAATAAATGATGATGTAGAAGTTTGCATCCTTGGAACGCAACGAAAATAACGTTTTTGCCAATTGCCAATTTTTAATTATTGAAACACAATATCAAAAAAAAACTCGGTCTAGTCTTAGCCAACATTATCTATTTTAAGAAGAAAAACTCGTTTTTTGTTGTTTCAGACCAACTGGGTGGTCAAAATCAAGTACACCGTTGAGCCCCTCCCGTTCAAAGGTCCTTTACTTGATTGTTTATGACTTCGTCGATAATCAACATTTTTCACGAAATTTGGTACACAGCTTTGTTAATGTAGATACAAATAAATGATGATGAAGTTTGCATCGATGTAACGCAACGAAAATATTTATTTTCTGGCAAATCAAAGCTGCTGCGAACATTTTTAAGATCCTTATTACAAACCTGCAACCTAAATCGATCAAAAATTATTTTGAATAACGATAAAAATGGACAAAACCGAAAATAAAAAAGAATTTTCGTTCCATTCCAATGATGCCAACTTCAACAACATAATAAATCCCCAAATGATTTTACAATCATCTTACTTACACCTTCAACATTTTTTTCTTCAAAAAACCCTGCTGTTCGGTTTGTCACAGTAGCCCTAGCCCCTCAAATCGACATGGCTCCGAGAGCTTCTGATTTTTGAATATTCATCACTTCGACAGATTAAAATCGGTATTTTTTCCTCTTCTTACCGTACAGGGGAAGAAGCGTCGAGATTCGTAAGGCGTTGATTGACGAACAATACCATCTGACTAAATTCGAGTGGAATTGAATCGTCGTCAGTGTGGCAGCGCATACACACACGTCTGTTTTCAAAGGTGACGGATGCATTTATTTAATTTCGAGGGTTTCAACGCGTCATTCTCGAATGTACAAGAAAGCTCGCGTGGCACGGAGGGGAGGAGAAAAGAGAAGAGTGTGCAAAGGGTCTCGCGTGTGGCTTCTCGCCACGCAGTTGAAAGAATTAATAAAAAAAAAACATATATATATATCTTTCGCTTCTTTCATCAGCGTCCTCTCTTTGGTCCATTCGCATTCTCTCTCTCTCTGCCTTTTTCTTTTTCTTTCTCTCGCTCCCTCGTCCCCCCTTCAGCAACGTTTCTCTCTCCCTCGTCCCCTTATTGTTTTCTCTCTCCGATCCCCGATAATCTTTCTGGATCTTCGCGTCTTCTCATCTCGTTGAACATCTGCGCCGGACCCGGACCCAAAACGACCGCGGTTCCAGTTTCTTAGATAGACTCTGCCCAACTCGAACGTTGCCTCAAGCTCGTGAAACTGATCACTCTGCTGATCGCTCCACCGAGTTTGCGGACTTTGCAATGCAGGAATCGGGTCAGTTTCACGAAAAGGCATTTTTACACGCTCGTTTAGACGTATGGGCATGAACGAGTAATGAAGTGGAAGAACGAATGTGAAGTCATCGAGTCGAGAATATCAGAAAGTCAACGGATGAAAAACAAGCCAGAAAAAGGACTATAATAATGGAAAAATGAAGAAAAAAAGAAAGCACAACCTGTAGAGTATGTGTCGTTACATCCAGCAGTCTGCGCAAGAGTACGATATCCGGGGCCGATTTTGGGTAAATTTAAGGTTATCGAGTCAAAATAAACAAAATATGAAGAGTGGTAAAAGTTGATATTTCGCTTATTTTACGTTCGAACTAGAATTTTTCGATAGTTATCGAAAGTGACGATTTTGTCGAATTTGAAAATTTCAAGGGTCATCAGACAAAGTAACTTGGAAATTTATAGTTTCAACAGTGTCTCAGCAGCCAAAGATGTATTTTAAATACCACTACCATGTTTTTCTCGCTTATAAGTGCGACTAGACAGAGAGTAAAGTAGTCATTTTTATCGCTAGGACTCCGAAGAGGGATTGAAAATACAGTAGAATCTCGATTATCCGAACCTCGATCATCCGGACCCTCAATTATCCGAACGATGACTTAGTTTATCCGAACGCTCGATTATCCGAACGTTGGCGCGAAAGATACATTGTTGCTCGCTGCCACCGCCGTCAGCAACAATGAGCAACTCAACGCAACTTCTCCTTCTCAAACGGCTGCGAGACTTAGCCGTTCAAAAATGCGTTATAGCCGTTCGTCAATTGAAAATGAACGATTTTATTTTTAAAAATATAAAAAATATTAAAAAAAGGCATTCGACTTTTATTATATATATATATATATATATATATATATATATATATATATATATATATATATATATATATATAACGTTAATATGTATGTCAAATTTTAATATATATGTATGTACTGTTTTTATGTAAAAAGGTGTTGTTTACGATCTCGTCCCAAAAAACCTACGTTTCGATAATCCGAACTTTTGATTATCCGAACTAGTCTCGGTCCCAATTGGTTCGGATAATCGAGGTTCTACTGTATACGGTTCATCCCTCTTCGGACTTGTAAGGTTCTAAGTTTATGTAAAATATATCGTTTAGTAATTTGGTGTAGCAATTATATGGAACAATTCTCATTGTTATAAATAAACAGGGAATATGAATAAATAAAGCATTATAATCTTGGAATTTATGTTGATATAAATACAATTATAAAATATAAATACTACGTTTATATTTTATAATTTATAACAATAAAAAACGTTTATAATTTATAAATTTAAAACGTTCATAATTTATAAATTTATATGTTATAAATAATATATGTTTAGTAGTATTTATATAATACCACAAAACAAACCCAAACAAAGAAATACTTTTTGAAGCTCGCCAGGTCAATTTCCATTATTTGCGATAAAATAAAGATATTGTACACATGAGCCAACAACAATCGTTGAATCTTGGCGTATTTCCAATTACCGCTAAAACCGCTCATAATTTCTTAAGGCGTTAGGCCGCTCTAGAGGCCAAAAAATAAGCTTTTGGGGATTTTTTTCAGAAAAAGTACAAAATAAACCAAGATGACAAAACGGGTGTTTATCATACATATGAGTGACGGTATACAATAATTTTTTTCAAGCGATTAATTTCAAAATGGCGGCTGTGCAGCGTTTATCTCAAAATTGCATTTTTTAAGTTGGCCGGAAACATAACTCGGACTATTTTTAACCGATCCACTTGAAATGTTGAATATATCTTGAAAAATACACTGTCTATGGAAGTGCGTAGGATTTTTTTTATATTGCATCGTTCATTTGTTATTAACAATCATCTGACGATTTTTTAGGCAAATTTTTGGAAAGTGAAAGATATTGTATGCAGTCACTGATATGTATGATAAACACCCTTTTTCGTAATGCCGATTTATTTTGTAGTTTTTCTGAAAAAAAATCCCCAAAAAGCCTATTTTTTCAGCCTCCAGAGTCGCCTAACCCCTTAAGGAAGCCAAAACGGCAAATTTTTTTATTCTTGAAATTCTCACTATTTTGGTTCAAATATCAAGAATCAACGGTCAAAACTTGGCGCCCCGAATTTTGCACTATCCCCGCACTCTGCATAAGCTCCAAATCTTGAGAATACAGTTTTTATTGCAGTTTCATGCTGGACCGCAAAAAACAGAGGGCGTCTAAAGTTGACCTCAAGTAAAGTAGGTAATAATATGTGAAGGCTGTTCAACGTAAAAAAAACTCGGCCAAGTGCGAGTCGGGCTTCGCTCTATTAGGGTTCCGTACATGTGATCAATTAACTTTTTTTAACTAGATATTTAATTAGGTAATGCTTTTGTTCTGTCTTAGTTCTTAAGTAGTACTAAACTGAAACCATATTGGTGATGATAGCTAAAGAACGCTTTGTAGACTCCTGCTGTAAGCTAACAATGAAAATATATGAAATTATTGTTATTTAAATATTTACAATGCCAAATTACTTATTTGCGGAATCAGTCCCGGCCAATTGCCAATATCGTCACATTTTTCGCAGAAAAAGGGAAGGCGAAGAAAAATAAATAAAATATACGTACGACAGTCTTTTTTAAATTTGCAATCTCGTTTTTTCCATGACGTCAATCTCTCCTTAGTTGGCACCGACTCCAAAAATACGTAATTTGGTATTGTAAATATTTAAATAACAATAATTTTATATATTTTCATTATAAATTTATTGTATTATGTATACAATAAATTATTATAAATACTACATTATGAATCGGCGTTTTCAGTATTTGTTGTTTAAATACAGTATATGGTACATAATATACAGAAATTCCAAATTCCTAACAAGTTTAGTTTTTTAGATAGACTCCGTAACAAGAATGGTCTACATCTGATAACTTTGACGGCCCCCCATTTCTTGATTTTTGAACATAAAAAAGAAAAAAAATTATTTGTACTCTACTTAATGAGCTTTAAAAAATGACACCCCATATGCCAGGGTAATAAAAAAATATTCTGCTCTTCTTTCATGTATGAGACCCCCATGAAAAATAATTTAATTGAGTTTCTAATTCAATATTCGGTTTTTCAAAATTCTACACAAAATATCCAAATTTAAGATTCTGTAACTCTTTCCGTTTACGAGCTAGAGACCCGTGACATACGGACCGACAGACAGCAAAATGACATTTAAGTAATAGGGTTCCGTTTCGCCCTTTGGGTACGGAACCCTAACAAGTAAAGGTAACTTAAATGGAAATAATAAAAATTATAATGATATTTCAATCGTGCCAACTTTGATATCGAAATACCGGTGTTATTCGAGTCCAATATCGGTTTTGTGGTCTGATATTCTGGTTTTTCGATATTATCGAAAAACCGATATCCATGGTCTGACAATAAACGCATACGTAAACGTAAAGCGAATCAAAACGAAAACTCGATAATGTAGAAACCCGAAGGGGTTAAGGCGGAAGCCTGAATTGGAAGGTTCAAAAAAAGCGTTTTTTTCGGGATTTTTTTTAGAAGGGAAAAAAGGAAATGAGCCCAGTAAACTTGAGGTATCTTTGATGTATATTTAAAATGTATAAAAAAAATGTTTCAACCCGAAACAATAAATGACTGCAGATTCATCACCTATTCCATGTGCGTCTTGCCACTGCAGCCCCCAATCGGCGGGAAAGATGCAGCTTGTAATTCTTGACTGGACCAAATAAACCAATAAAACTTTCAATTGTCATATATTTTTCTTCCGGGCGAATTGAGAAAAAGCTGAAAAAATCGTGAAATTATAACTTTTCTCAGGTTTGAAAAAAAATGTAAAAAAAAAAACACTTTATCGTGCTAACAATTACTTAAGGGGATATACCAGTGTGACACTTTCAGAAAAACGATTTTTTTTTCCTTTTTCGACAGTTTATACTTTCAAGAATAGCCTGTAAAAATTCAAGGCCGTATCTCTATCATATCTTTCAAAAATTGATAGTTAAATCTTTAAGGGGTTACCCCCACTTGCGATTTTGAAAAATCGATTTATTTTTTATTGCATTTTTTGAAGTATAAGTATCCGGGCCCATACTTCTGGATGGGCCCGGAATAGATGACTCTATGTAAGTTTACAAAAAAAAATATTTTCTTCGTGTAAACTGAAATTGAAACTTTAAACGCGTTTTTCTCAAAATGGCATTTCTGAAGTCGGTGACCAAGATTACTCGAACACTAATGAACCGATCTTCTTGAAATTTTGCAAAAAACGGCCGTTTTTTTTCGTTAAAATCGAACCATTAACTTTGACTATCCACCATTTTGTGAAAAATGAATATTTTTTAAAATCCTTCGATTAAAGACTAGTTTATACTTATATTTGACTAAATCCATCCGCATTTTTTTTCTTCAGATGATCCACTTCGCCGCAATGTTGGTCACCGCAAACCGTGTATATAAAAACATTATTCCATTGACGGCCATTTGCCACTAAACAATGTTATATTTTTCAATAAAAAAATTACTGAAAGTTCTTCAAGATGTGTTCTTTAAGATGGTATATTGATCGATTAAAAAAGTTTTGTAGTTTTCTTTAAAAAAATTCATGAAAAAGGCCTTTTTTTGCGCTACAAGTGGGGGTAACGCCTTAAACGCGTTTTTCTCGAAATGAGATTTTTCAAATTTGCTGACATTGTAACCCAAAGAGTAATTATCCGATTGTCTTGAAATTTGAACTGAGTACTCTTGAATATATTTACTCTACAATGACGTAGGATATTTTTGATTGGATGAAAATTGACGATTTGGCATTGAAAAAAAAGACCATTTTATAGGCAAGAAAACAGACTTTTTTCATAACTACGCCATTTTGTTAGGTTTTGATATTTTTCGAAAATCCTAGGTCATTGTACAGGAAATACCTTCCAGTTTAACAACATTTTTTCCTTTTTCGGTTTCAGCTACTCAATCGGCCCGAATCATGTCAGCAGTGGAGGAACTTTTTTGGCGCCTCCGAAGACAGCGCATAAGTCGCTTGGATCTCAATATTTGTCTATGAAAAAATTATGTAATATAGCTTAAATATAGCCAAATATATTCTTAATTTTCCGAAAAATTTAATTGAGTACTTTTCGTCCAATAAATTCCCGAAAATCACCCAAATTTTCGCGTTCACACTGGCATTGCCCCTTAAGAAGACTTTTTCAACTTTTTAAATTCACTTAGAAGAGATTTTCATACCGAAGAAAATAAAGTTTGGTTTGATTCAATAGGTCGTTTAGTTTTTCAAAGTCGTAAAAATGAAAACTGGAGAAAACGCGCTTCAAAGTTTTCAATAGAAGGCAATATCAATATCAAATATCAAACGCTTCTCTGCTTTTGGCCTTGTATCTTCGAAAATATTTACAATTGGCCTCTGTAACTTTGTAAATATATTCTTGGATAGTTTATCTATCGATTCAAGCAATAAAAAAACGATCTTTCGTATCTTCCAACTCAGGCTCCGGCCTGAAGGTCTCGCGCTCTCTCAACGTGGGGGCAGATGCCTGGCACGTGTTAGCCCGCCTACTCGAACAGTAGTATTCGTTATGATGTGTGCCCTATAGTGTGCTATAATCGGCGATGAGGGTTCTAGGATTCATTCCCAATACTACCGAGTACTCGTTTATTGTATACTACTATGAAGGTTATTGTACACCTATGTTCAACCCCTCCAACTCTGTTCAACTTCACATCCACGGGTGGTACACGACATCCATACAGGAACACAAGAGAGTCGAATTCGTATATAGGGCGCAACACCATGGCTTTGTCCGATCAGGAACGAACAATGGACGTCCACTAATATACAATATACCACCTCTTTTTCCATTCGACGAGCCGCCCTCGAACCTCCGCCCCCTACTGGTATCGGGCGATTCGTGGGCATTGTCAACCGTGTGTGTGTCGGTCCCCTTAGGAAGACCGGCAATAGGTTACAATCACGCTATCGTCCAGTCGTGTATCTGATTTTCAACGCACCCAGACATGTCTACGTGTGAAATACATGTATCGAATAAATAAATTGCACGTTTTTGTACACGCGGGATCGCACGATCGCAAAATTGATCGTGTACCGTGGTTAAGGGAGAATATACCTTAAAAATATTTTTCTTTTTTCGATGTATAAAATGGCCGATCACTAATATTTTCTTTTATCTTTTTTTTAGGCGCCCCGCGGCGTGACATTTAGCATCCACAATTTTTTACCTAGAACAAAAAACGAAAATTCTCGTCCATCTACATTAGAATACCTAGAGAAGTACGTACGGAATTCAAAAAATATGGTTTTATTCAAAAGTTGTAGGTATTTGAACTTAAGAACTGAATTTTCAGTGAAAAATTTCGTTACAACTGCTTATAAACTGTTCATAAAATGAAAAATTTCGATTAATCAGAAATTCCGTACGTACTTCTCTGCGAAACGCAATTAGGAACATAACTTTTAAATTTGAATTAAATCGAGTGAAAATTGTTGAAGTGATTTATCACGCCAATTGAAAAAAAGCTGTTTACGAAAAAAAATATATGTATTTTTCGAAAAAATAATTCGAAAAAAAATATATGTATTTTTTCTAACAGCTTGATATTCATACTCGATAGATGTGTAATTAATTTTATGAGTCAATCAATTTTTTATACGAAAAAAAATTGTTCAATTCGCACATGATTGTATACCCGTTACTGTGGCCTAACTCCTTAAAACTTTAAACACATTTTTCTCGAAACTATGTTTTTAGACACCGGCGTACGCGTAGCGCCTCGAGTTTTCAATCGATTGACTTGAAATTTTAACTGTAGCTTTTTGACAACATTTTCTAGTCCAGTACGTAGGATTTTTTCGATAAGCTTAAATTAAAAAATTTTATGATCGATATTCAACCAATTTTTTACGATTTCTTTTTCCTCATCTTAACGCCATTTTTTTAATCAATATTTTGAAAACCCCCTACCTACCGGATTTTTTTATATCTACTTTCAAAATATTTTTCGTTTTTTGTTCTAGTCCGAAAATGATGACCTGTGCGAATACGCTCGTAGAGAACTATGAAAAAAGGAGTTTTCTGTCATCGACGTTTACTTTAAGACTTGTACTAACATGTATAAAAAACCGAATTTAAAAATATTGTTTTGTTTTTCTTAAGGGGTTAGGCCACTCTAGACGCCGAAAAAATAGGCTTTTTGGGGATTTTTTTTTTTCAGAAAAACTACAAAATAAATCGAGATTACAAGAAAGGGTGTTTATCATACATATCAGTGACTGTATACAATAATTTTTTTGAAGCGATTAATTTCGAAATGGCGGCTGTGCAGCGTTTATCTCAAAACTGCATTTTTTAAGTTGGCCGGAAACATAACTCACACAATTTTCAACCGATTCACTTGAAATGTTGAATATATCTTGAAAAATACATTGTCTATGGAAGTACGTAGGATTTTTTTTATATTGCATCGTTCATTCGTTATTAACAATTATCTGACGATTTTTAGGCAAATTTTTGGAAAGTGAAAAATTTGCCTAAAAATCGTCAGATAATTGTATGATAAACACCCATTTTTGTAATCTCGATTCATTTTGTAGTTTCTCTGGAAAAAAAAATCCCCAAAAAGCCTATTTTTCGGCCTCCAGTGGCCTAAGGCCTTAAATAAACAGTCAAAAATGACTCTTCATTTTGCCCTCACAAAGGTATAATCCCCCTTAAAAGAAATGTTGGTAAAAACCGCGGAATATAAATGCTGAAGAGGAACGAAGGGTACCGATAAGATCGTAAATTCGTCATTTTCGATGTGGCTCGCGTGATTACGACGCCCACGAGACACGTCGGTCGAGACTTTCGATCGGGTACGTGCACATGGGCTGCAGAGCTTTACACACCGGGTATTTTGTGGAGAAATTGGCCGCAGTGCATTATGACGCTCGGGGAGTGAAAATAAATGGAAAACGTGTTGACTTTTAGCGCGCCAGTCTCGGGTCACGTTATTAAGTAACGTATTATTAATAAGTGTTATCGTACATGGCTGTTTACCATTTGCCTGGAATGAAGAATAAGTGTACAGCTATTTTCGAGCTTCATGTTTATATGGAATGTACAGGGTGATTCGACCTATTCCTTGGAAGGGGTTATACTAGAGGGCGTTTGCATGAGTGTCCGCGTTATGGTGGCTTTAAGGGGGTTGGCCACTGTGAAAATGACGAGCTAGTTTGTCGCTTGAGGCAAGTCAAATTGAAGAGGAAGATCCAATCTATGGTGCAAGAATCGCAGATTGAAACTTATGATTACAACGATCGAACTGGAAACATCGGTGTGAAAATTTCGAAAAAACGATTTTTTTTGCATTATCCAATAGTATAGATGGTTATCAATATGGACCTGGCATTGCCGATCGTTCGTAAGTAGACAATTTATATGAAAATTCCGCACTCGAAACTTTAAACCCGTTTTTCTCGAAATGTCGTTTTTCAAAACGGTCTACACTTTCAGAGGAAGAGTTTTCAAGCTATCGGTCGCAAATTTTGACACAACATTCTTTACGCCATTCTTTATCTTGCTATGGAAGCTTTTTTTCAATCTACATATTTTTTTCAACGAAAAACTTTCGAAAAAATAGGCTAAATTCGATACTTTTTTTTTCGAAACCGCGCCATTTTATCAATTTTGATTTTTAAAAAACGTCCAAAGCAAGATAGTGGCTTTCAAACTGATTAATGATCTTTTTACAAATTTTGTTTCAGATAATATTCACGGCCACAACCGTGTACACCGTGAGGACTCCTTTCTTTCGACGACATTTACAACCATTAAGAAAAAAGTAAAAAAAATTAAAATGAACGTTTGAAAATTTATTTCCTGTTCTTCATGAGTGCTTTGATTTGACATAAAAAAAATCAGACTGATTAGCGTATTTTAGCCATAAAAAAAATCGCTCATTCGGCTATTTCTCGACCCGTTACACTGTGATTCGTGAAACGCGTTTTTCTTGAAACTCTGTTTTTTCAAAACGGTGTACACGATTTCTCGACATCTAATGAACGGATTGGCTTGAAATTTGGTACGCTTATTCAGTGTAATGGTAGTTTAGTCTTGACCGACATTTTTCTACTTAACATTTCGTTTCATTACTTATTAACAATAATGATGTCATTTCTCCTCGAAGTACCGAAAAAAAATTCAACATTTTTTTTGATGATTTAAACACAATTACAATAAAAGCTCGGTCAAGTCTTAGGCAATAATATCTATTTTAAGAAGAAAACAAAATGTTTTTTCTTTTGTTTGAGATAAACCGGGTGGCCGAAATCCAGTACACTGTTGAGGCCGTCACGTTAAGACGGAATGACACCTCATCGCGGCCGGTATGGTAGAACAATTATAGATTCCCAAAAATCTCTGAAACGGCTCTTCAGATCCCGTCGAAACTTTGCCAATCAACGTCAAATAGATAGACGAATAGCTTCCAGCCCCTCAAATTTTCTAAATTTGAGAAAAAAAACTAGATTGGCTTATGATAAGCCAATCTACATTTTTTTTCTCTCAAATTCAGAAAATTTGAGGGGCTGGAAGCTATTCGTCTATCTATTTGACGTTGTTTGGCAAAGTTTCGACGGGATCTGAAGAGCCGTTTCAGAGATTTTTGGGAATCTATAATTGTTCTACCATACCGACCGCGGTGAGGTGTCATTCCGTCTTAAAAAGTCCTTGACGAGATTGCTTATAACTTCTTCAATTATTGATATTTTTATGACACTCGGTACTCAACTTTGTCAATGTACATAAAAATAAATCCCAAAACTATTTTTCAATAATCATATTTATTCCTTCGATTTTTTTTAAATAACCCTGACTTTTCGGTCATCACAGTAGCCTAACGCCTCAAGATTTTTTCCAAATTTTCAGACTTGCTGACAAAACAAATACTTGTAAAAAAAAGACTCCACTCTGGGCACTCAAAGACTGCTTTTTTTAAAGCTGATAAATAAATAACAGTTTTTAAACAAATGCATGCCCAAAATTCTCATAATCTGACAAATAAAAGTTCCAAGTGGCAAGTAATATTATTTTTCTGTGAATTTTTCAAAAGTCGACGAGATTACGAACCCGTCCCGAAGCTGATAACATTTGTACACGTTTCGGAATTTTTTGGAACATTTTTTTTCGAGTAATTCTTCTAGATTTTCGAGAGAAAAAATCGGATCACTTGAGGTCTTCTATTTCCGAAATTATTGTGGGAGTATTGAGCATACATTTTTTAAAGTGATCATTCGTTTATAAGCTCTCAGAAAAGTATCAATTGAGTGCCCAGAGTAGATTACTTTTTTTTACAATTATTGATTTTTGGTAACAAGTCTGAAAACTGTTAAAAAAAATCCTAAAACCACCATAACTCGGAAACCCCTAATTTTCGACCCCTAATTGACAGGGATGAATGGACTCTAGTAGATGTACATGAAGTTTGCATCGTTGCTATCCAACGGTTTCATTTTTTTTTTTCGATTTTGTATTTTCCTATTTTTTCTTGGTCAGCTCGGTTCTAGTTGCTGAAAAAATATGGTAAAATGAATAAAAAATATTTACGGCCACCGGGACCAACCAAACAAAATCGAAAAAAAAATGAAACCATTGGATAGCAACGATGCAAACTTCATGTACATCTCTAGTAGGTATAACGCCTATCAAGGAATAGGTCGAATCTTTCAAGGTGTACTAAATGCATCCTTATTCGAGTTATCGAACAAGCCAACGTAAATGCATGAGGTTGAAATTTACATCGTTGGAACGCAACGAAAATTAATATTTGTGAATTCCTTTAATTTATTTCGGCAAACTCTGCTTACCAAAATCCTCCACCTATTCTTCAAGATATTTATTTAGCGATCTACAATATAAATCTTAAAAAAAGATTTTCTATAACAATAAAAACATAGAAAATAAAATGTAAAGAGCTTTCGTTGCGTTCCAACGATGCAAACTTCAACAGCATCGCAAATGCGAGGAAAAACGATTTCCAATCAATTTTTTTTATCCTTTTCGCAATGTTGAATAATTAACGTACGCATGTGTCGAGTGTTCGTAAGAGAATGGAGAAAGAGAGGATAATGATTACCGGCTGTTCGAAGCTATACGGGGAAGAATAAAGTTTGCGGTGGTGAAGGTGGATTATCGACGGAGTTTGAGCGTCGCACTGGCGCCAGGGGGGTCTCGGGATCCGAGAACTCGCGTGTCCCTTCGTGAAAATCCAGCGGAAAGTTTATACATGCTGTCGGATGGACATGTGTGTATACACATTTATTCACACACGTATACAAGAAAGAAGAAAAAAAGGCAAGAATAAACTGTAGAGTCTGGTAATCCTGACAGTCGAATGTACCATCGTGCGGATCGAGTGAGTCACGTGTTACCACTTGAGAAAGTGCTTTCGAATATGATCCGTGAGAGACTCCGTTTTTTCCATCTCATTTTTTCCCTCGCGAGATATTCGTCCTCGGTGCCACCCGGTATCTCGTAAATACGAGGCACGGGCTCGAGATTTTTCGAAATTTTTCGTCAAATGCTTCGTGCAGGCGAGAGGGGCGAGAGAGAAAAAAAAGTCCGTAGAAAAAGAATATGAAATGTAATTTTCGATATGGTAATTTTTAACTGGAATTTTGCAATTTGCTATTGAAATATCGTGGAAGTCGAAGTATCGAAAAGGCCGCAAGGTATCTACTTGAAATAATGAAGATGGGGATAGTGGGTGGCCGAAAAAAAGAGAAGAAGAGAAATTATAAATATAAAATGGGGACAAGAAATAAAAAAAAGCAATGGAAAGCACGAAATTGAAGTTTGCATCGTTGGAGTGCAACGAATTTTTTCTTCGCATATTTTTGTCGTCAGATGTAAGCTTCAAAAATGATTTGAACATTATTGGAGTTTTTATTTGTCAATATACAATTTAAATTTGCAGAAAAACAATTTTATATAATAATGAGAATGAGGGAATGATATTATAGAAAAATGTTCGTTGGATTTCAGTGATGCAAACTTCAGCACCATTGGAAAGTATAGGGGCAATCTGGCAGGCCGTATGAAGTGGAAATGTAAGAGGGCCTAAGGGATGCCTGAGAGGAGAAAAGCAATTATAAATGGTAACCCATCAAAATGGGGATAAGAAATTATAAAAGCAATGGAAAGCACGGAATGGAAGTTTGCATCGTTGAAGTGCAACGAAATTTTTGTTCTCATATTTTTTTTTCGTTAGATGTAAGCTTCAAAAATGATTTAAACATTATGGTGGTTTCTTATTTGGCAATATACAATCTTAATCTGCAGAAAAACAATTTTGTGTAATAATGAGAATGAGGAAATGCAATTAGAAGGAAGTTGTTCGTTGGATTCCACTGATGCAAACATCAACGCCATTGTAAAGCATAGGGGCAATCTAGCAGGCCGTATGGAGTGGAAATGTAAGGGTAAGTAGTAATAAGTATTTTTATTCAGTGTTCTTTTGTTTACATTTGGTTACAGCTTGCCTTTGGCTTTTTTTAATCAAACATGTGTGCTGAGATCCTCGATGATTAACAATTATTTGTCTTACGACTATTTGGTGTTGTTTAAATGTTTTATATTTGTGTTTTCGGTTACGCGATTATTTGAGGTGACAAGGGCGATGTGACGTGATGGGGGGTTATTTACAAATGAGTGATAGTATGATTGAGTTCTCTAACGTCTCTGCTCTAAGACCGAGTTTTGAGATCTTGGGCTCTCGTTATTAATTCCGGTTAGGTTATTGTCAAGGTCAGTTAGTTTTTGCAAGTATGTAGTGAAGTTAGTCGTGGCTCTTTCTCTAAAGCTTGTTTCGCCAAGCATCTCGTAGAGGTCTTGGGTGGGAAAGCTTCGTGGCAAGTTCCCCGCTATTTAATGTAAGGGAGCTCGGAAGAAAAATAGAAAGAGGCATAAAAAATAAAATTGAATAAATGCAATGTGTATGTAGCAAAATCGATGCGTCAACATACCGCAAGGAATATAAACACAGGAAAGCAGGCAAACACATGGAAAAATATTGGGAGCACAAGATGATTAGCAGCAAATTAAAAGAAACGTGGACCAGAATAATATGTGGAAATGTCGGGAAAGACGTGGAAAAAGGGTATGTAGACCCCAAATATAAAATATGCAAGGAGGCAATTGAAAATTTGAGACATATTTGCGAATGTACAGACGTTAAGGCGCGGTCATATTGGCGAGCTATTAACTGCTAGATAGTGTCCTAGTAAACTATTAGCCAATGGCGGTTGTATTGGCGAGCTAATAACTAGAAGGCAGTGAGCTAGCAAACTAGTATCTTGCGATTGGGGGACAACGCTGAGCTATAAACAGTGGAATGTTGAACTGTTGGATAGTACGAAGAAGGGTGCGGTCACATTGGCGAGCTATTAACTGGTAGATAGTGTCCTAGTAAACTATTAGCCAATGGTGGTCATACTCAGAGCTACTAACTAGAAGATAGTGAGCTAGCAAACTAGTATCTAGCGATTGGGGGACACGCCTAGAAGTATTAGTGCTGAGCTATAAACAGTAACGTGAGGCAGCGATCTAAACAGTGAACACTGTGGAGGTGAAATGTTGAACTGTTCGATAGTGCCAAGCAAGTAACGCTAGCCTATTAGCTCGAAGTAGCCGAAGTAGTAGTCGAATTAGCTGAGCTGCAATTTCAGTAGCTCACAATGTGAACCAATAACTAGTGAACGATTGTATAGCCATTCCGCCCTAACTTCGTAAATCAAATTGCAGCTTAGCTCTTTTTGAGCTATTAAATAGCCACGCCCTTAAGGGCAAACTAAACCAGATAATAGTAAATAAATTGGAGGAATGGTTGGAAAATAGCAGAGCGTTGGAAATCGACCGGAAAATAGAAGCGCAACTGAAAATGCAACCGGCAAAGCAGCTAAAAGGGTATACAAGGAATAAAATAGTACTACTAGCTATAATTAGTTAATTAATCATCGGAATGTCGCAATTAATAATTGGAATTTTTTAATTCATGGTAGAAAAAATTCTAACAAAACAACTGCATGACAAAATAATAATTAATGAATCAAGCACGAAACGCATAACGACGAATTATTATAAATGCTTATAATCAACCGGAAGAATCTATATTTAAAATGTTTGAACGGATCAGATAAAAATATTGAAATTCGGTCGGTATTTCGGGCAGATCCGTTTAGAGACTTTTTCAATCGCCACATGCGAGAATCATTTTTCAAACGCTTGTCGAACAAGCACGTGTCATCTTTAAAAAACCGAGACAGCTGTTTCATCGAGGCCTCACTTTGAGGAGGGCCGAGCGTTTCACCGATGAATGTTAAAGGGACCGGATTTTTTCCCCGGCATTGATACGTCCAATGAACGTTGAACATGGAAGTTTGACGTTTCCATAAAGCTTACTGCGTCGTTTTCGCAAAAAGAAATATCAAAACCGAAGCCTGTTCGGGAGGTCTCCCATGCCAAGTTGCTTAGGCCTTCATCCTTCCAATAATGTTATAGTAAGAAACCTTCCAAAATTTCAGCAAGATCGATCAATAACTTTTTGAGCTGTAACGTAAGCAGTTTTCCAAAAGACGCCTAAAAGAATACCTTGTAACGCCGCTATTTTGTTTTGTTTAAAAAAGAATTTCTTTTCCCACATTTAAAAGTTGTAATAAGATGTCAAAATTTCAAACAGATGCGATTATTTTATCAACTTAAGAAAATCACGAAAAATGACTCGTTTTTTTTTCATAAAATTGGACTTTAATTGGACATATCTGTGACGCTAAAAAAAATCGTCGCGGAGACCGGCGACGTGTACCCAATTCCTCGAGTCTCCCCACATATTTCCTGCACACATCCCGAGCAACGAGCTTTTCTCGTGTATTTTGATAAACTTTCAACCAGCAATGAGCTTGAGCGTCTCACGTTTATTTTCTCAAACTTCCAGACTCATGGAAGATGCGCTCCGGCCACTTTTTGAAAACTTCTTTCTCTTCTCTTTTTCCTTCAATTTCCCTTCGTCGCTGTCAACTCCCATTCCTGGCTTATTTTGTTTTTAATATCCCTCAGACGTCCCCCACGTACTTGTATACTCATAGCCATTTCGTGCATACGCGCCAAAGCTATTTACGAATGGAAGATGTTTTTCTTTACCGACAGTTCGTGCGTGTGGGCGGGTGTGATCGGTGTGAAGACGATAAGAGACGAATTCGAACCGGAAGTCGTCGGATATCGTACTGTCTGATAAGCGATTGCCAGGCCTATCAGATTCCATTTGTATATGGTACGTACGATCGGCGTGCCAACCTTTGGTCTTTCATCGTGAAAATACAACTCTTATCGCGCTTCATCCGTTTATTCAAAGCGGTGACCGTTTGCAGCAAAGGATTGTCCCACATTGACGACGAGAATCAAATCATTAACGTATAAATGATAACGTGGCCAATGAAGCCAATGCAGCGTCAATGTTACCATCAAAGACAACGAATTGACGATGCTTAATTCAATAAATAATTTATCAAAAATAAAAACCTCAGTTGATTAATTATAAGAAATAAATAAATTATAGTGTATTAATAAAAATTGTGTTAATTTATTATAAGAAATAAATAAATTATAAGCTATGAATAAAAATGGTATTAATTCATTACAAGAAATAAATAAAAATTATATCAACGTTATATAACGAACGTTCATCGCTTGTGGTAAGACAAATGGAAGAGAAAGGTCCAAAATACGGTGCAGGAATCATAAATTGAAGGTGAACTTATTATTACAATTATAGAACTGCTAATAGAACTTTAAACGCGTTTTCTCGAAATTATACTTTTCAAAACGGTGTACACGATTTCTCGATATCTAATAAATCGATTGACTTGAAATTTGGTATACTTATTCAGTGTAATAATAGTTTAGTCTTGACCGACGTTTTTCTTCTTAATATTTGTTTTATTAGTACGATAGTATATTTCATCAGTACAATAGTACATACATTTGATTAGTACAATAATGTAATTACAATAATGTAATTTTTTCTCAAAAAATGGAGAAAAAAATCCATTTTTTTAATGATTGAAACACATTTTTTTCAATAGTTATTAACAATAACGTAATTTCAGTTTCATTGGTACAATAGTACATTTCATTAGTACAATAATTTAATTTTTCCTCAAAAATGGAGAAAAAAATCAATTTTTTAAATGAGTGAAACACTTTTTTTTTATTAGTTATTAACAATAACGTAATTCTTCCTTAACAAATGGAGACAAGAAATCAACTTTTTTAATGAGTGAAACACGGTAATAAAAAAAGCTCGGTCAAGTCCTCGCCAATATTATCTATTTTAAGAAAAAAAAAAACTGGTTTTTTTTCTTCAGATCAAACAATAGCCGAAATCAATTACACCGTTAAGCCCCTTACGTTCAAAGGTCCTTCGCGAGATTGTTTATGACTTCTTTAATTATTAACGTTTTCTCATGAACTTTGGTACACAACTTTGTTAATTTACATACAAATGAATGTTCAAACGATTTTTTAATCATCTTACTGATTCCTTAAATTTTTTTTATTTTTAAATCACCCTGATTTTCTGGAATGAATTATAACAAATAAATAAATAAAAATTATATCAATTATGAAAAATATAATAAATAAATAAACCTAGAAAAATTATTGGACCCTTTTTTACAAGCTTCAACTTCACTGTCTGTGGGATGCAAAACGGAAAATCGATCTTTCGCCCACTTCCCGTCTACTTAGAGCTCTGAAAATGTGCAAATATGCATCTAAAAGGTGACAATGCATGATTCGACTTCAAAAATAAAATAAAATATAAAATATCCATAAAATTTTCAACCTTTCATGTAGAATTAGCGATATCTAATCATCCATATAAAATCTCACTAACACGTGCAAATTCGTAGCCGACTGTGTTTGTATGTGGCAAGTTTATATGCAGCAATTAGTCGTAAGCTCAATCCGAATTACAGTCTGTTATTTTTTACAAGCATTCCATGTTCCTAACGAACAAACTCGTAAACTAGTAAACTACTAGTAACAACTAACTAGTAAAATCAATTAAAGACTAAAAAGTAGAAAATAATATGTGTAAAAAAAAATATTTTTACAAAACAAGCTTTTATTTAATGTACTAAAAAGTAGAATTTTTTTTACCGGGTCCATCTATATGTGACTATAAATAAAAGCTCGGGGTGTGCAAAATTTAGACATATAATCTTTAATTTACATAAATCCGTTAACATATCAACTGTATTTAATTTACTGTAAAAAAACCTTAGATTTCTTAAATAAAAATCCCGAAACGGAGTATAAACGTGTGATAATAATTTCTTTAATTACTATTGTACCAAATTGAATACATGTACATGAAGTTTGCATCGTTGCTATCCAACGGTTTCATTTTTTTTTTCGATTTTGTAATTTCCTATTTTTTCTTGGTCAGTTCGGCTCTAGTTGCTAAAAAAATATGGTAAAATGAATAAAAAATATTTACGGCCACCGGGACCAACCAAACAAAATCGAAAAAAAAATGAAACCGTTGGATAGCAACGATGCAAACTTCATGTACATATTGAATACAGTTAATAAAACTGAATTGATCAAATTTATTAAATATTAAAAAAGTTAAGCGCCCCAAGCTTTTATTTATAGTCACATAAACGTGACTTGGTAAAAAAAATTATTTTCTACTTTTTAGTACATTAAATAAAAGCTTCTTTTTTTAAATATTTTTTTTACATATAAATTTTAGATCTATTCCGTAAGAAATTGCAACAGCCTGTATACACCCCCGTGTACGTGAAAGCACACACAGGGATGCCTGTTTGTATGATAGACTGTCCGTGTATACGTATGACTGTAGATGCACAGTGATGTATACAAGGTTTGAGGGTCGGTGCCCATGGCGATCGATCCATTTACGTCTGGGCGTCGCGACGCCGGGCAATGTTCTCAAGGGAAGAAAAACCTCGCGGGCTAGCTGCAAGTGTCCTTCACTCAGGAGAATCACCCTAAAGTTCTTCATTCAAAGATTTAACAGGTATGAAGTGCGATGATGAACAGGTGAACACACTTCGCCCTCCTCCCATCGAGTCAAAACATTGTCTCCCTCAGACGAAAATTTTCATCGCGAAAGCAAAAGAAAAAGTTATTCGTCAACTTGTTCATTAGTTTCTCACCAGGGACCGGTCGAGACTTTCGGAATATTATTCGTAACTTTTCATCTTGTAGGGAAGGTTTAGAATTTTCGAGAATTCGAAAAATTAATTTAATTCAATTTTTTAGAGATAATTGGAAAATTGTTTAGCAAATAATATTGAGTTTCCCATTAAGGGGGCTGCATGAGGATGAAGTTGAAAAAAATGCGATTGTTTTATTGCGTGGCTTCATAAGCCTCGGGTTTTAGCTTGAATTTGCAACGAAGATTTTGCAAAAAGTCAAAAAATTGAATGATATTGAAGTTTGCATCGTTGGAACGCAACGAGAGTTCCGTAGCGCAATTTTTTTGGCAAATCAAGGCCTCCAAAATAACTCGAACTTTTTTCAGGCTCCTTGTTAGAAATTTACAGCCTAAATATGTAAATAAAATATTTGGATGATAATGAAAACGAGGCGATAGAAAAATAAAAACGAATTTTCGTTGCATTCCAACAATACAAATTTCAACATCGTAAAAATTGACCGAGTCGTGACGATTTTTGTGAAGTGCCCACTGCGCTATGGCGAACTTTTTCCCCTCGAAACTCCTTTATAAAACGCCGTAAGTCGTATCTCAAAATCGATTTGACTCACTTCAAATTCGTACAGAGCATAGTTTATTACACTTTCTATCGCATAACCAGCTGATTTTTTTAAGTTTATCAATTTGTTAATAGCAATTCAACAAAAATTATTAATTTCCAAATTGCAAAAACGTATTCGGCCAGACGAAAGTTTGATCGTTATTGAGTTTTATTTATTATTATAGTAAAAGTATTATTATAATAAAAGTATATGCCATGCAGCAAGGGCGAAACATTGTTTAAATAACAATAACCTCATTTTTATCAATATTTACCAGTATGTCTCATTTGAAAAAAAAACTCAAATTTGACAAGACTATGTATTAATTATGTGCAAGTTCCCGACTTCGTCATCCTTATACTCTCATCAGAAAAAAAATTGAAATCAACCCGTTTTATAATTTAGCACGCACTTCGATTTTTCTGCTGTATAATTATAATAATAATAGTAGTAATAATAATGAATATAGTATGATATATATATATATATTAAAATTATTTATATACATATTATTAGTTATAATATGAATTATAAATACATTTCGACAATAAAATAAAAACGAATAAAAATCTCCCTTTCTGCTTCTTCGAATAGAGCTTCCTTAGCACGCAATTCGATTTTTCTGCTGTATAATAATAATAATAATAGTAATAATAATAAATATAGCATGAAATATATATATATAAAATTATGAATCATAATATGAATTATAAATACATTTCGACAATTAAAAAAATAAAAACGATTAAAAAAGTCTCCCTTTGTGCTTCTTCGAACAGAGACCAAAGATGTTTCTTTTTTTCCCGAAATATCAACCGACTCGGAGAAAAGAGGCAAACAGATTTTTCAACCATCTCTCTCTCCCGGACTTGTGTGCCACCCGTACGTAACATATTTCACTTTGCCTGAAAAGAAAACCGCAAGAAAGCTCCAATCGCGAAACTGCCATACAATCGACGTAGCTTCACCGATAAAGCCATGCGTGCGACGTTCTCATATCCGCAGAGATTCGATATCCGTAAGCGCATTTCAAAACCGACACAGACTGAAACTATAAACGTATCGTCTTGGCTTTCCACTCGTATCTTCTTCTTCCTACGAGACCACACGATTTGCGACGTACTTTCTACCAAAAACGTCGTCACACCCACGTGGAGTCACGTTATTCAGCGATATTTTGTGACGTTGAAGTTTGCATCGTCGGAATGCGACAAAAATTAATTCTATTTAAGGGGTTAGGCTGCTGTGAAAAATAAAAAATAAAATCGATCGTCGCTTGAGGCAACTCAAATTGAAGAGGAAGGTCCAACATTTGGTGCAGGAATCGCAGATTGAAAGGAAACTTATGATTACAATGATAGAACTGCTAGAAAACGTTAAGGGGGCAGATACCTTTAGGCGAGGAATTGTTTTTCTGATTTTAATGATTTTTGTTTTTAAGGAAAGATTTCTTCACCATTTGAGATTTTTTTTATTAACCTTTAATATTGGTATAGCTAAAAAGACTAATCGTCGATTCCGATGAAAGTTGGTATAAATATTTATAACCTTAGTGTCTAAAATATGATCCTTAATGTTCTCGAAAATGAAAAAAATTAACAAAGATTTTTTTACAAAGTGTAGCCAATTTTTTGGAAAATTCAATCTTTTTGTTTCAAAGCGTACCATTTCATCGATTTTCGACATTTCTTACTTTTTCTTGGTTCGTGTTTTATTAAGTTTGCATCGTTGGACGGCAACGAAAATTGTTTTCAATTTCTTATTTTTATTGTTATCCAAAATCCTATTTGTATAATTTTTTGTAGATCGTTAAATAAGAGTCCAAAAAAAAGTTTACGTAAAGAAGCATATCCTGAGTCTAAAAAAAGGTGGAAAAATGTTTCCCTTTAAAAAAAATCATGGAAAGTGGCAATTTTTTCCTTGCCTAAAGATATCTTCCCTCTTAAACGCATTTTTATCAAAACTATGTATTTTGAAACGGTGTACACGATTTCTCGACATCTAATGAACGGATTGTCTTGAAATTTGGTACGATTATTCGGTGTAATAGTAGTTTAGTCTTGACCGACGTTTTTCTTCTTAACTTTTTTTTCATTAGTTATTAAGGGGTTACCCTCACTTGCAATTTTGAAAAAATCGATTTTTTTTATTGCATTTTTTTGAAGTATAAGTATCCGGGCCCGTATGTATGGGCCCGGAATGACTCTATGTAAGTTTACAAAAAAAAATATTTTCTTCGTGTAAACTGAAATTGAAACTTTAAACGCGTTTTTCTCAAAATTGCATTTCTGAAGTCGGTGACCAAGATTACTCGAACACTAATGAACGATCTTCTTGAAATTTTGCAGGCTTATTTAATACATTAAAATGTAGTCTTTAATCGTTCGATTTGTTTTTTTCGAAAAAAATGGCCGTTTTATAGCCAAAAAACGACCGTTTTTTTTCGTTAAAAACGAACCATTAACTTTGACTGTCCGCCATTTTGTGAAAAATGAATATTTTTTAAAATCCTTCGATTAAAGACTAGTTTATACTTATATTTGACTAAATCCATCCGCATTTTTTTTTCAAATGATCCACTTCGCCGCAATGTTGGTCACCGCAATGTTGGTCACCGCAAACCGTGTATATGAAAACATTATTTCATTGACGGCCATTTGCCACTAAACAATGTAATATTTTTCAATAAAAAAATTACTGAAAGTTCTTCAAGATGTGTTCTTTAAGATGGTATATTGATCGATTAAAAAAGTTTTGTAGTTTTCTTTTAAAAAATTCATGAAAAAGGCCTTTTTTGCGCTACGAGTGGGGGTAACGCCTTAACCATGTCATTTTTCCTCGAAAAATCGTAAAAAAAATTCCATTTTTTTTCATGATTGGAACTCCATAGCAAAAAAGGTAATTCTTCAGATAAGTGACTGTTCTCAAAAGTGAGCCTAAGATTTTTTGTTGCTATTTTCTTATTTCCTGGTTTTCAAATTATGATATTCAGACGGGGGAAACTAAAATTCACCCCCCCCCCCCCCCCCCCCCATAAAAAGTAATGGGGTTTTGAAGTTCGCGGAAACACGCGATAAAATAGGGTAGTTTTGAACTTTTCGACGCCAATATTCGGTTTGCTTGGGTTTTTGAAAAATTCAAAATTATTTTTAAGGTTTTTTTGCCCGTAAAAAATTTGTTAATAAAAAATTTCAACTTCCCCCGACTGAACATCATCATTTATAACACAATAAATGAGAAAATGGGAAAAAATATTCTCGGAAAAAGCACTTATTTAAAGAATTACCGCAAAAAAAAAGAATAGGTAAAAATAGGGGACACGTATTTTTTTATATCTGCGAAACTCGATTTTTAAGGGGTGAAACGCACCCCCGAAAATAGGAGTGTTTTTCCTTTCCGTCGATAACGTTATCGTTCTCATCTCCAATGTATAGTGCACGGACAAAATAAACATTGATGCAATTTTAATTTTCTTCATGGTTTTGAAGTTTGCATCGTTGGAACGCAACGGAAATTATTCTTGATTTTTTCCTTTCTTTATTTTTATTACGTTCTATACCCTTTTTTCCTAGGTCAGGTTATGGAGCCCTAATAAGGGTTTTCAAAAATGTTTCAGTGATTTGAGTACCCCAAATGGGCCAAAAGTTAGGGCAAAACGAAATAATATATATATTTTCGTTGCATGCAAACGATGCAAACTTCAATACCATATTTTTTCATATCTCGTATCGTTAAAACGTTATCGACGAAAAACGAAAAGCACCCCGACTTTCGGGGGTGCGTTTCACCCCTTAAAAATCGATTTCTTTTTTTCTTCGTTTTTCTCAAAACTGCATTATCGAAATTGGCGTGCAGGATTACTCAAAAACTATTAAGCCGATTGAGTTGAAACTTGGTAGAAATATTGATAATATTGGTACCTTCTGCTTGACGAGAATTGTTTTTGAAAAATTGAAAAAAAAAACTACTTTTTTAATCCACATTTTACAGAAATATTGCGTTATTTTGATAAAGAATTAATTTTTGAAAAATTGTTTTGTATACTTAAATATACTATTAAAGTATACCTAAAGTTTGATAATTGTAGAATAATTATTTCTTAGTTTAAAAAATCCCTCAATAATGCTTATTTTTTCCTGTCTAAATGTGTATCCCGCCTTGAGAAGAAAAAAGCTCGCTTTTGGCTTCAGATTATCCGGATGGCCAAAACAAGTACGCCGTTGAGCCCCTCACGTTCAAAGTTCCTCCAGGAGATTATTTACAACTTCCTCAATTATTAATCTTTTTCTATGAAATTTGGTACATAACGTCGTTAATGTACATAAAAATGAATGTCCAAACGATTTTCCAATCATCTTACTGATTCCTTCAAAATAATTTTTTTTTTCAATAACTTTGATTTCGGATCGTCACAGTAGCCTAACCCGTTTATTGCTTCATTTTTCTTGGCTGATTCAGGCTGTGAAAATCACTCAAACATTTTCAAGTATTCTGATTAGAGATTTACGACCTCAAATAGCAAAAAAGGCTTTGAATAATTATCAAAATGAAGAAATGGAAAAAGAAAGAAAATCATTGCACTCCAACGTCGCGATATATTGAACTTCCTCCTTACCATGAAGTTGAAGCTTGCATAATTGAAATGCAACGAAAATGATTCTCTTTACATTTTCCCAAATTACCTCGAACAGATTTGAGCTACGAAAATGACGCATACATTTTTTAGGACTCTTATTTATCTGCATATCTACATAAATGTATATGTAGATATAAATTAAAATTAGATACTAATTTATATTGGATATAAACTACATATCTACATAAATTTGCCAAATATGATTTGGGATAATAATGGAAATAAGAAACTAAATACGTTTCGTTGCGTTCCAACGATGCAAGCTTCAATGCCATCTCCTTGCCCCCCAAGCATGGTTGTTGAAATTCTGAGTGAAGCTCTTCGAAATATAATGGTCGTAGCGCCAACGGCTGCAACGTTTTTGTGATCTTGAACCCGCTAGCGTCGAAAAGGTCACCTTGCGGATTCGAGGAAGGAAAAGATTCTGCAACATTGTGTGGTCCCTTACGAAATTGAACGATGGTTTATTATCCTTCCAGGTACGAAACCGTTACTGCGAGGTATGTACTTTGCTGTCTTTATGCGTGTGTGTGTAAACGTAAAGAAGAGCTGGTATGTACGTAGGACGAAGAATGAAGGCAGGTCCGTATAATTTCACCGAGCACAGGGTTCTCTTTGAGACGAAACGCTACAATTTGTATGTGCGTGTGTATATACGTACACCGTGTTACGAGGGCCCCGAGAGTATACTATTTTTGGCGACGTTGCGAGAACCTCACAAGTCTCTGGATGGATCAATGCGGATCCCAAAGTGTTCGCTCTCTCTCTCGCTCTCGCTACCTTCGGAGCCCTTCGAGCATCAACCCCCTTTGCCGCCGCTTTCTCTCTTTCTCCGAACGTGCTCCCCTCGTGCGTCCAATCTTTCGCGTTAGGGTGCGTCGACTGTACGCTCTTTATGTTATTTATTCACGCGATGGATTTGACGCGATTATTGCAGCGAATGACCTAACGAGAGGCGCCTTTCCTAATCAGATCACTTTTCGGGGTGAAGCTAGCGGGAGAGAAAAGGGGTATGTGAAAATTGTAGAGCTTTTTCTTTAGAATATTGTACTTGGAACAATTGTCTGTTTGGCCTGAGTAAAAAAGCTCACAGTGAGAAAATACGTGTATGGAAAAAATTAAAGCTAGAGCTTTTTTCTAGAGCAAAATTCTAGAATATTGTGCTTGCAACGTAAATCGTTTGGTTTGGGTAAAAAAAAGTCTGTGTGAACGACAGACGCGTACGAAAATTGCAGAGCTTTTTTCTAGAGCAAAATTCGAGAATATTGTGCTTGCAACATAAATCGTTTGGTTTGTTTGGGTTCGGTATAGAAAAGTCCGCGGGAAGAAAATAGTATGCGAAAATTCTTGAGCTTTTTCTAGAGCAAAATTTGAGAATGTTGTGCTTGCAACATAAATCGTTTGGTTTGTTTGGGTTCGGTATAGAAAAGTCCGCGGGAAGAAAATGGTATGCGAAAATTCTTGAGCTTATTCCAGAGCAAAATTCTAGTATATTGTGGTTGGACCATAAATCGTTTGGTTTGTTTTGGTTTGGGTGAAAAAACAAGTCCGCAGGAAGAAAAAAAACGAAAATGAAAATTCTAGAGCTTTTTTTCGAAAATATTGTATTTGGAACAACAACTGTTTGACTTCTTTGGGTTTGGTGAAAAAAAAAGTCCGCGACAAGAAAAGACATTTACGAAAAAAATCTAGAGCTTTTTTTTGTAGGGCAAAATTTTAGAATTTTAGAAAATTTTAGAATATTGTGCTTGGAACATGAATCGTTTGGTTTCTTTGGGTTTGGTGAGAAAAAAGTAAGCGGGAAGAAAAGACATTTACGAAAAAAAAATCTGGAGCTTTTTTTTCTAGGGAAAAATTGTAGAATATTGTGCTTGGAATATGAATCGTTTGGTTTGTTTGGGTTGAGTAAAAAAATGTCCGCTGGAAAAAAAGACGTATACGAAAATTTGAGCGTTTTTTCTAAAGCAAAATTCTACAATATTATGCTTGGAACATCAAAAGTTTGGTTTGTTTGCGTTCGGTAAAAAAAAGCCCGCGGAAAGAAAAAGCGTATACGAAAATTCTAGCGCTTTTTTCTAGAGAACATTTTTAGAATATTTGGCTTTAAACATAAATTTTCGGTTTGAGTTTTAAAAAAAGCTCGCTCCAAGAAAATACATTTATGAAAATTTTAGAATAGTGTTTTGGAACGTCAACTGTTTTGTTTCGGTTTGTTTGCAAACATGTTAGAGCTTTTTTTTCGATGGAAACAATTCTACAATATTGTGCTTGAAACATAAATCGATCGGTTAGCGTTTAAAAAAAGCTCGCGGCAAGCAAAGACGTATACGAAAATTCAAGAGCAATATTTCAGAATATTGTGCGTGGAACATCGATCTTTGGATTTGTTTGGCTTGGGGAGGAAAAAGCCCGCGGGGAGAAAAGTCATATACAAAAGTTCCAGAATATTGTACTTGAAGCATAAATCATTTGCTTCCAATTTCCTTTCAGCGCATTTTTATTGGTCCGGAGAAAAGGCAAGATCGAACGTATGTATTCGAGATCGAATTCCATGTAAATTTCGGGCAATTGTACTTTGGAAAATCGTTGCTTGGCGATACAGCGCTTGAAGAATCCACGTGGGTCCTGAGCTCAACGTTTGTTCGGGCCCAAGTAAATAACCGCCGCTTCGAAGCCGAAAAAACCCGAGAAAACATCGCCATTCGATAAACAAGTGTACGCGTGTAAAGATTTTGCTGGATGAAAGTTAAAAAAAAATCTCGAGGCGTACAAAAGAATAAAGCCTTTGGAGGACGCCAACACCGCCTTTTTTCCCGGCCCTCTGTCTCGCGGTGTTCTTCGCGTCCGCAAAGATGCGCGAAAATGATTTCACAAGCGAAAATAAAAAAGATCGCGGCTACCATCGGCCAATTCAAAAGGCAAAAAGAACAAAGGACGAAGCGTTTGCAGCCTTGCCTACACCAGAATCGAAAATAAAATGTGATACATAATTGCGAGGGAAAGATCGAGGCCTTTGGAGACGCCGACTAGGGACGCCGCTTTTTGTCCCCGAGCGACAAAATTCGATCATTTATTTCATCCAACCGCCACTTCAACTCCGTGTCTATTTTACAATTAGTTCAAGATCAATTTCGCGTCACCGTCGCGTGTCGGCGCGGTAAAATTGTCACAAAAGTTACAAAAAAAAACATTTCTCACCTGTCGATCTAACGTTTCGAAAGTTTTCTCGTCCCTCGGACGAGGCACAGCAAATCACAACTCGCACGATTTTACTTTGCAATGCACCGCGAAAATACGTGTTTTGTTTGTTTAATCGATTTTACGAGAACATATGCGTCGCGTGACGCGTAAAGAAAGCCGGCTTTTTCTACGAGAGAGCGCAATTGATCGACGAGCGAACTGCGCGTACCGCTACCGAAGACCGAATGCAGAATGCAAGAAGCGACGCGCGCCTCCGACGTGCCTCCGGCGTTCCCTTCGAAATTCCGTACAGCGCCATCCCTCGGGCCGCGCGGCGAAGCACGAACGCCGCTCGCGAGTTCGCCAGAGCGGGAGGGGATGCGAACGGCGAGTAGATACGACGTTTCACGCAGGCGCACGGATGTTTCCGCCGTGGCAGCAGACGTTTGAAGTTGTACCGACGGAATAGATGTCACTCGTATCGATCCCGATGAGAATTACGGCTTATAATATCCGGCCACGTTAAAACGGTTTGTTTGCCCGGAGAGCTTCGTTATTCAGTTGGTCTCGTGAAGCTTTTCGAAGGAACGATAACGACAGGCTCGAGATTCGAGGCAGTATCGCCACGTAGCTTAAATGAATCTTGAATAGCATTCCGTCGCTCCTGTTATCAAACTACGAAAAAATGGACTACTGGACACCGTGGCTCTTCGTTACTTCGTTTCTGTCCTTTGTATTTCTATCCGGCGGAGTTGAGCTAACCTTCGAATTGCCGGACAATGCCAAGGAATGCTTCTACCAAGAGATCGAGAAAAACGTCACCGCGTCTCTCGAATTCCAGGTATGAATCGATCGATCGAATCACCGCAGCGAAATACTTCGCGATCCAACGACATCGTTTTAACTCGCTCTGCCCTTTGCGTCAATGATTCGTCTTTGACAAGGTCGTGACAGGCGGACAGTACGATATCGACGTTACCCTCGAGGCACCCAACAAGGAGATCATTTATCGTCAAACCAAGATGCAATTCGACTCGCACGTATTCACAGCGCCGTACAGCGGCGAATACAAGGCCTGCTTCAGCAACGAGTTCTCCACTTTCTCTCACAAACTGGTCTACATGGATTTCCAAGTAGGCGAGGAGCAGGCGCTTCCCGGTCTGGAGGAGCACGTCACTGTCATGACTCAGGTTACTATGATTTTTGGTGAAATGCCGAACTTCTCAAATCTCCAGCGATTACGAATATCGGGATAGTCGTTTACTTTTACCTTTCGATTTAAATCGTCGGGCATTGCGATATTAGCGTTCCGTACATATGACAAATTAACTTTTAAATTGTTTTTAGTTGTTTTAATACAGTATATAGTACATAATATACAGAAATTCCAAATTCCTAACTAGTTTAGTTGTTGAGGTAGACTCTGTAACGAAAGTGGTCTAAAAATGACAACTCTGACGACCCGTCATTTCTTTATTGTTGAAGATAAAAAAGATAAGAAATATTGGGAGTACAAATAAGTCTCCGCCGTTTCACAAAAGATGCCCCAACCAGGAGTGTTTGGTTGAAATTGTCAGATGTAAAACGTCATATCGTAAGGTTGGACATTTGGAAAGACCATCACCTTGAAATGTTAGCTATTTTGGATCAGCATCACATAATTTTTTTAGTGCAAAAATATCGAGTTTTGAGCCGAATAAGCGTGATTTGCGGGAACTGTTGCGTTTGGCACGAATCTCCCTCCAAAAATACTTCCAATTCCGCATCTTCGTTTTGGCCTTCCGCTACGTTCTTTGTCTACGACGTCAAACTCACCACTCTTAAACTTTTGAAACTGCTTACGACAACTTCTCTCATATAAAATCATGTGCGAATTTAACAATTCTTTTTCGTATGCAAAAGTGATTCGCTCATAAAATTAATTACACATCTATTGAGTACGAATATCAAGGTGTTAGACTTTTTTTTTTCGATGCACAAAATAGCCGACTACTAATGTTTTATTTTGTTATCTTTTTTTTAGGAGCTTCGCGGCATGACATTTAGCATCCACAATTTTTTACCTAGAACAAAAAACGAAAATTCTCGTCAATCTACATTAGAATACCTACGGAAGTACGTACGAAATTTCGAAAATATTGTTCTATTCAAAAGTTGTAGGTATTTGAACTTAAGAAATGAATTTTCAGTGAAAAATTTCGTTATAACTGTTCACAAACTGCGCATCAAATGAAAAGTTTTCGATTAATCAGAAATTCCGTACGTACTTCTCTGCGAAATGCAATTAGGAACATAACTTTTAAATTTGAAGTAAATCGAGTGAAAATTGTTGAAGTTATTTGTCACGCCAATTGGAAAAAAGCTGCTTTGAGAAGTTACGAGTAGTCGGCCATTTTGTACATTGGAAAAAATATATATATTTTCTAATGTGAAATGTAGATGTGTAATTGATTTTATGAGAGAATCACTTTTCCATACGAAAAAATATTGTTAAATCCGCACATGATATTATACCCTGTGGCCTAAGGCCTTAAAGCAGCCTCCACATGCTTCTACAAGCAATCGATGCGCCTCAGCTGCAGATTTCTTCAAATTAAAGAAGTAAAGAAGAGTTATAAAGTTCCTACAAGTGACGCTTATTCGGCTTAAAACTCAACTTATTCGCACGAAAAAAATTATGTGATGCTGATGAAAAATCGCTAAAATTTCAAGGTTATGGTGTTGCCAGATGTCCAAACTTACGATATGACGTTTTACGACTGACAATTTCAAACATAACCTCCTGGTGGGAACATCTTTTGTCAATCGGCAGAGACTTATTTGTACTCCCAATATATTTGCACTCTGCTCAATGAGCTTTAAAAAATAACACCCCACATGCCAGGGTAAGAAACAAAATTTTGTTGCTCTTTCTTCACGTATGGGACCCCAATGAAAAATAATTTTATTGAATTTTTAAATCAATATTCGGTTTTGGGCCAACATTCTACCGAAATATTCAAATTTCAGGTCTGTAACTCATTCCGTTTATGAGCTAGAGACCCGTGACATACGGACGGACAGATGGCTGAATGTCATTAACCCGTTGCGGCATAGTGTAACACTGGTGTTACACCTAATTCAATTCAGATTTTGACAATTCAAAAGTGTTTTTTAATTAAATATGACGGTTGTAAGTGCGTTTCAAGGTTCCCAGGACTTCAATAACTACCAAAACATACCTATTAAATTTTCATTTTTCACGTAGCGGGTGTCATCAATAACGAAAGTGCAAAAAAAAAACATGCACATAAAGAAAAATGTATGCTTCAAAGGGTTAATAGGATTCCGTTTGCCCTTTGGGTACGGAACTCTAAAAAGGGCATTTCTGAACTAGTCGATAGGCTTGCGAGACGATGTTGAAGTTTGCATCGTAGGAACGCAACGACAATAATTTTTCTCCCCACACCAATTTTCCTTCTTTCTTTGGAACATCAAAGCAACTGCGAATATTTTTAAGATCCTCATTAGAGAACTACTAATTAAATCGATCAGACATGATTTTGAATAACAATAACAATGGAAAAAAAAAACGAAAAGAAAGCATTTTCGTTGCATTCCAATGATGCAAACTTCAACTACAGCTTTCGAGCCTGAACGATTCAGTTAAGGTATTCCTTATATGAACCTGAATATTTAACGATTAACTAATTTTCGGCTATAATGAAGTAAAAATACATCCCAGTTTACTGATAGAATTTCAAGCCAAGTTACCGAACTGTTAAATGATGAAGTTCGCATCGAATTTTTTTTTTTTACATTTTAATTTTCTTGTTTTCATTATACAAGTTTTTTTTCGTTGATTTACATACTAGGTCGTCAAATAAGCATCTTAAAAAACGTTTTTGAGTTTTTTGTTGGTGAAATATGCCAAAATAAGTTAAAGGAATTTGAAAATGTTAATTTTCATTGCACTCCGACTGTGCAAACTTCAACCATGTACTTTTAACGAAAAGTTGTGACTAAAAATCGTCTCATTTATACAGCACTTTACGGAGATGGCAGGCCACATTACTATCTTTTAATTTATACACAAAATAACTCTATATGCCTGATATGAACTGCTTAGGGCGTGTAAAAAATTCTGAAGATTCGGTAACGACAGTAAAGACAGAGGGTCACGGATTGTTTAAAGAAAATATGAATGATAAAATTGAGAGGAATGTGGCTAGCGGAAGAATTTTCGTAGTTGCGACATTTTCAGAGAAAATGTAAAAATGTCTAAACCTACTAAATTTGCGCGGAACTTTTTATCCCAGTTGATCGTTGGGTATAATAATTGAATGTGGCTAATTTTTATTGAGGAACTCCAAAAACGACCCCGCAATATACAGCCATCCTCGACAAGAATACGTTAAGGGGTGACGCTACTGTGACGGATCAAAAATCAGGGCTATTTAAAAAAATTGATTTCAAAGGGATAAGAAAGATTGTTGAAAAATCGTTTGTATATTTATTTGTATGTACATTAACAAGGTCGTTTACCAAATTTCATTAAAAAATATTACTAATCAAAGCAGTTATGAAGAATCTCGCAGAGGACCTTTGAATGTGGGACTGAACGGTGTACTTGATTTTGACCACCTGGTTTACCTGAAACTAAAAAAAATAGTTTCTCCTTAAGGGCATATACAAGGTCAACATAACCTCACCATTTTTTCAACCCTATTTTCTCATAGATGGTTGAATTTTTTAGGAAAAACAAAGCATTGGGCTCTGGAGAATTCCCTGACGCAGAGCTTCATGATTTCCTTTTGCTCTAAATATTATTCATCTCTGAGAAATCTCTGTTCAAAAATTTCAGCTATCTCTCTCGCACTCATATGTCACACGGTGCATCTTCTACTTCGCCTTAAAATACATAACGCTGGCTAAGCGTGTTCGAACTTTTCTATCGTGCGTCAATCGAAAAAATTGCAATTTTTTATTTGTATTTTTCGGAGAAAATTGACTAATGAAAAAAATGTCAAGACGGGATATACATTTACAACGATCAAAACATCGATTTATTTTTTTCTCTCTTTAAACGATAGAACTACATATGTGGAATATTTCCCCAAAGTTTCAAAGCGTCATTTGGATAAAAATGTATATTCTATTTGCAGATGGAGGCGGCGGCCCACGAGGTGCACAAGAACATGCTGCGAATGGTCGAGTATCAAACGTACCACAGGCTGCGAGAGGCACAGGGTAGAAAACGCGCGGAGGATCTCAACGAGCGAGTGTTGTGGTGGTCGGTGATGGAAACTGCCGCGATCCTCATAATAACCGTGGGCCAAGCGTTTGTCCTCAAAAACTTTTTCACGGAGAAAAAAAGTTTTCAACGAGCGTACTAATTTCACCGGAATAATCAGCCGTTACGGCAATCCCGTGCCGTAAACGATCGTGTTTCGCAGCGCGTCGTGCAATTTCTTTCGCATTCGTAACGAGTAACAAGGCTATCGCGGTATCGTCGACGTCCACAGGAATCTCCGAATGTACCGTTTGTTTTCTCTTTTTTTTCTCTTCTCATTCCCTTTATCCCGGACGAGTATCGCGAGTTACGAGTGTGGAGTGCGACAACGAGGATACTGGTGAACCGCGTTCGACGAGAACTTTAGGGAATTTTCATTAACAACGACAGCGTGTGGGCATTTTGCGAACGGACATTGCGCGCAAGTAGAGTTCGAAGAGAGACGAGACTCCTGGCGAGTCGTCGGAAACTTCGTCGCCTCTTGATCTGCCACGTGTCCTTTCAGGAACTTCGTATTGGCTTTGTTCAGTTCAAAGTTGTCGTCAAATCGTCAACTGGTAACGATACAATCGTAATTTTCACACGATGTACCTGTTATGTAATTAAATTAAAATGTTTTGTGTGAAAAAATAACATTCGAAAATTCTTATTGATTTTCTTCGTTTTTTTGTATCCATTGTTATCGCAAATCTTTTTCCTGCAGGTTTTAGTTGTCAATTTTTAATAATGATCCGCAATATTGTATCGGCGATTTTTGGAGCCTAATTTTGCGGGAAAAATATGGCGATACGAAAAGGTATACTTTTGTTGCATTCCAAGGATGCAAACTTACATTTACATTTCTTCTTTTTGTACTCCGTATGTTCGCCGTGTGCTGAGATGCGAAATAATTGTACAGTATTTTGCATTCGCAAATGTGGCAGCTGTGCTCTTTATTCTTCAATAATCGACGTCACATTTTTCACCCTAAATAAAAATGCAAGTGTTTGAAATCGTCGCTGCGTTTTTGTGTGTCACTTGGCACGCGTGAGTACTTTTTTTTTTTATAAATTCAAATGTGGGGCTCGAAAAAACTTTAAGGTAATCCTATCGCTTCACACTAGTCATACCACTGATCAAACTTGAGACTTGTACAATTTATATTTTTCACATATGCAAAAAAATAATTTGTAATGACTAAAATTTTCCATGTGTAAACTGTTGAATGAATGTTCACATTTAACGCCTTGTATACGCGATTTCGCCGATTTTCGAAGGTACTTTTCTACACGCGGTTAAAAAAAATCACGCATATATTGACAACATTTTTTTTACAGATCATTTATGCACATGGTTAAGTGTATGTAAAAAAATCAGAAATATCAACAAATGGCGGAGATATAATAAAGCAACGTATTTTTTTTTGCGCGCGCGCGTTGATGGTGAAAGTTCTCGGCATCGATGTGGGTGTCTGAAAAAAAAATGAACATATTTATAATTGCATAATGAATGCATCTTCAGTGTGAACCAACAATATTATTAAAAAATTATTATAATAAAAATTTGAAACTTAAAATTTTTTTACTCAATTTTCTGTCGGTATTTTATTTTTTATATTTTTTTGTGTCATTGAAATTTTTGTTTCTGTGGTTCACACGACAGGTGATGATACTAAGATAAGTTGTAAAAATTTCAAAGCGATCTGAACCTTCGTTCAAGAGTTGGAACTTTCACAAGGTTCAAAAAAGTGAATCGTGGATAAACGGCTTTGAAGTTGGCGGTCAGGCGCGCCGCGCGGTATCTATTGTACGCTCTAAATGCTGTAACTTTAACAATTTTTGGAATTTTTCTATTCTGCACAGCTTAAAATATTCCTAACCGTTCAGGCTAATGGTATCAAAAATCATTAAAAAATGAAACATTCTGAACTTTTTCGCGTATGTAAGGCCTTAATTAGATAAATGAAAAAATAGTTATCCCAAGGATCCGCGCAGTATTTCTAGGTTTGATATTTGGCAATATTGGTTCTATCTCCGTCTCTTTTTACTCAACCAGGCGAGTTTAACCTCCATGCTTTTCAACGTCGATCTGTCAAAACAATGTCAGGTGCGGGAAATATAAAGCATTGTATTCGGGCCGCGACTGGTAAAAAGCGTGGAAAATTTGTGTCGGCGAAATATGTCGGTTAAAAATGAAATATGTGTGGACATTCGAATGAGTGAGATGAGGTTAGGACTACAGTCAGCTGTTGCCTTGCTGTCACGTCTCTTGATCGTAGCAAGTGGTAATAAATCCAATACCAGAAGTTCAAATTAAACTCGATATTACATAAAAATTAGGTCAATAAGCGTTATTTTTTCTGAGAGCATTGGATTACTACAAGTGTTAAGTATGTAAATCTGATTATTTTTAAGAATCTGACGGATTCCCACTATTATATACACCTTTGTAGCGGCCGGAAATTGGGTTTGTGTATGTCGTCTCGTAATTGTTTCAGAAAAATACGCAATTAGAGTCTTTTTTTCTCTGTAATTAGGTCGATAACCGACCCTGAAATTTGACAGAGACAATTATTAATATATTTAGTGACACTCGAAAAAAAAATGAAAATTCTATGGATTGAAGCCTGGCGATAGGACTACCTTAATCTGAAGTAGAAACCTTTTGAATGGTTTTTCCGCGTATACAATTGCAAGGAAAAATGTATTGTGTTCAAGATTTCTCTACTTTTCGGGACGTTGCAATCCAACCATAGTGAACACATTGAAAACTTTGATTTCTAATAATAATAATTATTATTATAGTAATGGGAATAATGCTAAAAATGATTACAATTGCATTGTGTGCGGTGTGTCAACGTTATCTCGAATCTCTTTATCTTTTAATGATCAAACCTCGCACTTCGTCGTACAAAGTAAACTTCTGAATTTACTCATGAATACGTTGTTGCTTTTAAATGGCGTAAACTTTTTCGTAAAGTTGACTAAATGGAAGAACTCGGAAGAATTGTTTATCAATGATAAATTGGAATATTGTTGTGGAAAATATTATTAATTATATTAATATCAAATTATTTGTTATTATTGACAATAAATTGGGATATTATGATTTTGAATGTAAATGTTGAAAATCTTTAATCTAAATGAGGAACAACCTTCTGAAAGGTATTGAACACTTTCAAAGAAAAAATCATTTCGTTAAAAATGTCACTACCTCTCGGGAACACATTTAAAACTGATTTTCAATAATAATAATGATAATAATGTGAACAATCCCAACACTCAATTAAAAATGTTTTAAGATTATCAGATTTTACAATTTTCGTTCACACACTTATATTCGGCCAGGATTTTGACACACTGGGTCAATTTGACCCGGCTAGTACTTCATCCACCTGCCATACACTTTCAACATTTCGTAATGTCTGGATAATTGAAATTTCGATAGTATGAAATTAAATTGTTGTAAAAAATTATTGAAAACTTCCAATTTTGGGTGTCAGCATTTTATTTGAAATTCGTTCGGATCAAAATGACTCAGTGTGTCAAGGTAAGGTTAATTGTATTGTATTATTAATACATTTAAAAAATTGAATAGTAATTGAAAATGCAAAGATAATTGAAAACGCAATAATAATTGAAAATGGAATTATAATTGAAAATGCAATAAAAATTGAAAACGCAATAATAATTGAAAATGGAATAATAATTGAAAGTGCAATAAAAATTGAAAACGCAATAATAATTGAAAGTGCAATAATAATTGAAAATGCAATAATAATTTTAAAAAGCAATAATAATTGAAAATGCAAAGACAAATCAAATAATCTGAATTTTTTTTGGGGGTTAGCCTTGTTCGCATTATTATTACCATTATTATAATCATCATTATCATCATTATTATTGAAAATAGATATTTTTAATGTGTTCCTGAAAGTTTTTTTTTACCGAAACTTTTTTTAACCGAAACTCGTTCCCCATTTAGATTAAAGTTTTTCAACATCTACACTCAAAGTAATAAGAATATTCCATTCATTGAAATGGGATATTATTACTGGTAAACAATTTTCTCGGGTTTCTCCATTTATTCAACTGTTTAAAAAACTATACCCAATTCAAAAGCAACAACGCATTCATGACCAAATTCAGATGTATACTTCGTGCGAAAAAATGCGAAGTTTAAGGCGTTGTCCTAATAGAACGCGATTACGCGACTACATCGCGCGAATGTCAGGACGCCTATTCGACAACTGTATGTCTGATCGCGGGTTCATACGAACAAAATTCGCGCGAATTGGCGATGGTCGCGTAATCGCGTTCTATTAGGACAACGCCTAATATAAAAAAAAGAAAGTCTAAAGAACTTTGACACAAGTATTGTTCACTATGCATTTATATCCCGGAGAATTTATCGAGCTGGTTCATGGTACCATTGCAACCAAGCCATGGAAAGATACCTGTCAAATCGATTATTCTATGAAGTACAAAATAATAAGACTTTGTTTCCAAGGATAAAAACAGCTGGAACAGGTGAGAAGGTGCCGCCAGGTTTTTATTAACAAACATAATTGATTCGCCGCGCTCATTCAATTTTAACGTTTTCCGTGTTGGCGCGGAGAGTTTCACGATACGAGATGACACGCACTCGTTGCGGAGCGAGCGTGACACGTATGGCAATTACGACGGAGCCACGGGGACATAAATTTCGAAAGGGGTAAATGACGCACCAGTGAGTCCGGCCACTGCGACGTACGGTGCAGTAGCCATATGACTAAATTGCCGGATATTGTCAATGGCATATGAAGCTGTGTGGACATAGGGCAGGTTTGCCTGATGAAAATATGCTTTAAAAAATATTGATTATTGATACAACTTTGAACATGAGAATTTTTCCGTGAGGTCTTGAGGGGGGAGATCCCTTTAAAACGTGGAGAACTTATGACCGAAAATGAAAGCCACGTGGAAGATAAGGGACTACTTTATAGCCCCGGAATCGCAGATTAATCGGTAGGTCATTTAGCCACATTTTTTAGTCTTGGAACTTTAAAGGCGTTTTACTGAAAACCACTTTATCGTGAACCTAGTACAAGGTAACTGAAGAACTAATAATTTTGAAATTTTTCACACTTTTAGATATCCTAATTATTGTCTATGTGAACCGAAAGTTTCTGGAAAATTATTTAAAAAATAATAATTTTTCATAAACACATTCTATGGTAAAAATTTCATGAAAAATAGAACATTTTCTTGAAAGACGTATCTTTTTTTTTCAATTTCACTTTTCTTTGGATTTTTTGTCATTTATATCAATATCATTTTATCTTGCGAAAATCGATAGTTAAATCTTCAAACGCGTTTTTCTCGAAATGAGATTTTTCAAATTTGCTGACATTGTAACTCAAAGAGCAATTATCCGATTGACTTGAAATTTGAACTGAGTACTCTTGAATATATTTACTCTACAATGACGTAGAATATTTTTGATTGGATAAAAATTGACGATTTGGCATTGAAAAAACGACCAATTAATAGGCAAGAAAACAGACTTTTTTCATAACTACGCCATTTTGTTAGATTTTGATATTTTTCGAAAATCCTACGTCATTGTACAGGAAATACCTTCCAGTTTAACGACATTTTTCCCTTTTTCGGTTTCAGCTACTCAATCGGCCGGAATATTGTCAGCAGTGGAGGAACTTTTTTTTGGCGCCTCCGAAGGCAGCGCATAAGTCGCTTGGATCTCGATGTTTTTCTATGAAAAAATTATGTAATATAGGTCAAATATAGCCGAATATATTCTTAATTTTCCGAAACATTCAATTGAGTACTTTTCTTCCAAAAAATTCCCGAAAATCACCCAAATTTTCAGCGTTTACACTGGTATAGCCCCTTAAGGGGTCCTCTCACTTTAGACGCTAAAGAAGACTATTTTCATTAATGTTTTTGATACGTTTACATTATAGGTATTGATATAAAAGTTGTTACACTTAATAAATACACTCTCGAAATACATAAAATATTTTATTTATTTATGCAAGTCACTATTTATAGACGAAAATGGTAGTTAAAAAATGTTCTAAAGAAATTGTAGATCTGCGCTGTTGATGAAATCTCGGGGATGGATCATCCGGACCAAAAAAATCAAACGGTTTTAGATTCAGTATGTTAAGGCGAGAAATCCCTTTAGAACTTTCGAAAAATCGATTTTTTAAAAACATATTTCGAAAGTATGATACCCAAAGGACATACGGACCAAAGGAAAACCCGAAATATTGAATATTTTGAGTTTTACAATTACAATTACAAAAAAAGTAAAATTAATAGTTTTCACATGTTGAAACTTTAAACGCGATTATCTCGAAACTACTTTTTCAAAAACTGCTCGTGTAGTAGCTCAAAAAGTTATCGAGTGATTTGAATGAAATTTTGGGTGGTTACTCTCAGTAATATTATCGGAAGGATATACCAAAAGTTTGAAAGGTAGCGTGTAAATAAATAATTTTTTTGGGGTCAAATATGTCGAAAAAATGATCGAAAATTCGAACTTTGGAGTAAAAAGGCTCCCAAATTTTCAATTTTGCACTTTTTCATCATTTTTTAGGTATACCCTTTCCCTTAATATGTCAGTAAACGAATATCACTTATTAAATCTTTTTCAGATCGACAGAAAAAGAGTGACAACTGCAGCACTTTTCGATGTCGCGGAAAACAGGCATCCGAAGACCCTTAGTAACGCCGCCATTCTGTTGGTCATACCAAAAAAAAATGTTTTTTCCTAACTTGACAGTTATAATAAACTCATGTCCAAATTTGAAAATGATCAGATTATTTTATCCCCTCTAAAAAAATTCCCGAAAAATACTTATTTTTCACATCCCTAAAGGGATTCCTCGCCTTTATGGCTATAGCGCACATCATACGATTTTTGAAATATGAAAAAATAACAAAATGGTGGACATTTTTCGAAAAAACAAAAACGTTTTTTCACGGTTTTTCGGGAAAAAATAGTGGATATCAAAATTTGAAAAATCCTTGATATACGCTATAGCTATAGTTGTAAAGATATGTGGTTAAAATTTCACAAGGATCGGTTCAGTAGTTTCGAAGATTTTATCAACGAACCGTCGAAAAACGTTGTTTCGAGAAAAACGCGTTTGAAGTGTGTTTGGGTTACATAAATACATTAATTTTTTTTAAATATATTTCGAAAGTGTATTTATTAAGTGTAACAACTTTTATATCAATATCTATAATATAAACCTATCAAAAAATCATGAAAATAGCCTTTTTTAGCATCTAAAGTGAGAAAACCCCTTAAAGGGATCTCCCTCCATAACTAAAAGTCTTGCTCGCAATATACGCAAAACTTAAAGTTTTAAGAGGTTAGGGTACTGTGAAAATGACGAACACTCGTTCGCCGCTTGAGGCACTTCAAATTGAAGAGGAAGGTCCAACATATGGTGGAGGAATCGCAGATTGAAGGTAACTTATGATTACGGTAGAACTGCTAGTCAAACTTCAAACGCGTTTTTCTCGAAACTATGTTTTTCAAATCGGTGTACACGACTTCTCGACATCTAATAAGCGGATTGACTTGAAATTTAGTACACTTATGCAGTGCAATAGTAGTTTAGTCTTGACCGACGTTTTTCTTTTTGACATTTTTGCACTAGTTATTAACAATAATATCACTATTCCTCGAAAAATCGAAAAATAAAATATATTTTTTTGTCGATTATTGAAACACGATAACAAAAAAGCTCGGTCAAGTTGTAGCCAATATTATCTATTTTAAGAAAAAAATATCGTTTTTTCGTTTTCGATCAACCTGGTGGCGAAAATCAAGTACACCGTTCGCGCTCAAAAGTTCTTTACGAGATCGTTTATAACATCCTTAATTGTTAATGTATAAAAATGATATTTTCTACACAACTTTGTTAATGTACATGCAAATGAATATTCAAACGATTTTTCCATCTTATTCCTTGAAAATTAATGTTTTTTAATAACCCTGATTTTTAGGTCGTCACAGTAGCCTAACCCCTAAATTGTGTAATGCTCCAAAAAAATAGTCAATATTTCAAGCTTCGTTGTATCGCCTACAATTATATCGCTCTAGTACGACTCTTCAATCTTTTTCCCATTACTAAACTGTCCTTAATTCCGTTTCAAATGAAAGTCTAATTCGAAATGATCCAATATACAAATTGCAGTTCGAAATTCGGGGTTGAAAGCTCCCGAGTACCGCTGAGTGGAAAACAACTGAAAATGTCGACGCATGCGCGCTGTTGGCGCAATGGCAGCTCAAGATGGCAGCGCACCGAACAATAATCTGTTTTGATCTCGCGTAGGGCGATAAAAATCTTTACCACGCGTACGATGGATTACGCGAAGATGTTTTTCGATGCGTATCGGACATCGAGCTGCCTTCGCTGACCAAAATGAATGAAAGTCTCCTCGGTAGAAACAGTTTCGATTAATTACAACAATAAACATCGTAGATGTACGAATGTCTATGGACAAAACGCGCGTGACAGTTCTGTATACGTAGGCTCGCGTAATAAATAAAAGACGACCAAAAGTGTGAAACGAAAAGCGTATACAATGAATACGTGAGTTAGTCGACCATTGAGGCCGAAGAAAGAAAATCGCCGCATGGATAAAGCAGACGAGGGAAGAATCGAATTGAGGAAATTATGAGGTTGGAGGAAATGCCGCTGCGTATGAGCTCGGAAGAACGAGACTTCGAAATGGACGAGGAGACCGATTATCTTCTCCAACCGACTGAAGATAGTATGAGGCCGATTATCGCGAGAACTCGCCGTATGAACAATTGCTCGAAATTCTTCCAGCAGGTTCTCTGTGGGTATGTAGCCTCCACTTGCTTCATATTCTTCTCAATACCTGGCGAGGCGGCGATCGCAAAAGGAGCGAAAAATGTATCGTTCTTTTCGCTTGTGAGCTTTCGTTTACCCATTCCAAGTGCCACCTAGTTGAATAATGAGAAAGATTCTTCCAAACACGCGCTTAATCGACAAGTGCGCAATTTGGGATTTAAATTTCCGCGGGGTCGGTTTCGACGACAGTTGATTGGTTGCTACTCGGCCGTTGCATAGACGCAGTTGCATTCAACAGTTACGGCCGTCAGTGGCTTCCTTAAGGGGCTACGTCTACATAGAGACCCGAAAAATTGGCCGAATTCCGATTTTTCTTCTGGGAAACGGTTGGTGAAGAAGAAACATTTTTTTTATCACAAAGGCGTTTACAAAAATCACAAAAAATATAGAAAAACAACAAGAACATGGCCGCCGGCAGGATGAAAATTTTTTCGCGATGTTTGACGGTGGACCCTCTCCAGCTTGAACGGCCTGTCTGAAATATAAAAACCAAAGGGATTATTCAAGTTAACAATAAATACGAGTCGATGACGATCGTTGATTTTTTAAATCATTTCTTTTAACAACATGGCGGCGAATTGAAACTCCAGCATACGAAATTTATTAAAAAAGTCGTCATTTTTACGTATCTATTAAAAAATGAAGATCGGTTTTTAAAAAGTGAGATCGTCAACGACCTTTAAATGTTTCTCTTCGTAGCTCCTGTTAATTTGGAAATAATCGATCAAGTGGTTCTCGAGATATCATGTCCACCGACTTTGAAAACAGAAGCTGTTGAAAACTGTAGCTCATTCAATTTTAAGAATGTTTCAATGACATTTTCGGGAATTATAGCTAAAAGGTGATACCATCGAATACGAGTATTTTTGGAAAATGCAATTTTTTTACTAATCTAGGTAGCCCGTTAGAACGAAGTGCTGGTACCACGTTCGGGTGCGAGAGAGATAGCCAACATTTTCGAACAGAAATTTCTCCGAGACGAAGAATTTTTTCCAGCGAAGGAAAATCGTTAGGCTATGGGTCAGTGAATTTCACAACCTGACTCTTCGTTTTTGCGAAAAAACTTGACCATGGATGGGAAAAGTCCGGTCGAAAATTTGTTAGGTTATGTTGACGTTCCTTTGAACACAGTTGGTAGCACTTGGAACATCGATTACATGATTAAGCACTCGATTGGTATTATCTTGAGATGTCAATAAAGATATTCATTTACAACAAAGTAATTTCTGTTTATTGCCGATTTTCTGTCTATTTTTTCAGTTCCTCGTTTGTTTAGGCCTTTGCTTCTGTATGCGTCTTTTCCCAAGGTATGATCCTCGGGGATAAACTTCCGAAAAGCTGTTACACCCGATTTGGCTGATATTTCGAACAGATGTTCCATTTAATATATAAAGACATGCCCTAATGGGATTTTTGGCGCATTCCAATAGTCCACGAAAAATCGAATTTTGAAGTTTATTTTTTAGCCCGCACGAGTATATCTATATCGCTCGCCACGGCCGATCGATATCCCCACTCCTCCGACTTCACTGGTGGCTAGCGTGCCGCGCTAACCCCTGCAAGTATATCTATATAACCCAAACAACCCCCCCCCCAAAACCCAAACAAATTCGATATCTCGTAAGCTATTGGAATGCGCCAAAAATCCCTTTAGGGGAAGTCTTTATATATCAAATGGAACATCTGTGCAAAATTTCAGCCAAATCGGGTGTAACAGCTTTTCAGAAGTTCACCCATTAATATATTTAGTGACGCTCAAAAAATGGCGATAGGATTACCTTAAGGGGAGATATACACCTATTAGCCGGAAAAAAGGTAATTTTTGTGAATTTTTCAAGGAAAACTATTTGAAATTTCGGATTGGGGTTTCAATTATCTAAAAGTATATACATTCAAAAATATGTTTAATTTTCTTTATTTAAAAATATCAAAAATATACAAGGATATTGTATGATCCTCGGAGCGTCGTAAAAAAATCTGCGTATACGGTACCCACTGGCGTTTCTTCAAAAATCATCTGAAAAAAAACCAAAAAGATTATTAAATTAGATACTATAATCTAGTACTTGTCATAGCCGATTTTGAAAATATCGATTCATGACAAAATGGCGGACGTTAGAACATAAATAGTGATTTTTGGGCCAAAAATTGGTTATTATTTTGCCTATAAAACAACAACTAAGTAACGGAAAAAAATCCTTCGACAAGTGCCAGATAATGGTGTATAGAATAACCACAAAAAACCTCAAGGCAATCGGTTCATTGGTTTTCGAGAAATTTTGGGTACCGATTTGAAAAACGCGGTTTTGAGAAAAACGCGTTTGAAAATTTGGGAATGAATAAATCATGAAATTTGTCAACTTACATGGAATCATCGATGCCAGACCCATAGTGTAGTTCTTCTACGGTCGACGGAATGTTCATAGCTTCTAAATCGTCGACCTCGACCATCTATGTGTATGTCTGCCCTTAAGCTCAGTTGTGTTTATTTTGATTTTGTGGGTTGCTGGATCGATCATGTCGATAAGGTAGAGATATCAGTAGCGCGTTACAATATATATAGATACCCGCGCGCCTTAATGAATCAATTTTAGAGACTCACTATTTCGAAAACGCTTGCGATCGGCTCAAAATTCTTTCACGCAGCCTCGTATTGTCAAAAAGAAGGTCTGTGCAAAATTCCGCCTAAATCGAAAGTAACAGCTATTCGGCAGTTCATCCCGATCCTCTTCCAACGGCAATTCCAATATCCTCTGACCTATAATTGTAACTGTTTCGACCAATCCCGTTGCTGGACGAACGGAAGTGGAGCAACGCGATTGGTGAAAACCCCATCAGTTTCGATTCTCTACTCCGAATGTGGATGTTGTTGCGTATGGGTTTGCAATCCACGCCCGTTGAAAATAGCTGGAACGATACGATGATCAAGCCCATATACAACGAACAAATACGTCATTACGACCCATACGACATTCCGATAATCCCCAACACAATACGCGTTCGTGAGCAAAAAAAAAACGCTCGGCTCGCAATACGAAAATAGCGACTTCGATATCGAGCGTTTGCGCGACTTCCGTAATTATCGTAGCCTCCTGCGCAGGCGCGCGCAAACGAGAAAAATTCGGGAACATTACCGTGCGTAAACAAAGCCCCGATCGCCATAACGCATACGCAGTGCTCCTTATTTCGAAGCAGAGTGACGTCTCGAACAAACGGCAAGTTTGGGGTCAGCTGGGCAAGAATACGCGTCATTTGTATATCGATAGACAGGTGACAAACGAAAGTGCTGCCGAGAATTTGACGTTTGTCATTCAACGGCGAAAAAGATCAGGGGATAAGAAAAAGTATCAGATTGCGCGTACGCAATGAGGTTATAAATGGAGACGACGAGCAATGTTATCCGGATGTCAAAGGAGGACATTCCTCTGATATCGAAACCGCGATATGACAGCTCCTGGACAAGGTGATGTAGCTCGCAATTCAATCCGATCGATCGTCAATTTTAATCACCAACGACCAAATGGTCCTTTGTCGATATTTCAATCTCCTACCGAATACTCCAATCTTTCTCAATCATTGGTATAAAATTTGTCTCCGACGCTGATGCACGCTGTGCGAATATCTGTTGGGATAGCACTTGCACTGCCATAACGCAATGCTGATCAACGCGCGTCGGGTGTACCGAAGTAGGAAACGAATAGGGTGAACCGACCAGTAAATGGACGGATACCGATGGTGTTGAAGTTTGCATCGCTGGAATGCAACAAAATTTTAGTTTAATTACTTTCATTATCACCCAAAAAACTTTCTTTAAATATTTAGGTTAACTTTCTTTAAAAAGGATCTTGAAAAAAGTTTAATCGATTTCGGAGGCCTAAATTTACCTAAAATATTGAACTACGGAACTTTCGTTGCGTTCCAACCATGCAAACTTCAATATCATGAGTAACGACACTGTGGGACTTTGGAGGGACTGTAAATGAAAATATCAAAACGAATTCTGCAGTGGCTATGTTGCCAAAAGATATTATTTTGATAGTAGAAAAAAATATTCCAAGTAATTGCGATAAATAATATTGAAGGAAGTGGAAAGTAGCAAAATGACTAAATCGCCAGTCAATGATCGAAATGACCAGTAATTGGACGATCAACCGCCAGTAAATGGACAGGTAATGTGGACAAACGCTGTTAAGCAAAACGATTTACTTTTATTAACAAGGTCTTCCCCATAAGAGGTTCATGATCTTAAATAATGAAGAAAAATAACTATATATTGTAATAAAAATGACGAAATTAAAAAAAATTGCAAAGAACTTTCGTTGCATTCCAACAATGCCATAAAAAAGTTGGTCACAAAACTTTTGTTGCGTTTCAACGATGCAAACTTCAATATCATTTATGGAGTTAGGCCACAGTAACGGGTATAAAAGCATGTGCAAATTTAACAATTTTTTTTTCATATGAAAAAGTGATTCTCATAAAATTAATTACACATCTATTTAGTATGAATATCAAGCTGTTAGAAAATATATATTTTTTCTTCATCGTACAAAATGGCCGCCTACTATCAATCGATAGAGTTTTATTTGCATAACTGTAAAAAAGTTTTTTACAAAACTTATACAATGTCAGAAAATATATATAAACAAATCTTATAATCTCTACCGTTTCATTCTTATCCATAAATCTGTATACCTTACATCTGCTCACCACTCACCTGAAATCTCATTTATTCTTCCTCTCTCTCAGTCTCTCATTCCAAACTCCTTTTACTCCACACTTCCTCAATCTCCCTGAAATATGCACAAATCCCTTTCGGTATTTTTCCTCCCAACATATTTATTACTTCCCCAATAATCGCCCCTTCATCAATTCCTTCCAGCCATTCCTCCACGCCTTTTCTCGCATTTTCCGTCACCATCTCTCTGCGTTTTTTGCCCAACAATAAATGCTCCAGGGTCTCATCCTGCTCATCACAAATTCTGCACATCCAGTCACTCTCTCCTTTCTTTCCCGCTCTTCCAACATTTCCACATCTTATTCTAGCCCACGTTTCTTTGTCTTTGCCCTTCACATTCACCTCAGACCATACTTCCAGGGCATAATATCATCCTCCACAATAAACTTATACCTATAATTGTACGTCGAACCCTTTATTTTTTCCCCCTCTTTCTTCAACGTCTCGTTTTTTAAATTTTCTAATCCCACCTTTATTCTTGCTTCAATTTCTCTCACCTCTCTCTGTTCCCAAATCATCCCGATTATAACCCGCACCCCCATTTCCGTTAATACACGCTTTAAGCACTTCTCCCACTTCGACAGCACATGATTCACAATGGCCCTTACTTCCTCCATCAGACAAATTTTTGAAAATGGCCAACTACTAATATTTTCTCTTGTTATCTTTTTTTAGGGCGCCCTGCGGCATGACATTTAGCGACCGCAATTTTTTACCTCAAACAAAAAATAAAAATTCTCGTCAACCTACATTAGAATACCTAGAGAAGTACGTACGGAATTAAAAAAATATTGTTTCATTCAAAAGTTGTAGGTATTTGAACTTGAATTTTCAGCGAAAAATTTCGTATAAAACTGCTCATAAAATGAAAAGTTTTCGATTAATCAGAAATTCCGTGCGTACTTCTCTGCGAAATGCAATTAGGAACATAACTTCGAAATTTGAAGAAAACGAGTGAAAATTGTTGAAGTTATTTGTCACGCCAATTGGAAAAAAGCTGTTTCGAAAAAAACGCGTTTAAAATTGTACACATGCCTCTGGCCGTGCCAGAGGTGGGTCTACGTTTTACGCTCAAAGTCGGTGAAAAAAAAATGTTGCTATTAATGGAATGGTAACTTATTCTTTGATGATAAAGCACCGTTTTAGCGAAAAAAAATGATTTTTTGAAAATTCTACTGTGGCCTTACCCTTTAAGTTGTAGGACTCTAATGAGGAAGAAAGGTTGTGGTAGCTTCGATCTGCCAAAAAAACGATTCGTTGCATTCCAACTATGCAAACTTCAATATCATCCAACATGTTCACTCTTATGAAGTTTTCTGCGAATGTGGGCGATAAAAAGCCAGGCTGTATAGGAGGATCATTATCAAAGAGAGAAACGCTAGCCCACTGTTAGCTAAAAAGTGTAATGTCAACACTTTGCGGTACTAGAGCAAAACATTCGTTTGCGAGGGAATTATTTTCAATGGTTCATTTCAAAGAGGCGATAGAACGATTTGGTGGGAGACTGGAAATTGAAGAACATGGGTACACGCTGGCGCATGGAAACGTACACCCAGCGCTCGATACCAATGGTACTAAAGTTTACATCGTTGGAATGCAACGAAAATGTTTTTTTTTCGTCTTGCTCAATTTTCTTTTAGCCCATTTAGGCTACAAAATCACTGAAACATTTTTAAACACCCTTATTAGGGTCCCATAATCAAAACTTGGAAAAAGGGGGTTTAGATAGTGGACAAAATAAAGAAATGAAAAAAGTAAGGAAGTATTTTCGTTGAATTCCAACGATTCAAACTTGAACAGCAGCGATGCCTATGGTTGGAGGCAAAACGATTGCAGGGTTGCAATATTATTGTAATACACCTCTTATCCAGGCGTCCGTGCACAGATGTTAGTCGCGTCTAAGGTATTTGACGAGAATCTTGCATTTCGACCGGCGGCTACCCGTCTCCGAGTTATAAATTGATTTGATAACCAAATCGATGGAAAATATGAGAAATACGGGTGAATCGTGGTGGAAAGACGATATCAAGAGGCACGTTCTACAATCTCTTTGTACTATTGCCTGTTAACTTACCACATTTTTCGTTCGAGCCCTTGGCAGCTTTTTTATTCCTCTTGTCTCCTGTTTCTTCAATTATTTATTCACTTATTTGCAAATCATTGTTACCACACACACCGTGGGACTCTACTGAAATTTCGAATAATTTGACTTTACAGATGTTGCACGTGGATGTGGCGAAGATGCTGCAGAAAGCGAGAATTGCGTGCAAGGACAATTCACATAGGACAACCGATGCACGAAAAATTTCCCACCAATGTCATAAGAAACCAAAAGTACAATATCATAACGTTTTTACCATTGGTACGTTTTTGTTTTCTGACTAGACTTCGAACGACCGTCCGACGTAGTTTTCTCTACTCATATGAACATCTGGCGTGTTGCAGGTTCTGTTTCAACAATTCAAATTCTTCTTGAATCTCTATTTTCTGATAATGGCGAGTTCTCAGTTCATACCGGACTTGGTTATCGGATATTTGTACACTTATTGGGGCCCATTGTGCTTCGTGCTGACCGTGACGATTTCCCGCGAAGCCGTCGACGATTTTCGACGATACAAGAGGGACAAAGAAGTCAATGGTCAGAAGTATTACAGGCTCGTCAGAGGCTCCGACACTCCCGAGTCTGTACCGAGCTCGAAACTCCGTGTTGGCGATATGGTGAGCGTTATGTATTCTTTTTTACTTTCATCTCAGGCGGGCCCCAAACGATCCATTCTATTGCACAATATTACGAATAGTGCAATGTTTTTTTATCGTTAAGGCGAGATATACGTTTACAACGATAAAAAAATCGATTCCTTTTTTCTCTTTAAACGATAGAACTATATATGTACAATATTTCCAAAGTTTCAAAGCGAAATTCGAAAAACTTCAAACGTTACAGCCCGTTAACGCTGTGCCTCACCGCTCGGATTCGGATTGGGCGTGAACTTCAAACGCGTTTTTCTCAAAACTGCATTATCGAAATTGGCGTGTAGGATTACTCAAAAACTATTAAGCTGATTGAGTTGAAACTTGGTAGAAATATTGGTACCTTCCACTTGACGAGAATTGTTTTTGAAAAATTGGAAAAAAACTACTTTTTTCATCCACATTTTACAGAAATGTTGCGTGAAATGTTGATTTTTTTTAAATCCGTGCCTTTTTCTCAAATATGCACTTTCTTCATTTTAATTACCGTCACATAGAAACTATACATGTTCCAACTGAAAAAATGTTTGAACTTTTTTGCAAATCAAAGTCTACGGGAAGCTAGACTGCACGTCGATTCGCAACTTCCGCGGCGACCTTGCTGTAACACTCTGCCACAGCTTCGTCATTTTGATGATGAATTCATTAAAAAATATTGTCTTGTATACTTAAATATACTATTAAAGTATACCAAAAGTTTCATAATTGTAAAATAATTATTTCTTATTTTAAAAAATCCCTCTATATTGCTTATTTTTTCGTGTCTAAAAATATATCCCGCCTTAAGGGGAGGTACCTGAGTAAACGGCGAAAAAAACAGGTAAATTTCGGGAATTTTTATCTCAAAAACTAATGTTTCGATTAGATCCGGGTTTTTTTTATTGGAAAATATGTATATTGAGGTATGTTTTGGAATTTTTGAAAATAAATTCGTTGACCGGAAGCGATTCAAATGCGATTATCTCGAAACATAGTTTTCAAAGTCGGTGCCAGATGTATCTCGAAAACGGCTTGTCCGATTTTGTCAAAAATTGGATACAATATTCTTCGATAGTTTTTCTCGTTCGCCACGTAGGGGTTTTTCATTTGATTGAACCATTGCTTTTTTATGCAATGTGTATGCAATCCAAAATCGTCGGAAATTGCGAACGAAAAACGAATGTTAAATTAAAACGGTTGCAATTCCTTCAAAAATGAAAATTTCCAAAAAATCCTACGCGGCGAACGAGAAAAACTATCAAAGAATATTGTATCCAAATTTGGACAAAATCGGACAAGCCGTTTTCGAGATACATCTGGCACCGACTTTGAAAACTATGTTTCGAGATAATCGCGTTTGAATTGCTTCCAATCAACGACTTTATTTTTTAAAATTCCTAAACATACCTAAATGTACATATTTTCCAATAAAAAAACCCGGATCCAATCGAAGCGTTAGTTTTTGAGATAAAAATTCCCAAAGTTTACCTGTTTTTCTCGCAGTTTACTCAGGTACCCTCCCTTAATGTATCTCGCCCGGCCGACTTCTCATTCAATTGGAGCCGTAGCTCATTCCATTTTAGGAATATTTCTATGAAATTTTCATGAAATATAGCTAAAAGGTGATACCATCGAACAAAAATGTTTTTGGAAAATGCAATTTTCGCCCAACCGAGATAGATGTGGCCCGTTTATATTACGAATATAAAAAAAATCTCAGTATATTCTACAAAGTTATATAGCCCACATCTAGAAACTGCTGACAATAATACCAACCGCTGTATACGGTAATCAGGTGATCGTCGAAAAAGGTCAGAGAGTCCCGGCGGATTTAGTTCTACTCCGCACAACTGAAAAGTCCGGTGCGTGTTTCGTGAGAACGGATCAATTGGACGGGGAGACGGATTGGAAGTTACGCCTCGCAGTTCCGGCGACGCAAAAACTCGAGAACGATGCCCAACTGTTCGACATCAAAGCGAGTCTCTACGTTGAGAAGCCTCAAAAGGATATCCATGGCTTCATCGGCACTTTCACGAGGGTAACATATTGAAAAGAACAATCTTCCGGGAGAGCAAAAGAGGTTTGTCTCAATTCAGGGAGCTATTTTCAACGTTTCTTCGTTTCAGGATGACGGTTACAGTAGCGAGGAGAGTCTCGGGGTGGACAATACGCTCTGGGCAAATACCGCCGTGGCTTCCGGCTCCGCGCTTGGTGTCGTTGTCTATACCGGACAGGAAACGCGCTCACTCATGAATCACTCGGCCCCGAGATCGAAAATTGGTTTACTCGATCAAGAAATCAATCAATTGACGAAGGTGCGAAAAAAAACGAAATTCATTCATGGAGAGAGATTTAAGTGACCAAAAATGGTTGATTTTCATGATGTTTTTAAAAAGGACAAAGTTCACAATTTTTGAGACTTGCAACAAAAAGTCGCGAGGTCGAACTCTCCGATTTCGATGAAATTTGGCATGTTTGTATAATGGGTAAAAATAGGCGACACGTGTTTTTTATATCTGCGGAACCCGATTTTTAAGGGGTGAAACGCACCCTTGAAAATAGGGGTGTTTTTCGTCGATAACGTTTTAACGGTACGAGATATGAAAAAAAATTCAAATTGCAACAACGTTTATATTTCCGTGTACATTGGAGATGAGAACGATTCAGATAACAACAAATTTCAAACGAAAAACACCCCTGTTTTCGAGGGTGGGTTTCACCCCTTAAATATAGGATTCCTCAGATATTAAAAAATAGGTGTCGCCTATTTTTACCCATTCTACAAACATGCCAATTTAATCGAAATCGGAGAGTTCGATTTCGCGACCTTTCCTTGTTAGGGTATGTTTTATTATTACTTTTTGCTGTTACACGGCATTTTTTTTATTAATCTTTAAAAATGGCGGAGGTATGGCGCGATCTTTTAAACGGATTGCGACGGATGTTCGCAGAAGGCGTGACGGGATTAGTGTTCAAAAAACCAACGAAGATTTTTCTGATCCACTGATCCACTGTACACGTGTAGGTACTAGAGAGCAGTATTGTACATACTCCATACAATGGGCAGTATTGTACAGTAAACTATTGAAAAATTAATTTAAGCCGAGAAATCCCTTTAGGAGCGTGAAAAATAGGTATTTTTCGAGAATTTTTTTTAGAGGGGATAAGGTAATCTGATCATTTTCAAATTTGGACATGAGTTTATTATAACTGTCAAGTTCAAAAAAACATTTTTTTGTATGATCAAGAAAATGTCGGCGTTATTAAGGGCCTTCGGACGCCTGTTTTCCGCGACATCGAAAAGTGCTGCAGTTGTCATTCTTTTTCTGTTGATCTGAAAAATATTTAATAAGTTTCATTCGTTTACTGACATATTAAGGGGAAGGATATACCTAAAAAATGATGAAAAAGTGCAAAATTGAAAATTTGGGAGTCTTTTTACTCCAAAGTTCGAATCTTCGACCATTTTTTCGACATATTTGACCCCAAAAAAATTATTTATTTACACGCTACCTTCCAAACTTTAAGTATATCCTTCCGATAATATTACTGAGAGTAACCTTTTTGAGCTACAACACGAGCAGTTTTTGAAAAAGTAGTTTCGAGATAATCGCGTTTAAAGTTTACTCGCTACCTGACCGCATGCTGTCCCCGCGCTCTAGACTATATGCGATAACTCCGCAAATATTCAATATTTCGAGTTTTCCTTTGGTCAGTATATTCTTTGGGTATCATACTTTCGAAATATGCAAAAAAATCTATTTTATGAAAATTCTAAAGGGATTTCTCGCCTTCAAAAAAGCCAGCATATTATAAGATCAATCAGAATCATTTATTGAATATTAATCAACAATGAGTACCTACCTAATGAGGTAATACCAGTACCTATCTAAATCACAACGCGAAAATATTCATATTATGACTTACCTCTGTGTACCTCGAAAAATTGACCCACTGTGTACCGACCCATTCTTTTTTTCTAAAGCGGGTACTGACAAGTTTCTATTTTTGTTAGGTTAACAAACGCAATGCTCAAATACCGCAATATAGCTGTATATTGCGGGAGAACAATGACTTCGAACATAACTGCGATAGCATGAACTGTCGAAAAAGGCAAAAAAATCGATTTTTTGAAAGTGTCACACTGGTATAGCCCCTTAAGTGAATTGTTCACGCATCACCGATAATATTTCACAATTATCGGACTTTCGCGACAAAGTAGAATCTCAAAACTGACCGCGCGCTTTATCTCTCATCCAGGTTCTGTTTTGCGCCGTTATCGGCCTCTCCCTCGTGATGATGTGTCTCAAGGGTTTCAACGGTCCTTGGTATTGCTACATGTTCCGATTCGTCCTTCTCTTCTCGTACATAATACCGATAAGTTTGCGAATAAATCTCGACATGGGCAAAACTTTTTACGCCTGGTGCATACAACGGGACAAAGAGATAAGCGGCACGGTCGTGCGTACGACAACGATCCCCGAGGAGCTTGGACGCATATCGTATCTCTTGAGCGACAAAACCGGCACACTGACGCAAAACAAGATGGTCTTCAAAAAATTACATCTCGGCACTGCGTCTTACGTGCAAGAAACCTTCGACGACATCACGGCCGTCTTGAAGAATTATTACTCGACCGCGAACGCGGAAAATTCTCCTGGGAAAGTAAACGTCATTATTCAGACGGGCGGTAAAGTGAGACGATCGGAAAGTACGAGAATCTACGAGGCGGTTCACGCGCTCGCGCTCTGTCACAACGTTACGCCCGTGTACGACGATATGCCGAAGGCAAATATTTTGGATACGGTGAGCGTGGAAACCGGCGAAACGGGATCCATACAGAGGTGAACGATTAAAATGCATTTTTTTTCAGTGCACTGAGAGAAAAGTTCATGGTATTTGTAACAAATGCCCAAGGTAAAGGGGATAGGAAAATTCGTTATAGTTTGTTGACACCGCAATCATAATATGTTTAAGGTAGTCCTATCGCTTCACATTTATATTTCTAACATATGCAAAAGAAAAATTTGTAATTAAATTTTCCATGTGTAAACTGTTTAATGAATGTTCACATTTAATTAGAAAAATGAGAAATGGTTACTCCAACGATTCGCGCAGTATTTCTAGGTTTGATATTTGGCAACATTGGTTCTATCTCCGTCTCTTTTTACTCAACCAGGCGAGTTTAACCTCCATGCTTTTCAACGTCGATCCGTCAAAACAATGTCAGGTGCGGGAAATATAAAGCATTGTATTCGGGCCGCGACTGGTAAAAAGCGTGGAAAATTTGTGTCGGCGAAATATGTCGGTTAAAAATGAAATACGTGTGGAAATTCGAACGAGTGAGATGAGGTTAGGACTACAGTCAGCTGTTGCCTTGCTGTCACGTCTCTTTATCGTAGCAAGTGGTAATAAATCCAATACCGGAAGTTCAAATTAAACTTGGTATTACATAAAAATTCGGTCAATAAGCGTAATTTTTTCTGAGAGCACTGGATTACTACAAGTGTTAAGTATGTAAATCTGATTATTTTTAAGAATCTGACGGATTCCCACTATTATATACACTTTTGTAGCGACCGGAAATTGGGTTTTTGTATGTCGTCGCGGAATTCCTTCACATAAATACGCAATTTTAATATTTCTTTTCTCTGTAATTAGGTCGATAAACGACCCTGAAATTTTACAGACGATTATTACAGACGATTTTTTACATTTACATACTTTACACTTGTATTAATCTAATTTACATTTACAGACGATTTTACAGATGATTATTAATATATTTAGTGAAGCTCAACAAAAAATTATCAAAATCCGATGGATTGAAGCCTGGCGATAGGACTACCTTAACCCGACTATAAGTGAAAAGTATACCCAAACATGCGATTTGGTTGGCGTGTTTGACTATCTATTATTCCCGGAATGATTATTCACTATTGTAAAAAGCTCGACAATGTAGATATGGTAAATTCACTGCTATAACAAAATCGGCGTACAAATACCAATGTTGTATACTGTACGTCAAGTTTTGTTCAGTCAAACTTCTACTATTTTTTTCAAGTTTGTACAATTCATATGGTTAACATTAACGTTTTTCAAGTATAATTTGTTTTAGAAGACCTTATGAAAAGTGACTATTCATAGTATATTTACTCTTTTTTATTATTTATTATTACTTACTCTTACATAGTATATTTGTTGCATTGCAAAAATAGGATATCAGTTCAACACTAGTTCTTTTAGTTCAACTTCTGTTCGTGTAGGACACACATTACTATGCATTTAACGAGTCGTATCATATAATATGGTATAAATCACTATTACATTGTAAAAAAATATTGCGGAGCGCCAAAAATCCATTTAAACAGTGACTCATATGATAAAAAAAAGGTCTGTGCAAAATTTAACCTAAATCGCAGGGAACGGCTATTCGGAAGTACACCCGGAATTACTTTTGCCTCTTTTGCCATATCTGTGCTAAAGATGCCAAAAGTACTCCTCAACGTGGTGGCAGCGTGCGTAGGATAGGCAGAAGGTAGGCAGTTAGGTTCCAGGTTCGATTCCGATTAGGCGAAATATTTTCTTCGAAATAAATCATTACAGGAGGTCAGGAAATGACGAATTATAATAAAAAATCATCGAGGTAGAACTCTCAGTTGCGTATTTTATTTTATTTTGGATTTATGAAAAATTCTATGCATTTAGTAGACGGGCATTGATGCCTTGTACCAACACTTGAATAACACACCAAATACGCATAGAGCAGGTCGTATCTTATAATATGGTACAAATCACTATAAACATCGTCGCAAATCACAGGCAACATTTTTTAATCAATGTATATATATTTCAGTTCACTATTAGAATCTTGAGGAAGTACATTTTTAATAGTATCAGTGAATGTCCATTTTATGAAAACCTACTATATCATATAGCATTGAAGAATAAACGTATGTTTGTAAGATTGGCGGTTGCGGTTAACATATGGCCATAATTCATGCACCTGGTAAAATATCAATAAGCAGTACTATACTCTCAGCAGTAACTATGGTTATAAAACATTATTGTCCCCCCAGGGAAATATAAAATATCGTTAAAATAAGGTTGAGAACACCATACATTTCTCTCAGTGAGGCATCCGGTTTATAAATCTTCGGTTTACAGTTGTCGATCTTCGTTTACAGTCAAACGGAGTCGGATCAGCATTACTATCCTGAACAAACGCGCAATTATCAAGCGGCCAGTCCCGACGAAGTGGCCCTGGTCAAATGGACCGAGGAGATGGGCCTTGCGCTCTTCAAACGCGATCTTAATTCCATGCAGTTGAAGGCGGTCAACGGACAAACATTGAATTACACGATTCTACAGATATTCCCGTTCACTTCGGAAACGAAGAGAATGGGAATTATCGTCAAGGAGGAGTCGAGCTCGGAAATCGTGTTTTATCTGAAAGGCGCGGACGTTGTAATGTCGGGGATTGTACAATACAACGATTGGCTGGACGAGGAGTGCGGCAACATGGCGAGAGAGGGCCTCAGGACTTTGGTTGTAGCGAAGAAAAGTCTCACCGAGGAGCAGTACTTTGATTTCGAGACAAGGTAATTGTCGCGCGTACGGTCAAGCTCGTCAATCTACGGAACTGCTTTCGGAACACGATCTTCCATTATCAGGATGAAATTTTGTGAACGCGGATTTTTTATAGTCGCTATCGTTTGAAAACACTTTTTTCAGCTACCTTGCAGTTTTTCCCTCGCACCTGATATTTGTATGGCGGCTTTGAGCTAATTGTTATCGGGAATCAGATTTTTTAAGGCCTTAGGCCACAGTAACGGGTGTAAAATCATGTGCGCATTTAACAATTTTTATTCGTATGCAAGTGATTCACTCATAAAATTAATGACACATTTATTTAGTATGAATATCAAGCTGTTAGAAAATATATAATTTTTTTTCGATGTACAAAATGGCCGACTACTCGAAACTTCTCGAAACAGCTTTTTTCCAATTGGCGTGACAAATAACTTCAACAATTTTCACTCGATTTACTTCAAATTTAAAAATGATGTTCCTAATTGGATTTCGCAGAGAAGTACGCACGGAATTTCTGATTAATCGAAAAGTTTTCATTTTATGAGCAGTTTATGAGCAGTTATAACGAAATTTTTCACTGAAAATTCATTTCAATAATAATAAGAATAAAACAATATTTTTTAAATTCCGTACGTACTGCTCTAGGTATTCTAATGTAGATTGACGAGAATTTTTGTTTTTCGTTCTAGGTAAAAAATTGTGGATGCCAAATGTCACGCCGCGGAGCGCCTAAAAAAAGATAACAAGAAAATATTAGTAGTCGGCCATTTTGTACATAAAAAAAATACTAACAGCTTGATATTCATACTAAATAGATGTGTAATTGATTTTATGAGTGAATCACTTTTTCATACGAAAAAAATAGTTAAACTCGCACATGATTTTATACCCGTTACTGTGGCCTTAGGCCTTAAATGTATTTTTGTTATTTCTCTCGTGATGCCGGTACAACTTTTGTGTTTCCGTTTTGGGCTTATTTTGTCGGGGTTTTGGTCAACAAGAACCAACGGCAATAATTCCTTGTTTCAGATACAATGCGGCACGCATGTGCGTCAGTGACAGGCCCTCGAGAGTCGCCGCAGTCGTCGAGAGCCTCGAGCGAGAAATGGAGCTGTTGTGCGTAACCGGTGTCGAGGATCGGTTGCAGGATAGAGTGAGACCGACTCTGGAACTCCTGAGGAACGCGGGAATCAAAGTAAACTGTTTTTTACTTCTTTAAGGGGTTGAGCTATTGTGACGACCCGAAAATCAGGGTTTAGGAAAATTAATTTTGAAGATATAAGTCAGATGATTGAAAAATCGTTTGAACATTTATTTGTATGTATATTAACCAAGTTGTGTACCAAATTTTATCAACCCTATGAAGCATACATTTTTCGTTACGTGCAATTGGCTTGAATGGCCTTTTGCGTCAGTGACGCAAAAGGCCATGGTGCTCGATAGAAAAACCGGCTGGGTTCACATCGAATTATCGATTCGAAAAATTGCAGATATGGATGTTGACGGGTGACAAGTTGGAAACCGCAACCTGCATCGCAAAATCTTCCCGGCTCGTGTCCCGTACGCAGGGCCTACACGTTTTCAAGTCTGTCGTTACGAGAACGGACGCACATTTGGAATTGAACACATTCCGCAAGAAGCAAGACTGTGCCTTGGTGATAAACGGAGATTCGTTGGAGGTTTGTTTGCAGTATTACCAGCCGGAATTCATGGAACTCGCGTGTGGCTCACCGGCGGTCGTCTGTTGCCGTTGCTCGCCGACCCAAAAAGCCGAGGTCGTTACGCTCATTCAGAGACACACGGGAAAAAGAACAGCGGCAGTTGGCGATGGTGGTAACGACGTGTCTATGATTCAGGCTGCGGATGCTGGTAACGTTTGTTTTTATCACGTTTTTATTAACTCTCTTGTCTGTCTGTTCGGTACAAGTTTTGCAATCGATTTTAAACTAACTTCCGGATGAGCTAGAGACTTGAAACCATTGAATATGGCTCAGAGCTGGGTGACAATGCAATATTAACTGGCTTTCTTGTTCGTCTGCTTGTTTATAACAATTGTTCATAACAGTTTTCTATTTCAGATATGATGAGGTTAAGAGAAACTGAAATAAACCTAAAGTTTGCCACATGTCTCTGTCATAATCTCATCAAGATGTTTAAAATCGATTGCAAAATTTCACACACACGAGACATATAATTATTTACATACATTTTATTTAAACCACGTTTTTAAAACGGTCTAAAAAGTATAAAGTAATTTCTCCTAGCCCCTACAGATTTATAACCCCATACAGATCGTCCTAAAAATTTGTGATTGTGAATTTTTAATAGCTATGGAAATAATTGTGAGATTTAAAACGAAAAACGTGAGCGCATGCAATAGATAATAGTAAGGAGGGTAGGGAGTAGCTGTCGTTGAGAAAACTCACACAATAGTTCGTATCATTTGCAGTGCTATAAAATTGTTAGTGACAGGTGAACTATTTATGCATCGTGCCATTATCTATTGCATGCGCCTCACGTTTTTCGTTTTAAATCTTACAATTATTCTCATAACTATTAAGGGGGGGTAACTGAGTAAACGGCGAGAAAAACAGGTAAACTTCGGGAATTTTTACCTCAAAAACGAATGTTTCGATTGTATCCGGGGTTTTTTTTATCGGAAAATGTGTACATTGAGGTATGGTTAGGAATGTTTTGAAATAAATTCGTTGACTGGAAGCGATTCAAACGCGATTATCTCGAAACATAGTTTTCAAAGTCGGTGCCAGATGTATCTCGAAAACGGCTTGTCCGATTTTGTCCAAATTTGGATAGAATATTCTTCGATAGTTTTTCTCGTTCGCCACGTAGGGGTTTTTCATTTGATTGAACCATTGCTTTTTTATGCAATGTGTATGCAATCCAAAATCGTCGGAAATTGCGAACGAAAAACGAATGTTAAATTAAAACGGTCGCAATTCCGTCAAAAAATGAGAATTTCAAAAAAATCCTACGTGGCGAACGAGAAAAACTATCGAAGAATATTGTATCCAAATCTGGACAAAATCGGACAAGCCGTTTTCGAGATACATCTGGCACCGACTTTGAAAACTATGTTTCGAGATAATCGCGTTTGAATCGCTTCCAGTCAACGAATTTATTTTTAAAAAATCCTAAACATACCTCAAGGTACATATTTTCCAATAAAAAAACCCGGATCCAATCGCAACATTAGTTTTTGAGATAAAAATTCCCGAAGTTTACCTGTTTTTCTCGCCGTTTACTCAGGTACCTCCCCTTAAAAATTTACAGTCACAAATTTTCAGGACAATCTGTATGGCGTTGGGAATCTGTACGGCGCCAGGAGAAATTATAGTAGTGAGAAATGTTATTTGCATCGCCTTTTCGGGTTTTTACAAAGCTGTTACACTGTTTAACATCGCTCTCTTACAATAAGTGATATCTTTCCGCTTTTGTTATTTTTAATTTTCGTCACACTCTGCATTCTCTCATTCCATTACCATCGTTTCTCTTTTCGTCCACTCTCTTTCTGTTTCCCTAAAAAAAAATACACATATTTTCATCTGTCTCCCCTCTCAGTTACTCTATTAATTTAACTTCTACTCTCCCCTTATCCTTTTCCCCCTTTACCCAATCCTCTATGTTTTCCCCTCTTAGATATTACTCCACTTCCTTTTTCACACGTAATCAGGTGCTCCATTGCTTCCCTTTCTCGGTTACATATCCTACACGTCCATTCCACTTCCCCCTTTTTCATCCCTCCCTATATCTTCACCCCTTATCCTCGCCCATGTTTCCTTATCCTTCCCTTTAATATCATTTGCCGCCCAATACTTCCACGGAGCTTCGTCGTTTTCTACTATCGCATTGTATAAACTATTATATGTCAATTTTTGAATGGTTTTCTCTCTCTATGGTCTTTTTAATTTTTTTAATGCCTTGTCCATCACATTCTCTATTGTTTTTATTTCTTTTCCCTCTTTATCATATCTATCATTTCCTCAATTTATAATTCCCTTGATACTTTCGAAAAGTATTTTCCGCATTTCGAAGGCTTCCTGTTCGAGATTCCCCTTATTTCCTCTCTCAAACAAATTTTCGGCCGTCTATTATTTTCCATTTTTATCACTAAATTTATATACCTCAGCGCTCTTTCCCGAATTTTGTACTCGAATGTAGGAGAAATTATATTATACTTTCTAGTCCGTTTTAAAAACGTGGTTAAAAGTATGTTTATTTAAATAATTTTCATCTCTCGCCGACTCGACTTTGACACTACAGTAGATAAGTCCAAATCCTGGTAATTCTTACCAACGAGCTTACAAATCCTGAACAGGCATAGGCCTCGAAGGATTGGAGGGCAAGCAGGCCTCCCTCGCTGCAGACTTCTCGATCCCTCAGTTCAGTCATTTGGCCAATCTTCTGCTGGTCCACGGACGACGCAGCTACAAACGATCAGCCTCTCTCAGTCAATTCGTCATTCATCGTGGCCTCATTATCTCCACTATGCAGGCTGTATTCTCAGCGGTTTTCTATCTCTCGTCTGTTGCTTTGTACCAAGGCTTCCTCATGGTCGGGTGAGTTGTTGCGCGATACATTAGTCCCGAAACGGTTGAACGAACGTGGCAGAGATTTGCTCACAGGTGGCTACTCAAGGTAATCCTATCGCTTCACACTAGTCATACCACTGATCATACTTGAGACTTGTACAATTCATTATTTTAACATATGCAAAAAAATCATTTGTAATAACTAAAATTTTCCATGTGTAAACTGTTGAACGAATGTTCACATTTAATTAGAAAAATGAAAAAAATAGTTATTCCAACGATTCGCGCAGTATTTCCAGGTTTGATATTTGGCAATATTGGCTCCGTAATTTTTTCTCCGTAATTAGGTCGATAACCGACCCTGAAATTTCACAGAGACGATTATTAATATATTTAGTGAAACTCAAAAAAAATGAAAATTCTATGAATTGAAGCCTGGCATAGGATTACCTTAAAAAGCCTTTCGGGTGTCGCATTCATACGTGGGATGGTCTTAAGGATCTTTTCGTCCTTCTCGTTTAGGTACGCCACGATATACACCATGTTTCCGGTTTTCTCCCTCGTTCTGGACAAAGACGTCTCGGGTGAGATTGCGATACGATATCCGGAACTTTATAAAGAACTCAGCAAAGGACGCTCGCTGTCGTACAAAACCTTCTTCATGTGGATACTAATCAGTATCTATCAAGGTAGGCAATTCGACAATGTCGATTAATGTAACGAAAGAGTCGATTAAGGGGCTACATCTACCTAGACGCCCGAACAAAATGGCCAAATTCCGATTTTTTTTTCTGGGAAACGGTTGGTGAAAAAGAAACGCATTTTTTTAAATACAAAGGTACATATATTGAGGGTATTTGAAAACAAAGATCACAAAAAAATACATAAAAACAACAAAAACATGGCCGCCGGGAGATGATGAAATGACGCGACTTGTCGCCGTTGACGCTCCAGCTTAAACCTGGATGTATCATATTTTTAAGGTTCAAAGGATTTTTTAAAAGTTTTTACAAAAAAAAAAAACAATTTTTTAAAAGAGTTTCCATAAAAACAAATTTTTTAAAGTGTTTACAAAAAAACTAGTTTTTAAAAGTGTTTACAAAAAGCAATTTTTTAAAAGTGTTTCCATAAAAACAATTTTTGGTAAATATTTACAAGTGGGGCTCCACCTAGAAAAGGGATTTAGAAATTTTGTACCGAGTCGATGTATTTCAGGGCATTTTGTTTATAATATTTAAGTCGGGGGAAGACTATTTCAACCCTTATTTCAACCCCAACCCAAATCCAAACAAACCCAAACAAACAATTTAAGTCAAATTAGAGTAAACATACAGAAAACGTATTTCAAAAATCGAATATTTTCCGGATATATTTTTTTTCTTAATAAAATACCCCTCCCCCATCATAAAAAACATATTTTCATACTGCAGAATAGCCCTGTGAACACGTGAAACAAAATTTGGAGCCGATTAGGGCTGAAGCCCCACTTGTAAATATTTACCCAATTTTTTAGCGTTTCCAAAAAAGAAACAATTTTTTTAAAGTTTTTCCAAAAACACGATTTTTCGAAAATTTTACAGTGGTGTTCTGCCTGAAAGTTTGAAATATGGCGCTGCTACCGATTGCCCAGCCGACTACAAGACGCTGTAGCTCATTCAATTTTAGGAATATTTCAATAAACTTTTCAGGGAATATAATAATATAAAGCTAATAATGATATAAGCTATAATATTATAAAGCTAAAAGGTGATACTATCGAACGAAAATATTTTATGGAGATGCAATTTTTTTGACCAACCTAGGTAGATGTAGCCCGTAAACATTTTCAACTGATTCATGACGAATATCCTTCTCGTTCCTAGGTGGCGTTATCATGTACGGCGCTCTGATAATGTTCGAGGACGAATTCATACACATAGTGGCCATAAGTTTTTCGGCTCTGGTTCTCACGGAATTAATAATGGTAGCATTGACAATTCGCACATGGCATCACATTATGATCATCGCTGAAGTTCTTTCCCTGGCTCTGTATCTGCTGTCCCTCATTGTGCTGAAGGATTACTTCGGTAAGAAAATCCTTTCTTCCGACCATGATCGTTCGTTACTTCAACTGACGTTTCTTTGATTTTCTCTCAGACGCGGAATTCATACAGACAACGGGATTTCTCTGGAAGGTCCTTGTCATCACGTTGGTCTCCTGTATGCCACTTTACATCCTGAAATTCTTGCGAAAGAAGTTTTCACCTCCGAGCTATTCGAAACTATCGTAAACGCTGCGAGTAACACAAAAAAAAACAAGCGCATTAATTAAGTAAAGTGTGAATTGAAGTATTTTTATGGTTGCGCGATGGTCGATGAGACGAACAGAGTTAAAGTTTGTTTATAACGATTGAGCTCGTATGATTGGGGAAAAAAAATTCCTGGTTGTGCGAAAATGTTTGGTGTTGTCGAAAATTCGGTAACCAAAGGCTACACAAACGATACGAATGTCATAATCTCGATACGACGATATCGTGTGACATATAATTGTGATTTTAATAGATACGCGAAAGAACAAAAAAAATGACTCCACATCTTTAAATGCTTCTCGAATTTGCTAGCATACCACACCCTAATATATCGATACGAAGGAAAAGTTCTTTTTAAGGGGTTAGGCTACTGTGATGGTTCTTAAATGAGGGTTATTTAATAAAATTAATTTTGGAGGTACAAGATGATTGAAAAATCGTTTGGCTACTTATTCGTATGTACATTAACAAAGTTGCGCGCCAAATTTCATTTAAAAATATTAATAATTAAAGCTATAAACGATCTCACGAGGGACCTTTGAACGTGAGGGGCTCTACGGTGTACTTGATTTTGGCCACCCGGTTGAACTGAAACTAAAAAAACCGTTTGTCCTTTAATATTTTGATAATATTGGCTAAGACTTGAGCGAGATTTTTTTGATCGTGTTTCGATCGGCAAAGGTTGATGCTTTTTCGATTTTACGAGAAAAAATGACATTAATAATCAGATAATGAATTACTAATGAAAAAAAATGTTAAGAACGTCGGTCAAGTCAACCACTATTACACTGAATGTATCAAATTTCAATTTAATCCGTTCATTAGACGTCGAGAAATCGTGTACACCGTTTTGAAAAACATAGTCCCGAAAAAACGCATTTAAAGCTTTACTAGCAGTTCCATCGTTATCACAAGCTTACCTTCAATCTGCGATTCCTGCAACATACGCTTGGACCTTCCTCTCCAATTTTAGTTGCCTCGAGCGATGAACGATTTTTTCAATATTTTATAGCAGCCTAACCCCTTAATCCGTATTGTTACTCAAGTTCAAATACATGTTGCGATTGGGACAAATCGTACATATACATCCTATAACCTGCATATGTTTTACATTCGTAGAAAAATAATGAATGTTGAGCATGACATTGAGTCAGTCTACAAATGAAGTAGTTATCAATAGTAAACTGTTTGCTTTATAATATATTTCTATCTACTGTGCGAAAATAAAGTAATATATTCGTTTTGCTCGTTATTATTCTTAATACGATCCCCACTCGGATATATATTTTTACTAGCTTTCCGCCCGGGACTTCGCTCGCGTAGACTTGTGTTGAATGCTCCTTAAGGGGGAATATACCTTTATGAGGGCAACATTAAGGGTCATTTTTGACAATTTATTTGAGAAAAACGAAAGAATATTTTTAAATTCGGTTTTTATACATGTGAGTACAAGTCAAATTGAGGCTTTAGACCACAGTAACGGGTATAAAATCATGTGCGTATTTAACAATTTTTTTTCGTATGAAAACGTTATTCACTCATAAAATTAATTACACATCTATATTTAGTATGAATATCAAGCTGTTAGAATTTTGTTTTTTTTTTCGATGTACAAAATGGCCGACTAACTTCAACAATTTCACTCGATTTACTTCGAATTTAAAAGTTATGTTCCTAATTGCATTTCGCAGAGAAGTACGTACGGAATTTTTGATTAATCGAAAACTTTTCATTTTATGAGCAGTTTTATACGAAATGTAATGTTCACTGAAATTTCTTAAGTTCAAATACCTACAGCTTTTGAATAAAACAATATTTTTTTAAATTCCGTACGTACTTCTCTAGGTATTCTAATGTAGATTGACGAGAATTTTTGTTTTTTTGGTCTAGGTAAAAAATTGTGGATGCTAAATGTCGCGCCGCGGAGCGCCTAAGCAAAGATAACAAAAGAAAATATTAGTAGCCGGCCATTTTGTACATCGAAAAAAATATATATTTTCTAACAGCTTGACATTCAGACTAAATAGATGTGTAATTAATTTTATGGGTGAATCACTTTTTCATACGAAAAAAATGGTTAAATTCGCACATGATTTTATACCCGTTACTGTGGCCTAAGGCCTTAAATGGTGCTTACATAATAAAATCAACATGTCCTCCAAATTTCACGTTTCTACGTTTAGCGTTTTAGGCTGGGCGATGATGAGTCAGTCGGTCAGTCAGGACTTTGATTATTGTTGAGGCGCTAAAGTTAAAAACTAGCAACGAACAACCCTCGGAACCCTCGTCGTTTCGGACAATCAAAATTTTTCGATTTCGGTAAATAATTCTTCAAAAGAATCGTTCGAACGGAGTCCATCGAGGGGAAAAAATGCCGATAAATTGAACATTTTGTCGACGAAGTTGAGGATAATCAATAAGGGAATCGATAAAATTTCTGTAGGATAGTCTTAAAGAACATTTATGTACACAATTTTTGAAACAACTTATCTTATCATAACGTTGAGTTGCCTGACAGCAGCGTCGGAAATTCTTTTGTGTAAAATATTCACTTCCGTTTGCCGCAAAGTTTTGTCCATATGACGATAAGTGATGCGATAACAGTGGGAATTTCTTTTCGTTCTCGGATGAGTGAATTGATCAATGAGCTCTATCCGCTCGATGTAATCAGCGGCCATTTCGCGAACTATGTCGTAGAAATCATTGGGCGAGTAAGAACCGTTGTCCGGCAGCCAGAAGCTCAAGTCGTTTGCACACGGCGGATAGACGCTGATGGGCTATGGAAAATTTCGTTTTTTCAATTTGGTCATTCCACTTTGACGGGTTTTCCCAGATACATTTGCTTCTTACGATACGCTACCTTGTATTTGATGGGAGTTTTAGGATCGTCCACTTTGAATTGGTTAAAAAACGCCGAGTCCTTGCTCCAAAACAGCCTGATGTCGGGAATCTTGTACAAACACATTGCCAGCCTTTCGAGGCCCAGACCGAACGCCCATCCAATTTGGTTACTTGCGCCGGACTTTTTCAAGATCTCCTGCCTCATTATTCCACATCCCAATACTTCGAGCCAGGCGTCGTTGAAAAATACTTCCAATTCCCACGACGGATGGGTGAAGGGAAAATATTGGTCGACCCAACGCGTTTTGATACCTATAGCAAATTGAGGAATAAACAATGTTCATCACGGCTTTTACGTACGTGGAAAACAGGAAAAACTCAGAAAACAATTTTCCTCATGGAATAGTCAGGGAAAGGTCAGGGAATTTTGAAAATTCTCTGGAATTTTTCCCGAATTTACTTTTTCCAAGAATTACGGGAAAAAAACCGATGGGTATAAAAATAAATATTTTTGTATATATTTAATATTCATATTATTCTTCATTATAAAGAAAAAAAGAGATGTCAGTGCCAAACATTGAAAATTTGATAAAACAATAATTCATTCACTCTAAAGCTCTACACATTTGCATTATATTTGTCGATACGCAACCACACAATTATTACTGTAGATAAATGTTTATATTTATGCTTATTCATTGGCACTAGAGCTTGGACTATCGGAGCTTTTTCTATTACCGGTATTGTTTCGATATCAACAAGTTGTAATACCGGTATACCGGTATTTCGATATTTCCCGATATTTATGGGAAACTGATTAAAAACGTTAGAAGCTTGAACGTGAAGATGGAAGTGTAGAGACAATATTGTATAGCCAAGTGAAACCACAGTATTTATTAAATATCAGTCTTGCATTGAGATCTTTATTTGTTATAAATACATTTCTAAACTCACTCTGCTATGCTCTTGAATATATTCAACCGAACATAAAATAAATAAACAAAAAAGGAACTTTTATGCAAATCAAATGAGTATGAAACAAGCTAAATTAAAATTAGGAAGTTTTGTGCAAGTCAGCGTAGTAGTAGATACCAGAATGCAAACAAATGGCATAGCATATACTTTCTAGAATATCATTGTCATTTATGTAATTTATATCAATATCATTTTATCTTGCAAAAATCGATAGTTAAATCTTTAAACGCGTTTTTCTCGAAATGAGATTTTTCAAATTTGCTGATATTGTAACTCAAAGAACAATTATCCGATTGACTTGAAATTTGAACTGAGTACTCTTGAATATATTTACTCTACAATGACGTAGGATATTTTCGATTGGATGAAAATTGACGATTTGGCATTGAAAAAAACGACCATTTTATAGGCAAGAAAACATACTTTTTTCATAACTACGCCATTTTGTTAGATTTTGATATTTTTCGAAAATCCTACGTCATTGTACAGGAAATATCTTCCAGTTTAACGACATTTTATCCTTGTTCGGTTTCACCTACTCAATCGGCCGGAATCATGTCAGCAGTGGAGGAACGTTTTTTTTGGCGCCTCCGAAGGCAGCACATAAGTCGCTTGGATCTCAATATTTTTCTATGAAAAAATTACTTAATATAGGCCAAATATAGCCAATATGTTCTTAATTTTCCGGAACATTTAATTGAGTACTGTTCTTCCAAAAAATTCCCGAAAATCACCCGAATTTTCAGCGTTCACACTGATATAGCCCCTTAATTAATGAAATTGAGATTGTTGAAACAATGACCGGAAAAAACAGAGGGCATCTAAAGTTTCGTCTTTCAGAGACGACCTTACATTATTGCAGGTGTAAGCCGCGGAAGAAAAGGCCCTTTCGGATTCTACACACGTGAATAAATAAGTTTACACTTCGGAAATATTTAATGTTGGTAATAATATTTTAAGGCTGTTAAACGTAATAAAAAAAACAAGTAAAAGTAACTTCCATGGAAATAATAACAATTATAATGATATTTTAATTTTTGCAACTCTGATATCAAAATATCGATATTATTCGAGTCCAATATCGGAATTTTGGACCTATATTCCGGTTTTTCGATACCTTCGAAAACCGGTATCCATTCTCTAATTGACACCGACATAAAAATTTTTGTTTATAATCAAGAACAGATTCTGCATTTTCTTTTGAGGGGGTCGCCTAGTGTGTCAGATCAAAAGAAGAGAAAACGGCCTTGCATGACTTCTTTGAAGAAGAGGAAGATGTACTCTATGGTCCAGGCATAGCAGATTGATGGTGAGACCATTTTTTTATTATAAATTATATGCAACAAATTTCAAACGCGTTTTTCTCAAAACACGATTTTTTCAAACTGCTGTCATGATATCTCAAAAACTATGTGATTGATTCTGCTCAAATTTATGCAACATCTTAAGTACATGTATAACTACAAGTTGAACTAAAATAATTAAGATTCCTTCGTTAGTTTTCTTTTTATCAGCTATATAGACCCCAAAAAAAATACGAAAAATTGAATTCTTTTTCTAAAGCGTAAAAAAAAATATTTTTTTGGAATTCTAACTTTATTTTTATTGCATGTAGAGCCTCAAGTCTCACGATTTAAATTGCGTTTGGTTTTTTTATTTCAGATAAGCAGAACGGCCGGAATCATGGCAGCAGTGGAGCACCTCTTTTTATATATGTGTTCCTGTCGGGCGGTGTATTTCCGACTATATTCTATATAATGACTTTAAAAAATTCCCAAAGTTTGTTTAATTGTTAATAAAAATGATATACAATTGATAAATTATTTTATGTTAATGGTTTGTAAAAAAAAATTCCCCAATAAAGCATTAAAAAACGGCCTTCACACTAGACGAGCCCGTTAAAGTATAACACCACTCTAGCGGCAGAAAATAAGGCCTAATTTTGACAATTTATTTTAGGAGAATGAAAAAAGGAATAGGATTTCTTTTGAGAGCGTTCATTTAACACATATTAGAGTAAAAAGAAATTATTATAATTTTCATACAAAATGGCGTCTGGAGAGCCTATCTTCAAAAACCACCTTTGCATGGATCGATTTGAATTTTTGATAGTAGCTTCACAATTACATTCTCTATAGGAGTACGTAACCGTTTTTTTTTTAATTAAAAGTAAACTTTTTTCATAAACAATTTACTGCTTATTATTTGGGCAAAAAATCGATTTATTTCTTTCAAAGTGCGCAATTTTTTCAAAATTGGATTTAAAAAAATCCCTACGTAGTCCCATAGCTAATAATATATAGATTATAATTTTTTTGGTTATTGTTCCAGGTCTGATACTTTACGAGAAAACCGTCCTCCCGTGAAGCTATTTGTAAAAAACACGTTTTTTAAGACGGGCTCTATCGCCGCTATTTTGCATGAAAATAATAATACATATTTTTTTAAAATATTTTAATATGTGTTAGATAAGCTCTCTCAAAAAAAATTCCATTCCTTTTTTCATACTCCTAAAATAAATCGTCAAAGTTAGGCCTTATTTTCTGCCGCTAGAGTGGTGTTATCCCTTAATGTATTCTTTTTTTACTTTACCTTTAACATGATTTTTCGAATTTCAGTTTTCTTTTTGAATTAATTTTAATATTTAACTATATTGTATATTTGACCTGAATAAAAATAAGTTCTTTGTTTGGCCCTAATCTCCCTGAAATATTTGCGAAGCCTGTGTGGAGAACCTGGAAAAGTCGGCGAATTTCTGAGTCAATAGATCAATTTTACCTGTTCCAAATATTTCCTGCGCCAGGCCGATCAACATGGTCTTCAATTCGTGTTCCATGATCTTGACGGCTTCCAAGGTATGGCAGCTCTGCTTGTCGGAGCTTTCTTTCCCGCCGTGTTGAAAGAGCCTCAGCTCCGCGGCGTTCTCGACTCGCGCAAAAACATCGTCGCGCGTGCGTATTCTGACTGCGTCCACTTGATGAAAGACCGGATAGTGCGTGGAGTTGATTTCGTCGCGTCTGTAGACATCGCCGATGACGAGAAAATTGTTCAATCCCATGGACACTAGTTCGGACTGATGAGCCGTCGTATGGGCTCTCAACAATGTGCCCTCGTTGACGTAATAACAGTCGCTTTTACCACGACTCGGATGTTCCCCAGGCACCAGGAGGGAGTCGAAGTTTTGACTCACGCTGACGACGGGATTCAAATTGTCGAACACGCTGAATATTGGATTTCCGCAGCTATTGCGATAAGAGGCGTAAAAGTAGTCGACGATTATCCGCCGCACGTGGGACAGAGGATGGTACGGGGTTGTGTGTAAATTCGTGCCCAACTTCGAAACGATCTTCGGCGTTACGTTCGTCCAATTGTCCGTCGGATACTTTTGGCCGAGGAGCTCTATCGACTGTGGGAATTTCTCGACATCAGGCGCTGTCGAAAAATGTCTCGGCAGCCTCCAAAGTCGGAGGGACTGGCGACTCGTGGCGAACATCTCGAATCTGCAAGGCAAGTTTCTCGAAATGTAATCGATGTCGGGGAGAAAGATTTCGAACAATTTTGCGTTATTCGCAGTAATTTTGGTGAGATGAAAAATTGAATTGCGCGAATTTTTGGGAAAAACGCTGATGAAGAAATGAGAACGTGGTAACAGTTTTACTCGTACATGTCCCAAAGAGAATGCAGTTCATTCAATTGCGGCAGTAGCACGTTTTTAGGCCATTTGTATTATCGAGCCGGCATTATCTACACTTTGTTACTATTTTCAATTCACCGCTGTTATTATCGTTACGTGAAAAGTGAGGTTATGTCGCGTGGTATTATCGGGTGACATAATCTGGACGAGTTTCGCTTAACGGCCGCAAGGATCGCGAGCGTCGTACGGGCGACAGTAGCCGTAGGGTTTTGACCAATGGCGCTGCTGGGACAGCGGAATTTTATCAACATGATTTGTCGAAACTTTTGCGTTACGGATACGTTACGGGAGATCGGTAGCATCGGTAGCCAAGTTTTCTTCTATTAGGATTACATTTTGGGAAAACGCAGGCGCTCGTCTTTTAGCGGGAGGTATTTTCTTTCTTTTCGATATATCAGCCGTCTCGGAGACACTGGGCATCGGCAAATCAACAATCTCTCTCGCACTCGGCTAACTGTTCGTGTGTATGCATTCACTCAATATTCACGTGTTGTTTGGGCGTGAAAACGTTGGTAAATAATCTTGGAGCCGCGTGACGGCGAATATATAATATTACCATTTCGAGCAAAAACTAAGTCTGCTACGAATGACCTAGCTAACATTATCTCTGATGAAAGAATGCCGATAAACATTAGATATTGTAGGTGCTGATGTAAGACTCGAACAGCTGTGTGTGATAAGCAAACAGATGATGATAATCGAAAATTTGTAACAATAAAAGACACAACAATGAACGAATAAAGTTTATTCGGGAAACTGCCTCGATCGCTTAACTTGATTTCAAATCTACGTTGTGTTGGACTCGACCTGAAGCAACATTCATACTTTGGATATTCTTCGTGTCATGTGCCTGTCATTCTAGGATCACGTGGACGTTACGGAAGGCAACATTTTTGCACGTGCTCGCATGAAATCGTTTCAAGAACGATTATAGGTGGCGGTTTTCCGTTTGAGGCACGAAGAGATTGTCGCAACAATCGAATGCAGATATAAAGAGTATAGAGTCAGAAATTGTATTTACATCAGGCTTCATTGAAAACTGTTTGTAATCTGGCTTTGTTAATAAATTTGACTTTGTTGAACATCATTTGTAATCCGAGCGAGTGTATAACAGAGTCCGCGAAACGTGTCAACGGATCACGAATTTTGCGCATTGTCGCTCGTCGTCCAAGGGCATCCCGAAAGACGTGGGAAACATCCTCTCATGTGCAGGAAGTCCTCGAGTTACATCAGCTTCTTGCAATTTACTAAGGCCATGTGTCACATCGATCAAGCGGCCACGAGTGCGAAAGAGATAGCTGATTTACAGATTCCCAGTATTCTCCTAGACGGTTGATTGTTTGGAAAAAAGAGAAGAAAAACCTTCCACTATATTGAACGATGAACGTCTTTCTCTTTATTTGCCTGAATTGTGGTCCGTCTGAGAGAGAACTTGGCAATAGGATTTTTACCGACTGGACGTGTGAGCCATGTCCTTAAATTTTGATTAATATGCCAGTTGCATATAAATGTAATAATTAAGTACATAATACAAAAAATACGTAAAGACCAAATTTGTAATAAATATACATGTATATAATAAAAGATGATTATATGATAGAGAATGCAGTTTTATTAATTACATCGAAAGACGACGTAGAACCTTACTTCTGCATTTTATAAGGAAATTTACGAAAAAAATTGTTTCGATTTACGTCGCTGTTTCGAGAACCTAACTATTCCCTAAGTACGAGGACTGTCCGTATACCAAAATGGCGGCCAAAATATTTTTTATAATTTTTTCACCATTGAGGATTGTTAACACGGATAAATATAAACTCTATAGCAGAAAATATGAACAATTTGCTGATTGCGAATCAAGTAATTAGCAATCCAAACACAATTTTCATTCGTTCAAAATAAAAATATATTTAAATTTAAGACACGGTAAACAAATGAAGAGATTTTCCATTCAAATATACCTCCCACGTTCTGATAACAAATGTACTTTAATCAATTACGTACTGAATTGCCTACATCGAGCGATGCTCGAAACAAATAAAATATATTGAAAACAAATAGAATCGTAGGTTATGGAATACGAAGAAAAAAATAATTTGGCTTCAATAGATCCTAGCTAAATCGAATAAGCTTTTTTTAGCAGCGTGCTATAAAAAATATAAAACGTGAAAATAAACTATGTTGAGAACTGGGATAGCGAACTCTGTAATGTGCCGCATCCACAATTTGTATGTAAAAACCCGAAGGTATAACTGTACACAATATACCACTCCTACGTTCTCGGCGGAACGTCAAAATTCGTTCGACATTGGACGAAGATTTTTACCGTACTTTCCAATTTCGAATACTCGGGTAATAAAGAAGAGTGAAGAGTCGTTCCTAGTTGTTTTGGGTTGGTTTTGATCGGAATGATAAAATAAGCGGTTCCTTTTGCTGTTACGTGTTCTTCGGCGGTATTGAATGATACAATTCATTACATTATATTAAAATATATGATTATACATTAATATATTGGGTGTACTTCCGAAAAGCGAAAAGGGAATTGTTATCTGAAATTTGGCATATCCCTTTATTTTTAATATTTTAAGAAATCCCTTTAAGGGGAGGCACCTGAGTAAACGGCGAGAAAAACAGGTAAACTTCGGGAATTTTTATCTCAAAAACTAATGTTTCGATTGGATCCGGGTTTTTTAAATTGGAAAATATGTACAATGAGGTATGTTTAGGAATTTTTTGAAATAAATTCGTTGACCGGAAGTGATTCAAACGCGATTATCTCGAAATATAGTTTTCAAAGTCGGTGCCAGATGTATCTCGAAAACGGCTTGTCCGATTTTGTCCAAATTTGGATACAATATTCTTCGATAGTTTTTCTCGTTTGCCACGTAGGGGTTTTTCATTTGGTTGAACCATTGCTTTTTTTATGCAATGTGTATGCAATCCAAAATCGTCGGAAATTGCGAACGGAAAACGAATGTTAAATTAAAACGGTCGCAATTCCGTCAAAAATGAAAATTTCACAAAAATCCTACGTGGCGAACGAGAAAAACTATCGAAGAATATTGTATCCAAATTTGGACAAAATCGGACAAGCCGTTTTCGAGATACATCAGGCACCGACTTTGAAAACTATGTTTCGAGATAATTGCGTTCGAATCGCTTCCAGTCAACGAATTTATTTTTAAAAAATCCTAAGCATACCTCAATGTACATATTTTGCAATGAAAAAACCCGGATCCAATCGAAACATTGGTTTTTGAGATAACAATTCTCGTAGTTTACATGTTTTTCTGGCCGTTTACTCAGGTACCTCCCCTTAAAGGATTTTTGGAGACTAGCAATAGTTTTCGAGATGTTGAATTTTTAAGTTTTTGAAGAGTTTCATGAAAAGCCCTCCCCTCTGATTGAGTTGACATTTTGCACAGACCGTTCTTTTAATATTCTTAAACAACCCCTAAAAGGATTTTTGGCGACTAGCAATAGTTTTCCAGGTATCGAATTTTAAAGTTCATTGTTTCAACCCGTGAGAGTATATCCATATCGCCCGCCACGGTCGGTCGACACCCCCACTCCTTCGGCTTCACTGCTTCCTAGCGAGGGCTCGCCCGTACGTGACGTGTTTGTTGGGGTTGTTTGGATTAATAACCCCTTAAGGGGTTATATGCACTTCCTTATTTCCAGGGAAGTCTATGACGTTGAAGTTTGCATCTTTGAAATGCAACGATTCTCTTCTCTTTATTTTTATCATTATTCAAGGCCTTTTTTGCGAATTGAGGTCATCAATTTCTAATAAGAGTACGTGAAAAACTTTTGAAGACTTTCAGAGTCTAAATTGGCCACCAAAAATTGGGCAATTAGAAAGGATTCATTTTCGTTGCATTCCAACGATGCAAACGTCAACGTCATGGAAATCTAAGACTGCCCGCCGAAATCCTCGATTTCTCGTCTTCGTGAGTGGAAATTCGGCGTTGGCGATTGGGAAATGAGGTACCGGATGAAAGTGAATCCGAAAGGTCAGCATTGTTAATTTCACGATTGGTTGCTAGAGAAAAAAGTATCTCGGCTCCGTTATATTGGGAAGCATCGCTTAGCTTCTCGTCAGTCGTGTTGAGATGTCGTCGCGTATGCCTCACACAAATGCCGTCGATCGGAGAGTGTACCTTTTTTGTTTGACAGTTCTAACGATCGGCACGTTGTAATAACAAGAAGATTATAAGTATACGTGAATAACGATGTCGTGAAATTCAATGAGAATGTTCACCAGCAACGTCACGAGCTATTCCAGATTGCACAAATTTTGCAAAAGTTTTCGGCCGATCGACCGCAGTCGTTCGACGGTGATATCAGGGCTGCAAGAACGATCGGATGTTCAAGCCTATTCGGAAATGCCGGGACCCAAGGCGATACCTTTACTCGGAAACACCTGGCGCTTTTTGCCTCTTGTTGGTAATAACATTTGGTACTTGTGAGGAAGAGTCATCATGTCGAAAAGCTCTGCTGATTATGAGCATTTTATGATCGCGAGTGCGGGTTAAGTCTCCGGGTGGAAAGAAATCGAAAGTGCATCGAATCGGCAAACGTTATCGTGATGATCATTTATGGATCGATGTTTATGTTTTATCACAGTCTCTGCATTATGATATAGTTAACCGTGCTGTTTAATTTTTATGGAACTGATTTCTAACGAATTAATTTTGACTTTTGATGATTCAAAATGGACGGGTTTTTGAATTATTTTATTTTGTTTGGTTGCTTTTCTTGTGGTGGCCTTCCGGTAAACAACGAATGCCCATTAGCTTGGATTTTCGTTGGTCGAGAAGGCACCTCTGAACGTCGCTTCGTTAACTTCAAAGCTTACATTTTTCACTCAATGTGCATCGACAATTAAGACGGGAGCCTGCATTGGAAGGTCCGAAAAATCGTTTTTTTTGTATTGCTCAAGGCGTTACCCCCACTTGTAGCGCAAAAAGGCCCTTTTCATGAATTTTTTAAAAGAAAACTACAAAACTTTTTTAATCGATCAATATACCATCTTAAAGAACACATCTTGAAGAACTTTCAGTAATTTTTTTATTCAAAAATATTACATTGTTTAGTGGCCAATGGCCGTCAATGAAATAATGTTTTTATATACACGGTTTGCGGTGACCAACATTGCGGCGAAGTGGATCATCTGAAAAAAAAATGCGGATGGATTTAGTCAAATATAAGTATAAATTAGTCTTTAATCGAAGGATTTTAAAAAATATTCATTTTTCACAAAATGGCGGACAGTTAAAGTTAATGGTTCGATTTTAACGAAAAAAATCGAACGATTAAAGACTACATTTTTATGTATTAAATAAGCCTGCAAAATTTCAAGAAGATCGGTTCATTAGTGTTCGAGTAATCTTGGTCACCGACTTCAGAAATGCCATTTTGAGAAAAACGCGTTTAAAGTTTCAATTTCAGTTTACACGAAGAAAATATTTTGTTTGTAAACTTACATAGAGTCATCTATTCCGGGCATAAAAAAAACTGCACTTCGAATTGCACTTCAAAAAATGCAATAAAAAAAAAACGATTTTTTCAAAATCGCAAGTGGGGGTAACCCCTTAAGGGGTTATATACAGTCAGGAGGCCCAAAGAGATCGATTTTTCAAGAATTTTTCTTGAAAAGACTTTTAAATCTATTGACGTAAAAATTTGTACACATATTATGGAGGCTTTTAACTGTATTTTAACATTTGTTATTTGTACAAATAATTATTTTGAAAGCTGCTATAGCTGATCTCCGGGAGCACGGTGAGCACGATATCTCTGGACTGGATCCTCTAAAATGAAAAAAAAAACAAATATCTTGTAATTGATTGGAGGAATAAGCAAAATAATAATTTATGACAAAATGGCGGCTTCTAAAAAAAATCGATTTTTGACAAAAATTTAGGCCTTAAGTTGTTTATAAAATGGAAAATTTTTATCGGAGAGAAAAAACCTTCGATTAATTACTGAAAAAAGCACTTGAAAAGATGGTGTTAAAGTTTGAGACTGATCGGTTCAGCTGTTTCCGAGAAACCTTGCTCACCGACTTTAAAGACAAGATTGACAAGACATTTTCTGTGTGTGTACTTAAATATATGTACATTACGAAAAAAATCGATTTTTCGAAAATTTTAACTGCATATAACCCCTTAAGAGGTTATATACAGTTAAACTTTTCGAAAAATCGATTTTTTTATCGATCGAATTAAAAATCGATAGATAAACTATCCAAGAATATATTTACAAAGCTTCAGAGGCCCATTGTAAATATTTTCGAAGATACAAGGTCAAACGCAGAGAAGCGCTTGATATTTGTTATTGATATTTCCTCCTATTGAAAGCTTTGAAGCGCGTTGTCTCCAGTTTTCATTGTCACGAATTTTCTAAATTGGCGGGCGTGATAGCAAGAAAACTAAACGCCCTATTGAATGAAACCAAAGTTTATTTTCTTCAGTATGAAAATCTCTCCTAAGTGAATTAAAAAAGTCGTTGAAAACGTCTTTTTAAATCATTTTTGTAGCACGCTGAAGTGTTTTTTTTTTCAAACCTGAGAAAAATTATAATTTCACGATTTCTTCGGCTTTTTCTTAATTCACCCAGAAGAAAAATGTATGACAATTGAACATTTTATTGGTTTATTTGGTTCAGTTAAGAAGTAGGAGCTGCATCTTTCCCGCTGATTGGGGACTGCAGTAGCAAGATTGTTGAAGTTTAACGTTAAAATTTTTTTTTATACATTTCAAATATACATGAAAATATACCTTAATGTTTACAGGGCTAACTTGTTTTTTTCCCTTCTAAAAAAATTGCCGAAAAAACGCTTTTTGGACCTTCTAATTCAGGCTCCCGCCTTAAGTCATGGATCATAGAAGTTCAATATATTTTTCAACGATGAACTTAGTATGGTAATCGGAATTTTTCAACAGAAAAATACAGTTCGAAAGTTAATATCCGTAGGCTGAACGTAAAAGATAAATTCGGTTCACCGAATCATTTTCAAAGATATCTGTAAGCAAAAGAAGAACGAGTTAAAGGGTTAGGCTACTGTGACGACCTGAAAAACAGGTTTATTGAAAAAAAATAATTTCGAAGGAATAAGTAAGATGATTGAAACGTCGTTTGGACATTTACTTGTATGTACATTAACAAAGTTGTGTAGCAAATTTAATTTAAAATATTAATAATTAAAGAAGTTATAAACAGTCTCATGAAGCACCTTTGAACGGGAGGGGCTCAACGTCGTACTTGATTTTGGTCACCCAGTTGAAGTGAAAAAAAGTTTTTTTTTTTCTCAAAATAGATAATATTGGCTGACCCTCGAGCGAGTTTTTTTTTGTTATCGTATTTCATTTCTAAAAAAATTATTGAATTTTTTTGGCGATTTTTCGAGGAAAAATGACATAATTATGGTTAATAACTGAGGAAATAAAAATATTAAGAAAAACGTCGGTCAAGACTAAACTACTATTACACAGAATAAGTGTGCCAAATTTCAAGTCAATCCGATCATTGGATGTCGTGAAATGGTGTACACCGTTTTGAAACACATAGTTTCGAGAAAAACGCTTTCAAAGTTTTGCTAGTGGTTCTATCGTTGCAATTATAAGTTTACGTTCAATCTGCGATTCCTGCACCACATGTTGTACCTCTTCGATTTGAGTTGCCTCAACCGACGAACGAGAGTTAGTCATTTTCATAGTAGCCTAAACCCTTTTACTTTTGAAAAATTAATCAAAGGGCTGTAGAATGATATCAAAATATGCACTCGTCAAACATCCTGATATATATCTTTATCACGTTTCATGAGACTTCCCAGGTGTCTCTAATGATCTTATTGCCAAAATACTCGCTTGACCAGTCCCACCCTAATGACCGCATCGTTCAATAAAAATATTCGTTTTATCAAAATTGAATTAAATATATATTTCAATTAAAACTTAATTGAATATATTATTGTAATTAAATTTAAATTAAATACATAATTGTAATTAAAACTTAATTGAATATATAATTGTAATTAAAATTAAATTAAATATATAATTATAATCAAGTTAAATACGTGAGCTGTCAGTTAAATTGCGTCATTGCAAGATCCGCGCGTAAATAAAAACTTGCCGCAGGTGATTTCAACATCCAAGAGGTTGACAAAGTTTCTAAACGGCTGCACAAAGAGTACGGCGACGTCGTTAAGGTCGAAGGACTGCTGGGTAGACCGGATATGGTATTCGTCTATGACGCTGTCGAGATCGAGAAAATCTTTCGCCAAGAGGAAAAAATGCCGCTTCGCCCGTCAATGCCGTCCCTCAATTATTACAAGCACGTTTTGAGAAAAGATTTTTTCGGAAATGAAAATAATGCGGGAGTAATCGCCGTGTAAGTGTACCCTACTCGATAATTGGGACTCGTAATTTATGATTGCACAGACACTTGTTGTGAAAATTCGTACATCTTTTTTTAAGTCGATGAAGTGACTGCCTCTTTTCAAGAACTTTTTTTTAAGGGGGTGAATTAAAACAAAAAACAAAATGACTACGTACAGCGATAGCTACGGAAATTACGGAAATTTTGGTTTCTGTCGATAAAATGCTCTTATCGTATTTTCTGTGACAGTCACGGTGAAAGCTGGTACAATTTCCGCAGCAAAGTCCAACAAGTCATGCTCCAACCAAGAACGGCGAACATGTACATTGGCGCAATCGAAGAAGCCAGCTCGGCTTTCGTCAGAAGGTGTGCAATTAATGTTGATTGCATGAGAGTAAACGCTCCATTGTCACCTTTTAATTCACCACGGTCTCCTTACCTTCTCTCGTTTTTTTCTTCAAATCTTTCAATTGCAGGATGAACAGAATAAAAGACGCGAACGACGAAATGCCCGAACATTTTTTGAACGAAATCAACAAGTGGTCTCTCGAGTGTAAGTGTGTTTCGAAAAACGAAGGACTCGTTTTTATCAATTCCGGTTAGATTATCGTCATTTAACGACCTTTAAGGGGGGAAACCCCTTTAGACGCCCGAAACTGAGTCATTGTTCATGAATTTTTTGAAAGGTAATGAAATAATCGCATAATTTAGAAATTTTTAAATTATCTTATTACAATTTTCAAGTGTTAAAAAATATTATTTTTTAACCAAAACAAAAGGGCTTATTGGAAGGCTATACCTAACGCTTTAACGTTATCGCGTAGATAAATTACTTTTTTGGGGTAAAAATTGTCGAGAAAATGGTCAAAAATATGAAAATTTGATTACAAAGCCTACTTAATTTGTAATTTTATACTTTTTAAATATTTTTGTAGGTATATCCTTCCAATAATGTTATAGTGAGGAACCAGCCAAAATTTCAGCCAGATCGATCGATAACTTTATTAGCTATAACATGAACAGATTTTTAAAAGACGCCTAAAGGAATACCTTATAACGGTGTCATTTTGTTTTGTTTGAAAAAAGAAAAAAAAATTTAACACTTGAAAGTTGGAATAAGATAATGTCAAAATTTAAAAATGATGCGATTATTTTATTACCTTTAAAAAAATTCATGAAAAATTACTCGTTTTCGGGCGTCTAAAGGGATCCCCCCCTTAAGAGACGATACCACTGTGACGGGCCAAAAAGGGTCATTTTTTTCGTCTACTAGATTATTTATTTGAGATTTGGAAAAAAGGCGTCATTAAGTATATATTGAACTTATTTCGTGTAAATTATGATTAAAAAAAATAAAAACTAATAACGTTATTGACGCATAAATAAACTTCTGTACAGAAAATGTGGTCCAACGGATCGATCACTTGACAATGGTTGGTCTGAAAATAAAAAAGAGGGTATAATCTACATAAATGTAGTTCTCGTTGTACGTAGCCGTTTTATCAAAATAATATTTTTTGCAAAATGGCAGGTGTTCAAAAAAATGTAATTTTGGTGAAGTTTTTACTTACACTCGGGGGCTTAAAAAAGACTAAATAAAGAAACGACTACGTACGAGGATAGCGACTGCAATTGCAATTTTTAAATTTTATCCATTTTATTGAAAATCGGACAATTATTGCTAGAATTATGATTGTCCGATTTACCATGGGAAAAAAATTCTGTAATTTCAGTAGAAAAATTTCGTTTCGAGCAAAACGCGATTTTAGTATACGTAAATCGTTGCGCTACCTGCTCTCACTAAATGAGCTTTAACTTGGTAAATTTTCAATATTTCAAGTTGAACGTTTTTTTTTTCACATATTCGTAAATATGTATTCTTTGAAAAATGCAACAACAAAAAAATCGATTCTTTCAACCCGTCGCAGTGGTGTGGTCTTAACAAAGGGAAAAGTTTTTCGTTGGTCAGAAGACAGCTGTTTCGTTAAGAGCCCATGACCTTGAAGAAAAATAGTTTTCCATTTTCCCTACTGCCACTTGGCGCATCGATTTTTCTCGGTCCTCCTCTTTCAACAGATCCATAGTTAGATCTAACAAAATACAATACGATTATTTTTTTCGGATATTCAGCCATCGCTCACGTTGCCCTCGACATCAGACTCGGTTGTATGGACGATGACGCGAACATCGAGACGCAAGAATTGATCGACGCGGTTCACACATTTTTCTCGAACGTCGGTATTCTGGAATTGAAAATTCCATTTTGGAAATTATTTCCAACCCCGACGTGGCAACAATACGTCGGGGCCCTCGACACGATACTCAAGTATTCAGCGTTTTCTTCTTCATTTCGCCAAAAAAGTTTCTCGTTTGCATTTCGAAATTTATATATAAAATAAAATATAAAAAAAATAAACTTTTATTAAATGTACTGAAATGTATAAAATAATTTTTTTTACCAAGTCACCTATATGTGACTATAAATAAAAGCTTTGGGCGCTCGACTTTTTAAATGTTTAATAAATTTGATCAATTCAGTTTCATTAGCCGTATTTAATTTCGCACAATAGTAATTAGAGAAATTATCATTACACGTTTATACTCAGTTTCAAGATTTTTATTTAAGAAATCCAAGGTTGCTTTACAGTAAATTAAATACAGTTGATACGTCAACGGATTTATGTAAATTAAAGATTATACGTCTAAATTTTGAGCGCCCCAAGCTTTTATTTAGTCACATATAGGTGACTTGGTAAAAAATTATTTTATACCTTTTAGTACATTAAATAAAAGCCTGTTTTTTTTATTATTATTTTTTTTACATTTAAATTATTTTCCACTTTTTAGTCTTTAATTGATTTTACTAGTTAGTTGTTACTAGTAGTTTACTAGTTTGCGAGTTTGTACGTTAGGAACATGGAATGCTTGTAAAAAATAACAAAGACAGTAATTTAGATTGAACTTACGACTAATTGCTGCATATAAACTTTTCACATACAAACACATTCGGCTACGCATTTGTTTGTATGTGTTAGTGAGATTTTATATGGATGATTAGATATCGCTGATTTGACATGAAAAGTTGTAAATTAAATGGATATTTTTTTTTCAAGTTGAATCATGTGTTGTCACCTTTTCGATGCATGTTTGCAAAATTGCAGACCTCTAAGTATTCGAGAAGTGGGTGAAATAACGATTCTGCGTTTTGCATCTTACGGAAAGTCAAGTTAAGGGGCTATACCAGTGTGAACGCTGAAAATTTGGGTGATTTTCGGGAATTTGGTGGAAGAAAAGTACTCAATCAAATGTTTCGGAAAATTAAGAATATATTTGGCCATATTTGACCCATATTACATAATTTTTTCATAGAGAAATATTGAGATCCAAGCGACTTATGCGCTGCCTTTGGAGGCGCCAAAAAAACAGTTCCTCCACTGCTGACATGATTCTGGCCGATTGAGTAGCTGAAATCGAAAAAGAAAAAATGTCGTTAAACTGGAAGGTATTTCCTGTACAATGACGTAGGATTTTCGAAAAATATCAAAATCTAACGAAATGGCGTAGTGATGAAAAAAAAGTCTGTTTTCTTGCCTATAAAATCGTCGTTTTTTCAATGCCAAATCGTCAATTTTCATCAAATCAAAAATATCCTACGTCACTGTAGAGTAAATATATTCAAGAGTACTCAGTTCAAATTTCAAGTCAATCGGATAATTGTTCTTTGAGTTACAATGTCAGCAAATTTGAAAAATCTCATTTCGAGAAAAACGTGTTGACAGATTAAACTATCGATTTTTGCTAGATAAAATGATATTGATATAAATGATATAAATGATATAAATGATATAAATGATAATGATATTCTTGAAAGTATAAACTGTCGAACAAAGCAACAAAAAAAATCGATTTTTTGAAAGTGTCACACTGGTGTGGTCCCTTAAATAAAAGCTTGTAAAATTTCCTTTGCACTGTCAGGTTCACCGCAAAGTACACGAAAATCGCTCTCAGACGGATCAAAAACCAAACCACGCTGGAACTCAAAGAATATTCGCTTCTCCAGCGTGTATTGCAATTAGATAGTAACGAAAATGAGAAGACGGCGACGATTCTGGCGCTCGACTTATTCCTCGTCGGAATAGATACGGTAAGTGTATACGAATAACCGAGGGTTTTTTTCCCAAATACTTCAATCTTTGGAAAGTGTGGAATGTGGTTTGTCAACTCTCGGGTCTGGCAGTGCGCGCATCCGAAAGCCAAAGAATTAAAAAAACTACAGGTGACAGGTGACAGGTATCAAAAGATGTTCGTGTGTCTGTCTTCCATATCCCCGATCAAGATGTTGAGTTAAGTTTTTTTTACTCATTCATTAATTGGGCGCACAATAAAGCCCGGAACTCAACAACCTTAGGGAAAATGGAATTATAAAAGTCTAGAGTATCATAAAAAACTTTGAAAAAGTTTCACAAGGGGCCTTCGGGAAAATGGAGTTGGAAACGTCTAGAGTATCATAAAAAAGATTTTAAATAGTTTCACAAGGGACCGTGTGCTTTGATAAGTTTTGTCGCCCTTTTTCATATTTTTCTATCGCTAATTTAAGTGTCGTTGTCCTTTTTTTAATTCGCTTCAATGCCTACAGTTATTCCAATGATTAATTATTATGTATTATTAATTATAGTAGGTTATTGATTTGACAATAATTGTTAGATTAATAATTCATTATGTATCGATACAATTAATAATATTGATAATGCTGATAATACCAATAATAACATTTTGATTATTTAATTTTATTATATATCTACATTTATTATATAATTTATGCAATATTTTTATTTCATAATAAAATAATGTTATCATGTCAATCAATCAATGTATTTATTCCCAAGATATGCCTTCGATAGGCTTTTACAAAGTTTCTTAAAATTAGCTCACAACTTATAACTAGTAACTAAAAATATTCTCTGCACAAAACTGGACCTATAACGTTATTATACAGGGTGTTAGGAAGGTCGATGCAAAGCCTTGAGGGGGTTCACCTCGTTAGGAACATATCTAGCCTAGGTTACTTTATTCCAAAGTCTAAGGATTTCGAGTTATCATGGTAAGAATGATTTTTGGTAAATTTCCCAAAATTAGGTACTAATTCGTTCATAATGTTCAAACATACAGTAATTGGTAATTAAAAACTTATTTTCGTCTTAGCTTAATTTGTATTCAATCGACAAACACCAATACAATCATCTGTATCCGCACAACTAACTAAATGAGACGTGCTGAACGATTAAAAACTTGTCAAAAAATAAAAATACCTCTTATGTTAATGCTATTAAAAAAAACATTAACATAAGAGGTAAACGAGTTAGTACCTAATTTTGGGAAATTTTCCAAAAATGTTACTCACCATTATAACTCGCAACCCTTAGACTTTGGACTAAGGTAACCTAGGTTATATTTGTTACTAACGAAGTGAGCTATCACCCCCTTAAGGCTTTGCATCGACCTTCCTAACACCCTGTATAATTCATTAAATAATTTCGTTATTATTTTTGTGATGATAATACGAATATATTATATATATACGTGTAATCGTATTATCTATACGTGTAATTATAATACGAAAAAATAACAATGTATTATTAATTAATATAATTCATAATAAGTTAATAATCAAAATCCAATTATCAGTGATCAGTTATTAATTAAATTTTTATACCTTTTTTCGCAAAGGCAAAGTATTGCATCTCAAGAAAATTTCAAAGTTTGACATTGTTTTCATCACAGCTACGCTTAAGGGGTTATATACAATCAGGAGGCCCAAAAAGATCAAGTTTTCAAGATTTTTTCTTCCGGAGACCTGTAAATCTATTAACGTAAAAAATTGTACACTTATTATGGTAACTTTTAACTGTATTTTAACATTTTTTATTTGTAAAAATAATTATTTTGAAAGCTGCTGATCTCCGGGCGCACCTCTACAAAAAAGGCGTCTTGCGGTGAGCACGATATCTCTGGACTGGATCATCTAAAATGAAAAAAAAAACTAAAAATATTTCGTTAATATCATGGATTATCTTGTAATTGATCGAAGTAATAAGCAAGATAATAATCTTTCACAAAATGGCGGCTTCTCAAAAAAAATCGATTTTTGACAAAAATTTAAGCCTTAAATTGTTTATAAAATGGAAAATATTTATCGGTGAGAAAAAAAACTTCGATTAATTACTAAAAAATATACTTGAAAAGATTGTGTCAAAATTTGAGACTGATCGGTTCAGCTGTTTCCGAGAAATCTTGCTCACCGACTTTAAAAACACAGTTTTGAGAAAAACGCGTTTAAGGCCTTAGGCCACAGTAACGGGTATAAAATCATTTGCGAATTTAACAATTTTTTTTCGTATGAAAAAGTGATTGACTCATAAAATTAATTACACATCTATTTAGTATGAATATCAAACTGTTAGAAGAAATATAAATATTTTTTTTCGATGTACAAAATGGCCGACTACTCGAAACTTCTCGAAACAGCTTTTTTCCAATTGGCGTGACAAATAACTTCAACAATTTTCACTCGATTTGATTCAAATTTCAAAGTTATGTTCCTAATTGCATTTCGCAGATAACGTACGGAATTTCTGATTTACCGAAAACTTTTCATTTTATGAGCACTTTATGAGCAGTTATAATTAAATTGTTCACTGAAAATTTATTTCTTAAGTTCAAATACCTACAACTTTTGAATAAAACAATATTTTTTAAAATTCCGTACGTACGTTTCTAGGTATTCTAATGTAGATTGACGAGAATTTTTGTTTTTTGTTCTAGGTAAAAAATTGTGTATGATAAATGTCACTCTGCGGAGCGCCTAAAAAAAGATAAAAGAAAATATTAGTAGTCGATCATTTTGTACATCGAAAAAAAATAATAATAATTCTAATAGCCTGATATTCATACTAAATAGATGTGTAATTAATTTCATGAGTGAATCACATTTTCATACGAAATAAAATTGTTAAATTCGCACATGATTTTATACCCGTTACTGTGGCCCAAGGCATTAAAGTTTCAAAAGCACTTTACATATAGTAAACAAAGTCATTACAAATGTGCGTGCAACTTCGAGAATATTCGCCGGATTGACAAGAAATGTTCTGTATGTGTATTTAAATATATGTACATTACGAAAAAACAATTTAACCGATTTTTCAAAAATTTTAACTGTATATAACCCCTTAAGAAATTCATTCTACTGTACTATTTGTGCAAAAACTCTAAATTTCTTTCCGAGGTGTTGGAAATAAAAACTAGTGGGTAAGCGACAAACCCCGCAGTGTGTTTGCATAAATCTCAATATTTTGGTTACGGGAGGGTGAGGAAGTACTCTAATGACTCGTGCAACTGTAATTTGTTCTACAAAGTCGCTGACCTGTTTCGCAGACCGCAAATGCGGTGGCGTCGGTGCTTTATCATCTCGCTTGCAACCCATCCAAACAAGCGATTCTTCACAAGGAGATAGAGCGTGAGTTACCCGCTCGGGACATGCCGATAGAGCGCGGGCATTTAGAGAAATTGCGATATTTAAAAGCGTGCATCAAGGAAACTCTCAGGTTCGTCACATCCACATACGCTTCAGCGTATTCGAGCACAAACACGTAGATCAAACAAACCCAAACAAATATTTGACAGCATACGTAATGGAAATACATCGGTATTTTTGTTTAGAATGAGACCCGTGGTGATCGGCAATGGGCGATGCACGACCAAGGACACTGTCATAGGCGGCTTCCAAGTGCCCAAAGGAGTACGAATGACATTATATTTCTCATTATACATTCCGAAGATCATTTTACAGAATGAGGAGTTCAGGAGTTAGGCTACTGTGACGACTCGAAAATCGGGGTTATTTAAGGAAATTAATTTTAAAGGAATAAGAAAGATGATTGAAAAATCGTTTGGACATTTATTTGTATCTACATTTATATAGTTGCGTACTAAATTTCATGAAATAATATCAATAATTGAATTTTTTCCATTTTTTGAGGATATTGCCATAAATATTGTTAATAACTAATGAAAAAAGAATGTGAAGAAGAAAAACGTCGGTCACGACTAAACTACTGTCACATTGAATGAGTTTACCAAATTTCAAGTCAATTCATCCATCAGATATCGAGAAATCGTGTACACCGTTCTCGTGAAATACGTCTGAACGTGAGGGGCTCAACGGTGTACTTGATTTTGGTCATCCGGTTTACTCGAAACAAAAAAACCAATTTTTTTCTTAAAATTGATAATATTGGCTAAGACTTGACCGAGCTTTTTAATGTTATCGTCTTTCAATCATCGAAAAAAAATGTTTGAATTTTTTTTTTCGATTTTTCGAGGAAAATTGCCATCATTATCGTTAATAACTAATGAAAAAAAATGTCAAGAAAAAAAACGTCGGTCACGACTAAAATACTATTACACTGAATAAGTTTACCAAATTTAAAGTCAATCCATTCATTAGATGTCGAGAAATCGTGTACACCGTTTTGAAAAATGTGGTTTCGAGAAAAACGCGTTTAAAGTATACTAGCAGTTCTATCGTTGCAATCATAAGTTTTCCTCGAATTTGTGATTTCTGCATCATATGTTGGACCTTCCTCCTCAATTTGAGTTGGTTCAAGCTACGAACGAGTGTTCGTCATTTTCACAGTAGCCTAACCCTTAAAGAAAATTTAATTTCGTTTAGACATTTATTTGTATGCACATTGACAAAGTTGCGTACCAAATCTCATGAAAAAAAATCGATAATTTAAAAACTTGCAAACAATCTCGTGAAGGACGTCTGAACGTAAGGGGCTCAACGGTGTACTTGATTTTGGCCACCCGGTTTACCCGAAATAAAAAAACAAGTTTTTTTCTTAAAATAGATAATATTGGTTAAGACTTGACCGAGCTTTTTTGTGTTATCGCGTTTCAATCGTAAAAAAATGCATGATTTTTTTATTTTTGTCTTTTCGAGGAAAATTGCCATCATTATCGTTAATAACTAATGAAAAAAAAATGTCAAGAAGAAAAACGTCGGTCACGACTAAACTACCATTACACTGAATAAGTTTACCAAATTTCAAGTCAATCCATTCATTAGATGTTGAGAAATCGTGTACACCGTTTGTAAAATCATACTTTCGAGAAAAACTCGTTTAACGTTTTACTAGCAGTTCTATCGTTGCAATCATAAGTTTACCTTCAACCTGCACTATATGTTGGACCTTCCTGCACTATATGTTGGACCTTCCTCTTCAATTTGAGTTGCCTCAAGCTACGAACGATTCATTGACATTTTCACAGTAGCCTAACCCCTTAAAGAGAATCATCTATAAGTGCGATATTCATACCACCGCAGGTACACGTGATCTTTCAACACTACGTGATCAGCAATCAGGAAAAGTATTTCCCCAGTTGCGACGATTTTCTGCCCGAACGTTGGCTGGAGGAAAGCGACGAGTCGCGGCACCCTTTTGCATCCTTACCGTTTGGCTACGGTAGACGCATGTGCCTTGGACGACGATTCGCTGATCTCGAAATGATCATCGTAATTAGCAAGGTAAGAAGCCAAGGGAATTCATGTAAAGGTTTTTCCCATCCGGTCAAGTTTCGTCGAAGTTCAAAGTATCGACGACTGACGGCATGAAACGGAATGGTAGAAAAGGTGTAGCGAGAAATCGTATAGAATTATTACCTGGGTTACTTTATAATCACGACACTATATCGTAGGCGTACGGCCGGCCGACGTTCGTCACGGTAAATTAATCGTCTTACAATGGTCGGCCGAATGTAACACAGTTTTATTATATACTGCGAAGCGCAGTATGAGAGGGGGTGGGGATAGGGAACGAGACTTTTACAATTACCATTCGACAAGCAATTTTGAGGACCAAAACTACTACAGCTATTTAAAAAAAGGTTGGTTTTAAGACTTCTTTTAACGAGCACAATGAAAGCAGACAAAAATTGAATTGAAAAACGTTTTTATAGTTTTTAATGAACAACTATTTTTTTTTTCTATTAAAAATTGGGACGTTGGAGTTCAAGACCGCAGGGTAACTTTCGCGCAAGGTGTTGCGCGGTCGGACAGATTTCTCCCGTCGTTTTTAACCCAGAAAAAAAAAAACAAAACAAAAACATCAAAATATATACAAAAAGGTATGAAACTGCGCACGGAAATTAGAAAACACCTTTTTTTGGAAAAGTTAGTGAAAATTTGACTGAAAACTTTTATTTTTGAGCAACGAACCACGCGAGTAATTGTTTATAAAAAAAGTTAATATTCAATCGCAAATTTCTATGGAGAATGCATCGGAGAAGATACGTTGAAAATTGCAAGGTGAATATTTGGCTAACAATAAGTTGAGGTAATCCGATCGCCACGCTCGATCCATAGCATTTTCATAATTTTTTTCAGCTTAATTAAATATATTAATAATCGTCTCTGTAAAATTTCGGGGTCGGTTATCGACCTAATGACAGAGAAAAAAAATTAAGATTGCGTGTTTTTGTGGAGGAATTCCGAGATGACAAACAAAAACCCAATTTCCGGTCGCTACAAAGGAGTATATAATAGTGGCAATCCGTCAGATTCTTGAAAATAATCAGATTTACATACGTAACACTTGTAGTAATCCAATGCTCTCGGAAAACATTACGCTTATTGACCTAATTTTTATGTAATATCAAGTTTAATTTGAACTTTCGGTATTGGATTCATGACCACTTGCTACGATAAAGAGACGTGACAACAAGGCAACAGCTGACTGTAGTCCTAACCTCATCTCACTCATTCGAATTTCCACACGTATTTCATTTTTAACCGACATATTTCGCCGACACAAATTTTCCACGCTTTTTACCAGTCGTGCCCCGAATACAATGCTTTATATTTCCCGCATCTGACATTGTTTTGACAGATCGACGTTGAAAAGCGTGGAGGTTAAACGCGCCTGGTTGAGTAAAAAGAGACGGACGTAAAACCAATGTTGCCAAATATCAAATCTAGAAATACTGCGCGAATCATTGGAATAACTACTTTTTCATTTTTCTAATTAAATGTGAACATTCATTAAACAGTTTACAAATGGAAAATTTTAGTTATTACAAATGATTTTTTTTGCATATATTAATAATATAAATCGTGCAAGTCTCAAGTATGATCAGTGGTATGACTAGTGTGAAGCGATAGGATTACCTTAAATTTCCGGCGAGTTTAATAAACACAAATTCGAGAAAAACGCGTTTAAAGTTTGGACCAACATTTAGCAATATAATTTTTTATCTAAAAATCCTCGAGTGGCTTATCCGTTAATTAATTTTCGAAAAACTCAGATTTACGTCCAAGACCCAATAACCCGATAACAAAATTAATCGATCCCATTCAACTCAATACATTTCGATGGTCCGGCTCCGTCTTACGAAACATAGCAAAAATTAAGATCTTGATGACCTAAATGGCTGCTCAACGTAGATGCCTTTCAGGTGCTGAATGTAATTATCGCACCGCAGACTATCCGGCGCGTTTACGATTGAAGAATCACACAGTGCCATATGGCTGACGATGAGCTCTTTGGAGCCTCGGTCTACTAATTATTCGGTATAGCGCAATTAAAGTGCTAATGGCTTTTTTTCAGATCGTACGGGCCTTCAGGCTGGAGTACCGATACGAGAAACTGGACTACCATATAAATCCTCTCTACACGCCAAACGGACCGCTCAAGCTGAAAATCATCAAGAGATAGTTCAAGACTTCTCGTTTTATTTTCTCCAGTATTTTTTTCCCCCGTATACACTTTGCACATTTATTGTAACGAGTACTAATAAAAATAAATTATTGTGCGTTCTTGAATCGTGGCTCATCTTTTGGTCAGCTTGAATTTGAGGTCGCCATCCGGTGCGTACATGAATGTAACTTTGTACTTCAGCGGTTCGTGCTTGTACTCCACTTTGTACGAAAGTAAAAGCTGAAAAAAAAGTATTCATGAGCCAGTACCCTCCATCGAGTAGGGTAAAGTGACCTTATTTTGGCTACCTACCAATTATTGACACTTCTCTTCTACCTAAACAGTGGTCCGTAATGTGCCAATAATTAGGCCCTTAAAGTGCCAATAATTGGGCCCTCAAAGTGCCAATAATTGCACCTTTAAAGTGCCAACAGTTGCGCCCTTGAAGTGCCAATAATTGGGCCTTTAAAGTGCCAATAATTGGGTCCTTGTAGTGCCAATAATTGGGCTCTTAAAGTCCCAATAACTGGGACTTTAAAGTGTCAATAATTGGGTCCTTGAAGGGCCTTCAAAGTGGAAATAATTGGGCCTTTAAAGTGGCAATAATTGGGCCCTTAAAGTGCCAATTAGGCCCTTAAAGTGCCAATTGGGCCCTTAAATGGGCCCTTAAAGTACCAATTGGGCCCTTAAATGGGCTCTTAAAGTGCCAATTAGGCCCTTAATTGGGCCCTTAAAGTGCCTTCAAAGTGCCAATAACTGGGACTTTAAAAGGCCAATAACTCGAACTTTAAAGTGTCAATAATTGGGTCCTTAAAGAGCCTTGAAAGTGGCAATAATTGGGCCTTCATAGTGGCAATAATTGGGCCCTTAAAGTGGCAATAATTGGGGCCTTAAATGGCCTTTAAAGGGCCAATAATTGGGCCTTTAAAGTGCTAATAATTGGGCCCTACAGTGCCAATAATTGGGCCTTTCACGTGCCAATAATTGAGTCTCAACTGCCAATAATTTGGCACATAACCCCACGTCGATTTCGCTCTAAAAAAAGAAAAAAAGGGCAACGCACCTTAGCCAGGAGAACCTGAATCTCAAGATCGGCGAATCTCCGCCCAAGACACATCCGAGCACCGTAGCCGTAAGGAAGCGAAGCAAACGGATGCAGTTTGTCGTTCACCGAATCTTTGAGCCATCTCGAGGGCTTGAAGGTTCCCGCGTCTGTTACCCATTTTTCCATGTTGCCAGTGACGAGCGTGGGAAACACGACTTGGACCTGATCAACAAGTGCAGAAAATACAAGTAACAAATTGACATCTGACCCCAATGCTGATGTTCATTGGGATGCGATTGCCGGATACTTTCCGCGGCGTAGCTCTTACCCCTTTGGGTATATGGTAACCGCAGATTACAGTGTCGTTCTGCAACGTTCTTCCATTACCGATCACCGTTGAATATACTCTGTGGTGGCAAAAATGACATACGAGACTATGGAATGCTGACAAATCGAGTGAAAGCGGAAAAGGATGAAATGAAGCGAGAGAAAAAGACATTGGCGTAGCCGGAAGGGAGCGGGGATGAGCACGGCCCCCACGAGAAATTGCTGAACATCGAGAATGACATAAAAAACATTCTAAACGAAAAAGTGTCGGGCTGATTTGCAGAAAAAAATAATAGAATGTTGAGAGTTCCTTGATTGAGTACCTACTGAAAGTAAAGTTTAAAGACTGGCAACTGCATTGGAGAATGATGAAAATTTAGTTGATTATTTTTTCGTAGGTTGGAGCGGTCCAGTTGAGTGAAATTACGGTTTATGAATTTTTTTTATCAATGAACCTCAAAAGTTGCATACGAGGTATATATTTATTCTGTACATCCTAATTTTTCATAAAATATATAATTAAAGGGCGAAATTATGCATTTTTATATTTTTATTACGTAAATTTAATTCACGTAATAAATTACGCAAATAATTTTTATTACGTAAACGTAATTTTTGAAATATTTTTATTACGTGAATAAGAAAAACTTTTGTGTCACTACCAACTTGGAAAAGTATAACGTTATCGATTATTATGCCGCCATCATGTGGACGGCATCTGAAAATCGAAAATGCGTTTCACTATACAGAACGATGGGAAATTTTGTACTGATCCCAACGCTACCAAAAACGCATTTTCGGTTTTTTTTTTGTAGACGCCCACCTCTTCCATATAACGGCAGTATTATATATTTTTCGTATTTTTCGAAATTTCGAAAAGTGGATCGTGAACCCATAGCCAGTTGGATATATCTGAAGAATTTTCTCTTTTGTTGTCGTTTAAAATTACACTTGAGCCTGGTAGAGATCCCGCCGTTTCGGGCCTCGCCGCTGGAGGACTGCAACGCCAACTGCAGCACCACGAACACTTTGACAGACTTTCTTCCGGAAAAATTACATTGTAACCACAAACATGTGTACAACATACTGGGAAAAAATCAATTTATTCCAACCAATGTGTTACTAGAAAAAAATGCATCATTCGAACCCTTCAAACTGGGCTTCCAGAGAGGGATACCCCGTTAAACTATTTTTTGTCTCTGGTGTTTGGTGGGGCAAAAATAAAAAAATATATCGTAAAGACTCAGTATAGTCTAGACAATAACATATATTTTTTTTAAATTTAATCTTGAATTGTTGCTATTGCTCCAACCTCCTTAAAGATTATCGGCTAATATGTGAATTTTATAAAAAAAAAAGATTGTGAACAAAACGACTTTTTGTCAGACCCCCCCCCCCCGGATTAAAATGCTGGCTACGCCAATGGAATCAGACAGGGGAAATCGGGAGGGATTTTTGATTGGTTGGTCCGTAAAACAGATAGAGAAGTAGTGCACCCACCTAAAAACTTCTCGAACGAAAGCTTTCATGTAAACCGCTTCGTCAAGATGCTTCGCCGTGAGTGGTGTCATTGGATTTGGTAAAATAGTTTCTAGCTCTCGATAGATTTTTTCCTGCTCCTCAGGACGCGTTGCCAATTGATACAAGATTGAGCACATGGCCATTGAAATCTAAAGTCAATGGCATTTTAATTTTGAAGACGAGAGTTCGATGATAAAAAATTCATAGATCAAATTTTGGAGATGGAAAAACGTACAGTATCGATGCCGACCAAAATGAGATCGAGCGCGAGAATGTAAGCTATCTTTGGGTCGGACTCCTTGGCTAAAATTCGCTCCACCAAGGACAAATCTTTCTCGTCAACATTTTTTTTATTTTTCAATCTCACCATTGCTGCATCGATGTGCTTCATGCATATTCTGCAACACGCAATTTTACACTTATATAATTATAACAGTTAACGAACTGGCGAGATGCAGCGTAAAATTATACTAGCAGGAAGCTTTGAAGATATATTCTTTTTGTGCAATATTTGGGAACGAATCATTCTTTAGAAAATGCCTTCCATTCGTCAATATTATATCAGAATGTTAACTGGAACTTGATTCTAAAAATGGACGCTTGAAATCATTTTTAACGGCAAGGTAAAAAATATGGTACAGAAAATTGATTTTTTGACAATTGTGTCCACGGTAAGAAATTTTCTTGCTTTGTCTTTTGCTCTCAAGGACATTCAAAAAATGAAAGTTATTCGTTTTCGTACCGCAAGCAATGAACCTCGAAATAATATGTTCTGTATATCGATTTTTTATAATCACTTAGGTTATCATAATTGTGGTAATATTTGTACAGTCCTCGATTTTGAATTACGAAAAAAAAAACATTTTTTCTTCCAAATAATTAGTTTAGGTGCAAACTTGGTTGTACACATTTTAGTCGCTTTGAAATTTACGTAATTGCCCAAAATGCTTTAAATATTTAAAAAATAAATATAAAAAACATAAATGTACAAGAAGAACAAAAAAGATTTAAAAAAAAACAAAATATATTTTTGAATAACAAAAAAAAACATGGTTAAAATAATAAAAGCGACTTTTTTTTACGGAGTTGACTTCATACTTTAAAAATATCACATTGAGTATAAAAAATTGAGAATTGCACTCACTCAACGAAATAGTCCATATTTCGAACGTAACGTGACCAAAGGGGCGTCGGAATGTATCGCCAGTAAGGCGCCTTCAATTCCAGCTCCGCAATATTTCTAAGCGCGAATTTGGCGGCATCGATGATCTTTTGGGGCTCGGATTCCGGCGTCAGATTTCCGTCGAGACACCCGAGCCTCACATCCAGCGCGACGCATCCTATGCCTGTCGTTAAATCATTAGTCCAGTGAAAGAGACGAAAACCCAGCACTTTTTAGCGTAGAATATGAATTTCTCACTGAAGGTAGATGGTTGCATACCGAAAGTAACCCCAATAAAATGTTTCCCCATCAACTCGCCCCAACCCTAAGAAATAGGGGTTGAAAACTTAAAAATCGCCGTAACTCGATAACTAAAAGCCCGATCAAAAAAGTTTAAAAAAAAAGTTGTTTGGAATAATAAAATTCGGTTAACGTTATCTGACGTCCAACCCCCTATCCTTAAAAATAGCGGCACAACATAATGCTGCGTCCTTGGCTGGGTCGGTGGTGCTCTCGTGTTTTTGTGCCGCTATTTTAAAAGATAGGGGATTTGACGTCAGATAACTTTATACGTATTTTATTATTCCAAACAACTTTTGTGTGGGTAAATATTCGGAAGTGTCACTCCTGTCAGAATCGAGCTGATTTTTTTTTGTGTAGTTTTTACAGTTAAAAAACATCATATTTAATATTATTATGGCAGCGCATCAACAAAAACAATGTCAATAAATTTTTTTTAAAGATTTTTATTCGTCGACCTTTCGAACGTTTTTTCAAGATTTTAGTTCATTTTAGTCAAACTTTAAACGGCCAAACAAACCCAAACAAACCCAAAAAAATGTTAATGCATTAAAAACATTTTGCGCCATTAAAATATAACTTAATATAAGGTTTCACAATCATAAAGAATTGATAAAAAAATGTACAGTCTCTTTTTAGCGGGAGTGACACTTCCGAATATTTACCTTTGTTTGAAACATTTTCTCATCGGGCTATATCGTGATATGACGATTTATGAGTTTTCAAGCTCTATTTTTTAGGATTGGGGCGAGTTGAGGGGCAAAATATTATTGGGGTTACTTTCAGTATGCAACCATCTACCTTCAGTCAAAAATTTATATTCTACGCAGAAAAGTGCTGGGTTTGCGTCTCTTGTACTGGACTACTTTTTCAGCGGCAAAACCACCTTTATCATCGATTCTATTCAAGCCGATAAAATGGAGAAGGGCATTGATTAAAAATGCGTCACATATACGTTGCAAAGTTGCGAGGACTTACACTCGAGGGCCCATTTGTGAATTTCATTGTCAAAGTCTGCCGGAACCTCGTCATCATCTCCTTTGATTTCTTCAATCCTATAAACACGGATCGAAATTGAATCTGCCTCGTTCCTGCGGCGATTGGAGTAAATGACAAGCGTTTCACTCCCATAGTGTTCAGCTACTTCGCAGTGCACAAAAAATGTAGAAAATATTCGAAACGCTAGATTTTAACAATATTGTTATTAATCATTATTAAGGCCTTATATACGAGAAAAAATTCAAAATGTCTCTTTTCTATATTCTTTTTGATTCCATTAGCCTGAACGGTTAGAATATATTTTAGGCTTTACGGAATTGAAAAATTCCAAAAATTGTTAAAGTTACAGTATTCGGAGCGTAAAAACTTTTATTTTCCAGAGAGCAAAGATATGCGGGATAGAACATAGAATTAAGGTAGATGCAAGAAAAATGTGTATAAACAAATCGGAAACTTTTTGTAAAAAACTTGTAAAGCAAGTTGTGCAAATAAAACTCGATTATTATTATTAACTTTTATTTCCTTGCAACTCTTCGAATTACGCCTTACTGCCACTGGAATTCAATCTGAAACGCCAACAAAGGAAGCAAGGATTGCCGCCAGAAACGACAAAAAACATGCTGGAAACGTTTTAGATGCCGAGGATGGCCCCACATATAGCACAGGATGCTATTAAATAAGGTAAGATTGCATTTATAATAGATACCGCGCGGCGCGCCCGACCGCCAACTTCAAGTCGTTTTTCCACGATTCACTTTTTTGAACCTTGTGAAAGTTCTAACTCTTGAACGAAGGTTCAGATCGCTTTGAAATTTTTACAACATATTTTTAGTATCATCACCTATCGCGTGAACCAGAAAAACAAAAATTGCAATAACACAAAAAAATATAAAAAATAAAATACCGACAGAAAATTGAGTAAAAAATGTTAAGTTTCGAATTTTTATTATATTATTTTTTTTAAATAATATTGTTGGTTCACACTGAAGATACATTCATTATGCAATTATAAATATGTTCATTTTTTTCTGACATCTACATCGATGCCGAGAACTTTCTACATCAATGCGCGCGCGAAAAAAATACATTGCTTTATTTTGTTATATCTCCGCCATTTATTAATATTTCTGTTTTTTTTTTACATATACTTAACCATGTGCATAAATGATCTGTAAAAAAATGTTGTCAATATATGCGTCTTTTTTTTTAACCGCGTTTAGAAAAGTTCGAAAATCGGCGAAATCGCGTATATAAGGCCTTAATGTAGTTTTTGAAAATTCTTCGACAAGCCGATAGCACGTACTATTGGCTATGGGACATAAATTTCTTGGATTTACGAAAGACGTAAGAACTTTTTACGAACATTTTCTTTTTTGTCTTGTTTCTTTAGTTTTCTAGCCTAATTATGTTTAAGATGTTTTTTTTTGGGAATGTTCAAAATCACAAATGAGAATTTGTTGAACCATTCAGCCAAAATCTATTTGAAAAACTGAAATTTCAGAAATCGGAGGAAATATTGGGATGATAAATGTGTATGCACAAAATTTAAGGGTTTTTTAAGAGATTGATAAATATGTTAATAAATGAATATACAAAAGAAATAAAAGAAGCAATGTAAAGCGTAGGTGAGGGGGCAATTTAGCAAGCCGTATGGAATGAACATGTAAGGGAGCTGGAAAGAGAAATAGAAAGAGGCATAAAAATTGAGATTGAACGAAAAAATTCAATACGATTGAAGCATAATCGATGGGTCAACATAGTGCAAGGAATATAATTATAGAAAAATGGCTATGCACGTGAAAAAATATTGGAAGGACAAGATGATTAGCGGAGAATTTAACCGCTAAGTAGACGCCAAATGTAGAATATGCAAGCAGGCAATTGAAATTTTGATACGTATTCGTGAGTGTACGCAAGTTTAGGGGAAACTAAACCACAAAATAGTAGAAAACTGGAACAATGGTTGGAAAATAACAGGGGGGTAGAGATTGACCGGAAAATAGAAGTGCAACTGAAAATGCGACTGCCAAAGCAACTATGAGATTACATCACACAATTTGAGAAACTACCAACTAGAATAGACATACGCAAACCAAGGTAAAATAATTTATGTAAATGAGAACGGAGGGGCATTTTTGTAAACACTCTTAACCCTGCGTTGATACACTGGGTTATTTTGTCCCGGATGAATTTTCAGTAAAATACTGACATTGCCAAAATGGAAAATTTTCGATATTTGTTTTCAGCGATTCAATTTGATATTTTACCAATTTTAATTATGCAGACATATCAAGAAACGTTCAAAGTGTATCCCTGATTTTTTTCAATAAAAACCGACCGAAGTGTTGTCAATGGCAGGTGGACGAAATACTATACGGGTCAAATTGACCCAGTGTGTCAAGGAAGGGTTAAAAAGGGTATAAAAAAAATACGACTACTAAATAAATATACAATCATAATATATAATATAAAGAAAATGTACAATAAAAATATATATTTAAAAATAAATGAATGAATAAGTATGTGCCCAACTGTTTTCATTTGCAGCAGCTTCCAATTACTTTTTGACATTACAACAGTACTACCAATAAATACTCTCATCATACCAAAATAGTTCATTTCTCCAGACTTCTATAACTTTTCGAGAGATTCAAAATTCTCACCAAATTTGACTTTTGTCTGGAAACACGTGTGTGCAATATATCATACCTCTTGATAAAATCGTTCGTCACTACCTCGATCGGCGTTACGTATTTCCTCACCGTATTCGGCTGCAAAACCGGTTTTTGGACGCGCGTACGAAACTCTTTCCAAGGATCACCGTGCCTACGTAAGATTTTTGGAAATTAGACCAAAGGGTGAATGACTCGGATACGCCGAGATCAGAGATAGATAAATAAATCGGGCTTGACTAAAAATTTACCAAGCACCAAAATGACAAAGAAGCAATCTTTAAAAAATTGAATAAAAAATAAGATTACAACGAAGTGAGAGTTCTGTTAGAAAAAAAATTCTTTACACTCCAACAACGCCGGCGAGATCACCGAAGAATTTCTTTCTCGCCACACTCTTGTAGTGGACGAGGCAAGGCATGGACGGTCTGAATGGCGTGGGACCCTCGTTTCTGTAAATTTTCTCGATCTCGTCAGCATTGTAAACGAACAATAAATCGGGTCTTCCAATGAGACCCGATAGGCGCGTTATTTCCCCATACTCGTCGTTGAACATTTGTGATATTTTGGCAACGTCCGATATTTGATACTGTCCGATGAAGGGAAAAAGTCGCCAGGTATTGCCGAGTATGGGTAATGGTTTTGGTCCCGGTACCTCCTCGTAGGATTTCACATTCGAGACTGCTTCTGGATAGCTGACCGGACAATCCTTGATAGCACCCACTGCTTGCTGATTACTCGAGATTCCTCTCACTAGCCTGTTCAGCTTTCGTAATACCGGACGTGCCGGCATTGTTTTTCTATTCTGTAAAAAGATTGGAAAAATTCGACTACGTGAGAACACGCTCAGCGATAAAACATTGGCATTGAAAATATTTGCCCCACACGCTATTCATTATGCGAGCAGCGTGTTAAATGGAACCATGGCTTTCACCTTATCGTCGTACGTGGAGCACAAAGAGTGCTCATTTCCATCGCTCTTCGCCAGTTGAGGTTCTTGGGAAGTATCGGATAAAAATTTTGTCATATTCTACGCTGCAATAATTTTTTTTCCAACCTTCCCTACCCTGTTTGGGCCCTTAGTCCAGTCGTACTAAGTACTTAGAGTCGTAAAGTACTAAGTCGTAGTATTGGTACTTTAACAAAGTGTGGTATGCAGGGACACAGACTAATTATTTTTTGACTTTTTTTCTATTGCTCAAATTTGTTGTTCAAGTTTATTATAATGTTGCTAAAGTTAATTGTAATGTTGGTCAAGTTGATTTTGATCTCAATGATAATTATAAGACTGATTAAGTGTCTATAATAGTACCCTAGGTACTTGATATTTTTATGTAAAATGTTTTCTTAATAAAGATGACAATGTGATTGTAAAAAATCGTTGTTTTTCATTTAATTCCATGTATAATGCATAAAACATTGAATTTATTTATCAAAATGATGTCAAAGTAAGCCTTGATCTTTGAAATTAGTTGCATTCCAATGCCTTGGTAAAGTAACCCCATACTCGAGCTTACTTTGACACTTTTTTAAATATAAAATTGTGGGGGTTTGGCGGGGCTTGACTTTCTTGTACATTTGATAGTCAAACGACACATTGTTCTATTAGAGCAAAGAAATTTGAATTTAAAAAATGTTAACAAAAAGTTACACACAGAAGACTTCCAAAACCTCTTCAAAGCAACCCCATTTTACGTACATTTGAAATCGCAATAATCCAATACCAGTTTTTGTCTTTTCTAATCGTTAGGGGGGATCATTGATAATCTGAATCCAGATTTTCGACCAGGTTCTGCAGGAGCTTCGGCTTTGGTCTTGAATTTAAGGGGAATTCGTTTTTGTCAAATACCTCGCCCATTTTCAACTTTTGACTACGAATGGTTGAAACTAAACTTGTAGAAAATTTAATACTCTACAACTTTGGATGTAACAATATTTTGTCTACGATCGAAATTTTCGGAGTTAAATTTGAAAAAGGGAGTGAAATTAAATTATTGAATTATTTCGTTTATTTTCAACTTTAACACGTAAACCGAAATGAACAAACTTGCAGGGAATAAAATTCTCTACAAGTTTGTTAATTTACTTGGGAATTTTCCATTAATTTAAACTCCCGTTTTTGCCGTAATAAGAATTACCTGTAACTTTAGAAAAGAAGACAGGGAGATTTGTAAGAGCCTAAAAGTAACAATAAAGTCATTTGCGATTTGGTAAATTTTCGAAAATTCAAACAATCCCCCGAGTACGACAAATTTTTGTATCTAGTAAAAATTGTTTTCTGATCCAAACAAACCCAAACGATGTGGTAAAAATAATTTCTTTATTATCCCAAAAAACCCGAATGAAAGCCCCCAGTACAAGAAAGTTTCTGTGTTTCTGCGTAGTAAAAATAGTTTTTTTTTCGTTAAAAAAAATACGTATGCACTAGTAGAATTCATTCCGGACACTATCAATATAAATTAACTATCACAAAAATATTTACGCAGAAAATGTATATTCTTCTACGCCGAATTGATACTGTAATTTTTTTATTTTACGATTAATCTATTATGTTTCTACTTAATATTTGTCTTAAGGCTACTTTGATGAGAATATAACGTTATTAGTGATTATAACGTAAAAATGATCAATGTGTGTCTTGGTAGTGAAAATAGGTTTCTCTTCCATTTTTTTGAAATCCGTATACACTAGTAGAATTCATTCCGGTACACTTTTAATAGAAATTAACTTTAAAAAAAATATTTATGCAGAAAATGTTTATTCTGCTACATCGAAATGATACTGTAATTTTTTTATTTTACGATTAATCTATTATGTTTCTGCTTAATATTTGCTTTAAGGCTATTTTGCTGAAAATATAAAATATAAATGATTATAACGTAAAAATGATCAATAGATGGGAAATTAACGAAAAAAATTGTGTTGAATATTAATTCCAATAGTGTAGGTACGTGGAGGAATTCGATGGCTTATTATTAAACGGGATTATGCGTTCGACTCTTCAACGGCTACAAAATATTTTCTCTGTCTTTACACAAGTACGTATTATATGTGTGTATATATATATATATATATATATATATATATATATATATATATGAATGAAAATACTTTTCCGCATTTTAAGGACCTCAATAATATGTAGAGCGTTATCCAAATAGGCAGCGGCGAATTTCCGTGAAATTTCTCGACTTGGTGGCCACAATTCAGAGTCTTTGTCAAGGCTGTCCCGTTATATGAGGCCCAGGATTAAACCTGGCGGGAGAACAATCGTTTCTATCCGCTTAACCGTAGGGTATGGTGCCGAGCTATTTAGTTTAGGGTACACAGGTATCTTCCTACATATAGGTATACATATATATTCGCGCGCGTAAAGCACTCCGTCTTCACAAAATTTGAACCGTTGACACACAAAAATGAACTTGTCAATACACGTTGGAAAAAATAATATTGCATAATTTCTATAAAAAAAAGCGACACTTGCCTATTGCAGTTTTACGAGTACAGGTGTGGGTGATTCGAGTAAAAAATTGATTACGCGCTTGTTGCGATACATACAACAACTCGATGATACTCTCACTACACTCGAGGAGGACTGACATAAGTATAAAGTCGAGAGAGAAAGAAGGCCGGCGACGTTTCTATATTCCCCACCTCTCACATTCCCGTCCACCTCCAACGACCAGAAATCTCACGTAGATCCGCATCCCTCGCGAGAAAAAATGGGACGCTACAGATTAAAGGTTTTTCACCCTATATAATAGGTGGCTATCCCTTTGAATGAAAAAAATATGATTTACAGATTTTGGGCATTGGATGGTACGAAAGTTTGAAAATTGTCGGATTTCGGCGCAGTTTATCGTATGAAGTGAATGTTTTAATTTTATGTCGGTTTATCTTGCACGGTTATAATTTTACATTCAATTTTAAACTCACACCGTTTCGTGTTTTTTGGCTTTTTAACGATAATTAAAATAATAAATTTCTTTATTACGAATTAGTAAATTAAACTGTAAATTGAGAATCTCGGTAAATTAAATTAAATTTTGTTCACCTACTCTTTAAGGCTGGAGCCTGAATTAGAAGTTCCAAAAAAAGCGTTTTTTTCGGGAATTTTTTTAGAAGGGAAAAAAACAAGCGAGTCCAGTAAACATTGAGGTATCTTTTCATGTATATTCGAAATGTACAAAAAAAATGTTTTAACATGAAACAATGAATGACTGCAGATTTATCAGCCTATTGCATATGCGTCTTGCCACTGCAGTCCCCAATCGGCGGAAAATATGACGCTCGTAATTCTTGACTGAAACAAAAAAACCAATAAAATTTTCAATTGTCATTTATTTTTCTTCTGGGTGAATTAATAAAAAGCTGAAAAAATCGTAACATTATAACTCTTCGCAGGTTTAAAAAACAAATGTGATAAAAAAACACTTTAACGTGCTATGAAAATTATTTAAAAATACTTTTTCAACGACTTTTTTAATTTTTATTAAAAATAATTAATTAATAATTAATATTATTAATAATTAATTTATACTGAAGAAAATAAACTTTGGTTTGATTCGATAGGTCGTTTAGTTTTTTTGCTATCACGCCCGCCAGTTTGGAAAAATCGTGAAATTGAAAACTGGAGAAAACGCGCTTTAAACTTTTCAATTGGCCTCTGTAGCTTTGTAAAAATATTCTTGGGTAGTTTATCTATCGATTTAAGCAGTAAACAAAACGATTTTTTGGACTATCTTATTCAGGCTCCGGCTTTAAGGCCCACTGTGACGTGTCAACAAAAATATTTTTTTTGCATTTTCTCGGAGTACACATATTTAAGAAAATGTCAAAAAAATTCAAGTTAAAATATTGAAAATTGACCAAGTCACAGACGATTTCGTGAGCGCAGGTATAGCGCAACGATTTACGTATACCAAAGCTTTCAATCTCATTTTTCTCGAAACGACTTTTGTCGACCCGGCCGGAAACATAACTCTAGCTATAATTATCCGATTTACAATAAAAAAACAATATTTTCGTAATTGCAGTAGCTATCCTTCTACGTAGCTGTTATTTTTTATTTAGTATTTTTGAAGCCCCCGCATATAAGTAAAAATGTCGCGAAAATTACACTTTTTTTTAACGCCCGCCATTTTGTGCCTTTTTTTAGGAAACGGCTACGTACGACGAGAGCTACATGTATATAGATTATGAAACATTTTTATTTTTATACTACATATTTTATACAGAGGCTCTATCATACCTCAATAACGTTACAGATGTTTAATTTTTTTAATGAAAATTTACCTGCAATAATTTCAAGGTTCGCTTAATAACATACCTTTTTCCAAATACTAAATAAATAATCTAGTAAACAAAATAAATTCGCTAAAAAAATCTTTTTTCTGCCCGTCATATTGGTGTCATTCCTTCATACGCGGTTTTGAACCCGTCTTTGATAGGATAAAAATGCTTGGTGTTAAAAAGTATAGTCTTTTTGCAAGCCTCCATTTTTGGTCCATAAGACTAATACGAAGGAAGATTTTTTGTATATAATTATCGCATAATTCTTTTGTACTTGCGTTGAGTTTCGATCTTCCTTTTGGCGAAATTAGGAACGATGGGCAAGGAAAGTATTTTCACATTAATTACATTATTTATTTAACATACACTGACACGATGTATATTCGAAATAAGCTACCTAATAAAAGATCTGCCGAAATCTTTTTATTTTACTTTAACGCTTTTCTTTTTTTACGACAAAAATGTTATGAGAAAAATGCTCAGAACAGTGCAAACAATTGTTTATATTTTCAAAATATTCGTTCACATTTGGATCTCGAAGTATCATTCGGATTAACGAAAATCTGCCAAAATCTTCTTTTTTTGATTTCAAATCTTTTCTTTTGTCGATTAAAAAAAAACGTTACGAGAAAAATGCTCACGAAAATGAGCAGTGCAAATAATTGTTTAAATTCTCGAAACATTCGTCCACATTTGGATCCCGAAGTATCATTCGAATTAAGGAAAATCTGGCAGAATTTTTTTTTTCCCGACAAACGGAAGCGGCGCGTCTAATCTTTTTTCTTTACAAAGGAAGAATATATGTGGAAAGGTCGCAAGTGGCATTTACGCCTACCGCTAACTGCCGCACACCTCTCACGTCGTTGTAGACATTACGACAGGCTCGAGTATACCGCAAATAATATTTATACATGCATGGCCGAAGATACGAGTTACATTCTACGCATGAGAGAGCACGCAAATTTCCTATGAATGAATTACTATTATGACTAAATAATAGTAGGTAACAACTTGTCATTTGTACATAAATACTTGTCTTTATGCTTGATGAATTATTTAAATGGGAAAAGCGTTTATCAATGTCTAAATACGTTCTGACATTCGGAATGTGTGCATTATGAATTGTAACCAAATGTAAATTTTTTTGAAAATTAAAATTACGTCAAACTATAGGAATAAAACAATACGAAAATAAAATAATAATAATCTCAATCGATTAAAATAATCCTCATAATAAATTGAAAATAATTAATAAATGAAATAATAATAATCTTAATAGATTAAAATCACAGTAATAAATCATCTGAATAATAATAAATATTATTGTTAATTATTATTTTATGTAGTCAGAATAATAATAATTCATATTATGATAAAAAAATGAATACAACGGAATAATAATAGTCAATAATGGTTAATATTATTATAAAAAAATAAAACGAAATAATAATGACAATGATTAATTATCATTATTGATAATTTGAAAATCATAAATTAAATAATAATAAGTGACTTGATCGATATTCGCATTTGATCGATTCGTAAATTCATCGCATGCGAAGAGTTTAAAGAAATAGGTAGCTTGGTCTTGGCATTGGAACATTCATATTATACCAACTTCGAGCAAATTCTGAGGAGACTTGAGGCTTCGGTTTGCATCGATATGTGTGTGGCCATAAAAGTATAAAGAAATAAAATGAGACGGCGTACGGAAATTCCTATCGGGGTCGTTTGCGTCTACCGTTTCGTCGTGATCGAAAATTTGGCTTGCCCAGTACTCACTTAAACGAAGAGTCTTTGAACCTCTTTGAATAGAACTATCACCATTGAGCCGAGCTACACGTCTTAATGTACAGACGCACAAAAACCATTTTATGACGCCGGGGTGTCGCGAGGAAAGTGTAGTGGGTTTAGCATTGTCCGGGGAATCGCGTATTATTTTTCCCGTAGTAACAATGAAGGGATATACGAAGAACAAATATACCTGAGATTACGAGTCGTTCGAAGAATGAGAAATAAATCTCCGCAGGTAGTCGACTGTAATCGGCGACGCGGGAACTCAGGTATCCCGGTTTCCAAATGGGGGGTTCGCGTTATTAGGGGATGAAAATCCGAGTCTGCGATTGGCCGAGCCACTTCCCCCACCGCCAAGAATTAGGGGATGGGAGTACGAGTCTGTGATTGGTTGGACGACTTCGCTCGTCAAGGAAGCCTACAAATTTGCACCTTTTGCAATGAGGAAGAATTATCTCTCAGTACAACGCGGAACTCCGAACGAGTTACTACCCCGGACAGTGAGGAAGTCGTTAGAATCCTTGGTAAGAAGGAAAAGGAGTGACATCGTAACGTTACACACAAGACTTTGTAATTTGTACAAGTGGCATACTACAGTGACGGAAATGGCTCTACCAACCTTGTGGATAAGGAAGAATATGCTTCAGTCACCTTCTTCTGATCATCATGTAAGTTTTGATTTGTTTTCTCAAAGTTACCCACGCGCCCAAGGTCGACGAAGTAACACAACTCACTGTTATGGTCTGCGATGTTTTCATTCCGAGATCGACGAATTTCGTTTGTACATATCTCGCAGTGCAAAAACTACCGGTACACGTAATATTTATTTTCGAATTAAGGCGGGATATACATTTAGACGGGGAAAAATTAGGCAATTTTGAGGGATTTTTTAAAATAAGAAATTATTATTCTGCATTTATTCAAATGTAGGTACACTTTAATGGTATATTTAAGTGTACAAAACCATTTTCGTAAATTTATTCATCAACAAAACGGCCGAGCTGAGGCAGAGTGTGACAGCAAGGTTGCCGTGGGAGTTGCGAATCGGCGTAGAGTCCAGCTTCTCGTAGACTGATTTGCAAAAAATTCAAACATTTTTTTCAGTTAGAACATGTACCGTAAAATGGGGTTACTTAGACAGATTTTGGAAGTTTTTTTAGGTAACGTTTTTGTAACATCTTACATCCCAACTTTTTTTGCTTGAAAAGAACAACGTGTCCTTTGGCTATCAAATGTATAAGAAAGTCAAGCATCCCCCCCGCACAATTTACATTTTTTTCAAGTGTCAAAGTAAACTCGAGTGTGTATTATATTTTATACGTTATAGATGCAATTAAATAGAAAACGGCTTCGACAGACCTGAAACGGTTTATTTTTCATTTAGACGGAATTTAAGAACAAAAAAGTGATTTCGAATAAAAAAAATGGTTGCGTTAAATTCAGCATGAATGAAAAATAAACCGTTTCAGGCCTGTCGAAGCCTGGAACGAATGAATAGGAAATCGCAAAATCATTAGTAGAATTATTGGACATTAAAATGATAAAGATCGTCTAAAAAGATTATTAATTCGAAAAAAATAGACGGAAAAATGGGCCCACGATGAGACTAGTCTTAAAAATCATAGAATGGGTCACTCTATTTTAGGGAATTTTTTTGTTAAATAAAAAAAAGGCAATCATCTTTTTAAAAAATAGTTTTCACTTTAGAAACGAAAAGAACGTTGACATTGATAATTGATCATTTTTTTCATATTTTTTAACGAAAGTATGCTTCAAAATGAAAAAAAATTACGTAGTGCCATTTGTCGATATCTCAATTAGTTCAGGAGTTATCAGCGTTTGAACGTTTCCAAAACTTCTGAAATCGACATTGTTCGGAAAAATATAACTCCTAAAAGAGAAGAGATAAAAATTAAAAAATTGGTGTCAATACTCCTTTCATGGGGTACAATTTTACACAAAAAGATCAGGAAAACCAAAAATGGTCGGGATCACAGGCTAGCTGAAATGGCGTGGAATATCCCATTTATACTTCTATCGTTTAATGAAAAAAAAGGAATCGATTTTTTTATTGTTGCCAATGTATATCCCGCCTTAATTTGGTGATAAAACAAAAGCCATCCTAAGTTCTGCAATAAATCATTCGTTTTTAAATACGTTACACCAGTTTGTTAAAAAATCTGGAATCGCCACAGTAAATTACGAAAGCACGTTCTCATTTCGGTCCTGAATGTGAATTCAGACCCAAATGAAACTATGGTGATAGACGTTTGGAGCCATATTTCTATCCTACGTGAAAAATAAAAAATTGAAAATAATTTCGTAGCTTCCTTATATGGGATGGTAAAAAAAAACGAACAGGCCTCTTCCTCGATCATTTATCGCGATACCGCTTTCAAAAATAAATTTTTCGTCCACAAAGATACTTTAGTAAAAATAAAACTCCGTCGTGCTTCTCCTTCATGTAGGCTTCGGAAAAAACTACAAAATCCTTTTTTCCTGTGCAATCTCTAAACGCGGGTTTTTTTTACGATATCTAAACTTTGCCACGCTCCAATTCCTAACGTTTTGCAGAAGTAGCATCCTTTAGGGTCATCATCTTTTACTATTTGCGATATAAACCAAAAAGCATGATGACACAAACAGTGATGCTTCGTTGCTCCAAGAAGATGCGAATTAGTAACATTTGTGTATACGAAAATTCCAGGAACGACAAATGTCCGAGAGCGAAATGAGAGTACTGCGTTCAATTCAAAAGCTGTCGATACCGGAATGGTACCTGAACAATAGCTCGCGTCCCCCGAAGATACTCTCGAACGATACGCCGATAGATCGAAGGCCGCCATCGTGGAAAAATTTGCCAGTGGACAAACCGGCTGGGCCTAGGGTGGCCATTGTACAGCCGAAGATATCTACCGGTAAGTCTGCGCCCAATAAATACAATTGACCTTAGTCTCATTGTTGCTCCCATTAGTTACCCCCATTAGTACCCATTGAAAAAAACGTCAATTGTGATAACCCCAAAATACATATTTTCCGTGTGCCCCAACTTAGTCGTGGTTACTCCCATTAGTACCCATAGCAATTAGTTACTCCCATTAGTACCCATTGAAAAAAACGACAATTGTGATAACCCCAAAATTCATATTTTCAGTGTGCCACAACTTAATACTTAGTTGCTCCCATTAGTACCCATAGTACTTAGTTACTCCCATTAGTACCCATTGAAAAAAAAACGACAATTGTGATAACCCCAAAATTCATATTTTCAGTGTGCCTCAACTTAGTACTTAGTTGCTCCCATTAGCACCCATACCACTTAGTTACTCCCATTAGTACCCATTAAAAAAACGACCATCGCGATAACCCCAAAATTTATATTTTCAGTGTGTTACAACTTCGTCGTAGTTACTCCCATTAGTATCCATAGCACTTAGTTACTCCCATTAGTATCCATTGAAAAAAACGATGATTGTGATAACCCCAAAATTCATATTTTCAGTGTGCCACAACTTAGTACTTAGTTGCTCCCATTAGCACCCTTAGCACTTAGTTACTCCCATTAGAACCCATTAAAAAAACGACCATCGCGATAACCCCAAAATTTATATTTTCAGTGTGTTACAACCTAGTCGTAGTTACTCCCATTAGTACCCATAGTACTTATTTACTCCCATTAGCATCCATTGAAAAAAACGACAATTGTGATAACCCCAAAATACATATTTCCAGTGTGCCACAACTTAGTACTTAGTTACTCCCATTAGTACCCATTAAAAAAAAGCGACAATTGTGATAACCCCAAAATACATATTTCCAGTGTGCCACAACTTAGTACTTAGTTACTCCCACTAGTACCCATTGAAAAAAAAACGACAATTGTGATAACCCCAAAATTCATATTTTCAGTGTGCCGCAACGGTGTTTTGGAGACTGACATCGAAGTGACGAATGGCAACCAGCGTTTCGCCACGTACAAGATCAACCGAATATCTCCTAAAAAAGACGTGCCACCAAAGACCCCCAATATGCACAACATCCCGGCGACATCGCGAGCCCCAAGTATCAGCCAAACCTTTCCCCGTATATCACCCTCCCGAAAGATCCAGAACATAAACATCGTGTTCCCGCAACAACCGGAAACATCGAAGTATCTGCAAATAACGGATCTCGACGAGAGCGACGAGTGCGTTCCGGACATGACGAGGGACTCGTTGGACGTGACAAGCTCCACGGGAACCAGCGACCAGCGTCGCGATGATGCTTGGACCGTCAACGCAAAATCGACCAATGGACAAATTTCCCAAACTCCAAATGCTGAAGACACTAGCCCAAAACCCGAGTACGAGGAAACAAAACTTGGACCATCAGCGAGAGGAAGATCTCCAGTTGTCGAGAGCTCCAAGAATCGTGCCGCTTTGACGTCTCGTGAAGCGTGGGAGTCAGTTACAAGTGCCGTAGATTCAACGGCTGGAAAGGAACAACCGATACCGATTGCTCCGCCTCGCAATAGCCGGGCTATCGTTGCAGACGAAGTTCAAGGACGTTCAAGCTCGTTTCCAGTTCGTACGTCGACTCCCGACCGGAAATCGGCAGATCGGACAAGGCCGCCAACGCCATCTTTGCTGCTATACGATACAGTTCTGAAAAAGGCACCCCAAAAGGACCCTAAACGACTGCCAGCGATCTCGCCCCTTCCGATCGTTCATTTCGAGAGATCATCGCCCACCAAGACGAAACAATCACCGCCCGTGTCACCGCGTACGAAAATATCCAGCGTACCACCCAAGGAACAAACATGCGAAGCCTGCAAAGGCGTTTCCCCGAGAACCAAGTCTAGGCTGTCGTCATCTCGAGCATCCTCCGGTTTCCGGCCGAAAAGCGTGCTTCCGTCGATTCCTGAGAAGAGCTGCGTTCCACCGGTGCGACCACCAGCCCCAACGAAGCCAAGCCCGTCGGACAAACCGCTCTTCAACTCGACGAAGAAATCGTTGGAACTCGAGCGAATCGTCAAGAGCAAACAACCACCGGGCAAGAGTCTCGTCAGTGAGATCATCAAGGAGCTAACTCAAAGGTGCCAAGTTTCATCGCAGCCGACCTACGTTACCCCAGCTTCGAAGAACTTCGTGAAGAAACTCGTGACGGCCCTGGAAAATGGCATTGTACCGGCATCTCTCGAGAAAGACGAAGATCGCAGCTGTCAAAGTCCACCGATTCGTCGCGATGACGTTTACGATGATCGCGAAGAGGAATACTCGGAGGATGACGTTTTCATCGACAGCGAAAACGGAAGTGAGGACGATGTAAGATCGGTAGCGATCTCGACATCGATATCCTACAAAGGCACCGACAGCAGCGGCAGCGATAACGATCTTGGCTCACCCACCATGAGGTACAATTATCACCCGTACGATTGGGACGCTGATGTTCGCAAACGCAACGAACAACCTCCCCCTACCAACAACAACGATCGCCAAGAGAAGAATAAAAATTATCGCGATAGCTCGGATCGTGTGACGATGGCGGAAAAGGAAGACGAGGATTGGCTCTATTGGAACAAAAGATCGGAATGGAATTTACCGAGGACCAGCTCACTCTTGAGCGTCAACTCGAAAGCCTCGTCGGAAAGCGCCGAACCTGCCTCACCCTGCATCAGCCCCATTGATCAATCCAACGATCGAGACAAATTCTTCTCCTCGTCCCAATCAAATAGATCCTCCACCTGGGCCACTATTTACAGAACGAAAAAAACAAATCTCAACAAAACTTGGCGTCTGAACGAAACGGCCGTTTTGGACTCGGGATACTCGGACAGATCGAGCTTTCGCTCATCCGGGTCTTCATATATGGACGATAAGTTTCCCGGATTGGACTACACGGAAACGACGCAAACGGCCTCCGAAAGCGGCAATTCCTGCTTCGATTCGACGCGGAACTCGGTATCGTCGCAGCCAGCGCGGAAAAATCGCGTTCACGGATCCATCGTCGTATGATGACGAGATGGGCGGAAGTTTTGGGCGCGAGAAATATTCTTTGCTGGAACCTCGAGGGGTCCTTCAGCGATGAATGTTAAGTACTGATTTTTTTTTTGATATAAATATATCCAGAAGTTCAAAGGCGCCGTTTCCGCACGTTAAGAATTTTTTTTTTAATAAAAAAAGAGAAATTGAACAATTGAACATAAAAGAGAAAAAATAAAAGCCATTCTGGCACATCTTGTGGAAAATCGTGGAGCCGTTGATGGGGAAATTTGGCTCGAATCGCGATGTTGAAGTTTGCAATGTTGGAATGCAATGATTTTTTTTTCGATCACTCCATTTTTTGGCTGATTAAGAGTGTGTTTAGCACTAAAACGTTTTCATATTTTCTTATTCGAGATTTGTGACCTCAATTCGCAAAAAGGCTTTGGATAATGATCGAAATAAAGAAATGGAAAAAAGTCGTTGCATTCCGATGTAAACTCCAACATCACCGCGCATCGTTATTTTTCATTAAAAATTGTGTTTAATTACGTCGATTGAAAAATTCACGGAAACGGTGTATCGGGCCTTGTGCAAACTTCGAAGTCAAATTGGATATATCTAGGTCTGAAAATCAGTATCCGTCAATATTCATCGAGATACTCTTCGATTGAAGAGACGCCGTATGATACGAACTATTTAGCAGTAAATAGATTTCTCCGTATCATACCGTATTTTCTATATCGATGTTTTTTTCCGGGATGTAATTGCTGATAAGTGCGAAAAACTGTTGCAGTTGTGAAACGACTAGTCCTGAAAGTTATGTGTCTGTGAAATATTGTATTTTTTTTTATATAAGTTTTATTCAGTTACGACGAAACTTTTCAGCAATGCCTGATTCAGTAATTAATTCACTGTTAAATTTTACGTGTCATCTCCGCAAATTGTAAGGCGATTTCTTTAACTAAAAAAGCGAGAGATTTTCGAAAAAAAATCCCGAGATTTACGAGAGAGTTACGAAAAAAAGAAAATCGAAAGATTTCTTTAACAAAACGAAAAAAATCGTTTGCCAGAAAGATGTACATGGATACCTGTGTATGGAAAAAAGTTTTTTTTTGTGATGATGGTGAACGCAAAAAAGTTTACGTTATGTTCGAAAAAGTTTAGCGGACCGATCCGATTAATGCGACAAATAAGTCTTAATATTTTTAACGCAACTCTACGATATCGTGAATCTTTGTTCAATTTATGTATCTTTTTTTTTAATTCTATGATTTTGTTTCGCTAACTCGATAGACAGTTTCTTACGCTTTATATCGGTCGGTAATGAATATTTCATATTCAAATATATAACGAAGTATATAACGTATAAGTGATATTATATTGTGTAATGATAATTGTATACGAGCCTGATACAAAGTTATACATTTTTATGATTCGATTAATAAAAAAAAGTGCAATGAAAAAATGAATCTTCATTCCTTCTGACGGTGGACCTTAATTCGAGATAGGGAAAAATCGGTGAAAATTTTCGAAATAGTACCGGATGCAACTGTACCGAAAGTGACATTTTTTATGCCTAGATCTGACATGACGTGTCAAAATAAAATTTTGACGACACTTTTGGAATAAAATTCGCACCTAAGCCCTTCGATGCCTCCATTCGCAGCTGAATCCGCCAAACTGATCTTTGACCTCATCTTACGGTATCTGATGAACTTTAGGCGGTTGGAGCGTTCGCCACAATCAAAGATTTAAAATATATATATATTGCAGTCTAGAGTTTACTGATTTTTTGAAATTTTGTCACCACGAAAAATCAAAGATAAAAAATAGTTCAATGTATGTAATTTTTCGGGCGGTTACATAGGCAAGACATTCACACTACGGGGGATTTTTTTGGCTATTCAGCACCAAGATAAACCATTTCTAATAACGGATTAACGCAAACTGAACCTTTACAAAGATTTAGAAGAAAAAAGTCACCTTGACCATCGTAAACCATGTACAGAGTGTCCTGTTATGAATGGATAAACCTGCAACTTCAGTTTAGTAAAAGTTTAGAAAAAAAATCATTTATGGATAATCGACTTATGGATATTCGACTTATGGATAATCGACTTATGGATATTCGACTTATGGATATTCGACTTATGGATATTCACTTATGGATATTCGACTTATGGATATTCGTACTTATGGATATTCGGTTATGGAAATTCGACTTATGGATATTCTACCCGAATCGTATATTTAATATTGAACCATCAAGGTTTGATAAAAGATTACAAATCTTGGCTGGCGAATGAAGAGCATTGCTGCCAACCGCCATGCTCGCGAAGTTGCTGTATTTCGGCAACAATATTAATTAATGGTAACAATAAATAATCGCGTGAGATAAATAGGCACAATTATAAATTACTTTAAATTTCATTCTGAGTTGTATAAAACATGCACTAACGCAGTTTTTTCATAATAATCATCGATAATGTTATACTTTATCAACTTGGTGGTAACACAAAACATTTTTTCATTCACGTAATAAAAATATAAAAATACATAATTCTGCTCTTTAATTATATGTTTTATAAACAATTAGCATCTACAGAACAAATCTATAGCTTGTATGCATTTTTGTTATGTTCATTGGAAAAAAAAATCACAAACCGTCATTTGACTCAACTGGACCGCTCCGACCTCTTTAAATACTTGGACATTTCTTCCGGCAAGTCCCGGAATTCATTAGTACCAATCGGTTGCTAAGTAAACCTACTTTTTTTTATTTAAAAAAAATCGGTCACATTTCGCGTTGGTTAGACGTAAGGACTGTCAATGCTATTTTTAACGAAGCCTAACGTAAATACCATAGAATTTTTCTGACTCCATACTTTTTATATCTGGTTCGATTGTTGCCGCAATCTCTTCGTGCCTACAACAGAAAACCGCCACCTATAATCGTTCCTGAAACGCTTTCATGCGAGCACGTGCAAAAATGTTGCCTTCCGTAACGTCCACGTGATCCTAGAATGACGGGCACATGACACACGGTGAATCTCCAAAGTATAAATGTTGCTCCAAGCACATTCGTGTGTACCAATAGCGCGTTGGCGAAATTAATCTGGAAAAAACAAAGATTTTTCTTTCACTAACACTCATACGCAGAATATGAACCAAGAAAACGTGAGAAATGTTGGAAATCGATGAATTAGTACGCTTTGAAACAAAAAGAATCAATTTTCCGAAAAAAATGGCTACATTATGCAATAAAATAATACTTTTTTTTATGTCCAAAAACATTTAGGGTCATGTTTTAGACAATAAGGTTGGAAAGATTTATAATAAATTTCATCAGAACCGTTCGATTGGTTTTTTAACTGTACGTCACGCCAGTTTTGAAAATGCAGCTTAAAAGACCGTGCCTGCGCCATTTTTAAAGATTAATAAAAAAATACCATAGACCAACCGAAAGTAGTAATAAAAGATACCTCAAGTGTACAAAATGGTGAAGCAATCTTTCCTTAAAAAAAATCATGAACATCGGGTAATGTTTTCCTCGCCTAAAGGTATCGTCCCCCTGAAACGCGTTTTTCTCGAAACTATGTTTTTCAAAACGGTGTACACGATTTCTCGACATCTAACGAACGGATTGACTTGAAATTTAGTACACTTATTCAGTGTAATAGTAGTTTAGCCTTGACCGACGTTTTTATTCTTAACATTTTTTGTCATTAGTTATTGACAATAATGATGTCATTTTTCCTCTAAGAATTGAAAGAAAAAAAAATCGATGTTTTTATGATCAAAACACGATAAAAAAATCTCGGTCAAGTCTTAGCCAATGTTAAGTATATATTTAAAGAAAAAACTCGTTTTTTTTTGTTTCAGATCAACCGGGTGGCCAAAATAAATAAACTTGAAGAAGTTTACAACTTCTTCAATTATTAATATTTTAGCATTGAAAATGCTTTAAAAAATGTACAAGTCTGTTGAGGTTGGTTGGGTATAAAGGTCTGAGTTAGTTTGATGTCACACGAAACTAACGCTACCCCTACTCCACTGCCACTGTGTTGTAGTAGAGTGGCGGTGCTAAATCGAAATGCCTGTGATTGGCGGGGGCGGGAGGGAGGGAGGGAGGGATGGATGGATGGATGGATGGATAGATGGATGGATAGATAAATGGACGGATAGATGGATGGATAGATAAATGGACGGATAGATGGATGGATGGATGGATGGATGAAGAGATGGATGGATGGATGGATGGATGGATTGGATGGATGGACAGATGGATGGATGGATGGATGGATGGATAGATGGATGGATGGATGGATAAATGGATGGATGGATGGATGGATGGATAGATAGATTGGATGGATGCATAGATGGATGGTTCGATGGATGGATAGATCGACGGATGGAATGATCGATGGATCGATAGATAGATTGGATGGATGCATAGATGGATGGTTCGATGGATGGATAGATCGACGGATGGAATGATCGATGGATCGATGGATCGATGGATAGATGGATGGGTGGATGGATGGATGGATCAATGGATGGATGGATGAACGGATAGATAGATCGATGGCTGGGTAGATGGGTGGATGGATAGATAAATTGGATCGATGCATAGATGGATGGTTGGATGGATGGATAGATCGATGGATGGAATGATCGATGGATAGATGGATAGATGGATAGATGGATGGATGGATGGATCAATGGATGGAAGGATAGATAGATGGATGGCTGGATAGATGGATAGATGGGTGGATGGATAGATAGATGGATGGCTGGATAGATGGGTGGATGGATAGATAGATGGATGGATGGATAGATGGATGGATGGATAGATGGATGGATAGATGGAGGGATAGATGGATGGATGGATGGATGGATGGATGGATGGATGGATGGATGGATGGATGGATGGATGGATGGATGGATGGATGGATGGATGGATGGATGGATGGATGGATGGATGGATGGATGGATGGATGGATGGATGGATGGATGGATGGATGGATGGATGGATGGATGGATGGATGGATGGATGGATGGATGGATGGATGGATGGATGGATGGATGGATGGATGGATGGATGGATGGATGGATGGATGGATGGATGGATGGATGGATGGATGGATGGATGGATGGATAGATCGATGGATGGATGGATAGATCGATGGATGGATAAATGGATGGATAGATGGGTATTCACATGTACCTGTTTTTTATTATCCGAAATATGTGATTACATGTTCAATGCCATGAGATAGTTGCACTTTGCGTAATATCTGTAGATTTGTTTACATTTTTCAAATGAAATTTGGTACTCAACTTTGTTAACGTATATACAAATAAATATCCAAACGATTTTTCAATCATCTTACTTATTCCTAAAAAATTTTTTTTTTCAAATAACCCTGATTTTTGGATCATCTGAACAAGTATAAACAATTTTTTACATCTTACGTATAACGTGTCCAAATGTCACAATAATACCGTGCCTGTTCCCAACATTTCGCAGTCGGTAAGGTAGACCTCTGCTTGACCACCAGACGAAACAAGACTCCCAACGCCATCTCTCGTTCTTCCACATTTTTCAAACAACAAAAAAACATTTCGAAAGTTCGTTCATTTTTTTTTCATTAAGCAACGAGGATTTACGATCCTGCTATGACTACCGATGAATAATTTATTCGCCCCGAATTTACATATAATCCGATAGTTGCAGCTTTTCCCTCGTGTGATATTCGACACTTGGCTTATCGATGCCGTCTATTATTGGCGACGCTGGATGTGCACGCTGTACGGAACGCACTCGAGTCGCGCGCTCGTCCATCGAGAGTCGCTGATTTATATTTTATAACGAGTGGCGACGAGTTCACGAAGAATGCCAGAGAGTCCGATGATTTTGGCGGAATGCGAGGAAATTAATTCACTTCTTTACAAACCGATTGCAGCGACTCAACGTATCAAGGTAAAGGAAAAAAGAGGAATTGACCGAATGACAGAAAAAAAAGAAAGACGTGTGTATGGCGATAATTTGGAAACTTCGGGAACGTATTTCAATTACTTTGTTCCTTGCTACAGTATACTTGCATCAACGTATCTGTGAAGTATATCGTCCTTGGCTCGACGAGTGGAAGCCTTTATCTGTTCATCCGCCAACCATGCACTTTTCAACAATTGATTCCCCTATCGGTGAGTAGTTTTTGAAACATTCGCCACCGAAGGGAATGGGCTAACCGGATGGCGATCGACGTTTTTCAGGAAGGGCCCGTGTCCTGCGTAGTTATATCACCGGACGAAAAGATCATAGCACTCGCCACCAAACGCGGAACGGTGTGTTTGATAGGGCTAAAGCCAGCCGTAAAATTATTGGCCGTCTCCAGCGAACATCTAGGAGAAACAGTGACGAGCCTGTGCTGGAATGACAACAGCTCAGAGATATATATAGGCGATGGGATAGGAAAAATATCAACCATGGTTCTCTCCATATTCACGGTAATAACTTTTGTATTGTCTCTTGCTTTTTCTTTAATTTTGTATTTGTCTTAGTGCGATAAGCGTTTTCTTATTCGATAGTATGTATGATCGAACTCCGAAAGACTTTTCTGCTCTGAACTCTTGGAATAGTTTTTTGGTTGATGGTTAGTTAAGGGGAGTAGATATAGACCTAGGAGCTGGAAAAAAGGTCATTTTTGTGAATTTTTTCAAGGAAAACTATTTGAAATTTCGGATTGGGGTTCTAATTATCTAAAAGTATATACATTCAAAAATATGTTTAATTTTCTTTATTTAAAAATATCAAAAGTATACAAGGATATTGTATGATCCTTGGAGCGTCGTAAAAAAATCTGCGTATACGGTATCCACGGGTGTTTCTTCAAAAATCATCTGAAAAAAAAAAACCAAAAAGATTATTAAATCAGATACTATAATCTAGTAGTTGTCATAGCCGATTTTGAAAATATCGATTTATGACAAAATGGCGGACGTTTGAACATAAATAGTGATTTTTGGGCCAAAAATTAGTTATTATTTTGCCTACAAAACAAAAACTAAGTAACGGAAAAAAAATCCTATGACAAGTACTAGATAATGGTGTGTAGAATAACCACAAAAAACCTCAAGGCAATCGGTTCATTGGTTTTCGAGAAATTTTGGGTACCGATTTGAAAAACGTGGTTTTGAGAAAAACGCGTTTGAAAATTTGGGAATGAATAAATCATGAAATTTGTCAACTTACATGGAATCATCGATACCAGGCTCATAGTGTAGGCCTTCTACGGTCGACGGAATGTTCATAGCTTCTAAATCCTCGCCCTCGACCATCTAGGTGTATATCTCCCCTTAAGCGGTTAGGCTACTGTGACAGACAGGAAATCAGGATTATTATAAAAAATTGATTTTGAAGGAATAAATAAGATGATTGAAAAATCACTCGGACGCTTGGAAAATATGGTAATTCTTTAGATAAGTGACTTTTTCAAAAAATGAACCCAAAATTTTTTTGTTGCTATTTTCTCGTTTCTTGCGTTATAAACGATGATATTCAGTCGGGGGAAGCTGAAATTCACACCCAGCATAAAAAGTTATGGGGTTCTGAAGTTCACGGAAGCACGTGATAATATAGGGCATTTTAGAAAATTTCGACGTTTATGATGGGTTTGAAAATAATTTTTCGGAAAAGTCACTTATTTAAGGAGTTACTGAAAATATTAATAATTAAATGAGTTGTACTTGATACAGGCCACCCGGTTGATCTGAAATAAAAAAGAAACCATTTTTCGAGAAAAACGCGTTTAACCCTTTCGATACGGCGTTTAAATAATTAAATACGGCGTTTAAATATTTCAATACGTCGAAAGGGTTTAACCCCTTCTATACAGCATAAACGATCCCATAACGACGCATAACATCCCATAACGCATTCCGTAACGTCCCAGCCGTAATTTCGAACATTTTCCGGACTGGGACAGCATGTGTCCCGTGAGGTGTGAAAAGGTTAAGGGATCATCACAGTGTAACGGTTCGAAAATAGCTGATATTCGCGATTTTTTTTCGATGGTTAAAATACGCCAATCAGTGTGATTTTTTTATTTCAAATCAAAGCACTCATGAAGAACAGAAAATAAATGTTTAAACGTTTTTGTTCACATTTTTTTTACGATTGAAAATGTATTTTTTTCAACGGTTGAAAGCGTCTTTGAAAAACAGGAGTTCTCACGGTGTACACGGTTGTGGCCGTAAATATTATCTGAAACAAAGTATGTGAAAACATTATTAATCAGTATGAAAGCCGCTATCTTACTATGGAGGTTTTTTTTAAATCAAAATTGTCAAAATGGCGGTGGTTTGAAAAAAAACGTATCGAATTTAGCGTTTTTTTGCGACACTTTTTTGTTAAAAAAAAGAAGATTAAAAAAAGAAAGCTTCGATCACGAGATAAAGAATGGCGTGAAGAATGTTGTGCCCAAATTTGAGACGGATAGCTTGAAAACTGTCCCTTTCAGAGTGTACATCGTTTTGAAAAAACGACATTTCGAGAAAAACGCGTTTAAAGTTTAGAGTACTTTATAACCGTCTATATTATCGGATAACGCAAAACAAAAAATCAATTTTTTCCAAAATTTTACTGTGTTCCCTTAAAGTTTTACTTATCGTTCTATCGTTGTAATCATAAGTTTACCCTAAATCTGCGATTTTTCCACCATGTTTCCTTCCTCTTCCATTTTAGTTGCCTCAAGCGACGAACGAGAGTTTTGCAATTTTCACAGTAACCTAACCCTTTAATAGCGCTAATTTTGTCAGTATTGGAAATAACGCAAACTGACCAAATGGCACAGAGCTTAACAATTAAAATTCAAATAAAAACAACTTAACAAATAAGCTCTGTTATGTTTATTTCTTTATTCAAATAACTCTATTCAAATAAAAACTTTTAAACTTAAAAAAATTATAACTTGAAAAAAAACTTTAAATCATTAAATAAAAATTATAAAACTTATATTAATATAAATAATCATATTAAATTATAATTATAATACTATTAAATTATAACTTTTAAAAACTTTTAAAAATCATAATTTTATTCAAATAAAAACAGCTTAACAAATAAAAATAACAAAAAAAAGAGCTTAACAATTAAAATTCTTCATTGTCACGAGGAAAGGAACGCATTTACTTCTCTCAATTTCTCATTCGCTAGTCTTTACAATCGAGCTTTAAATCTCTCTTCTGCTCAGAGCTCTTCGAATAGTTTTTCCCATACGGGATAAAATGGACATAATTGAGAGAAATGATAATTCATTGCACTAATATCTTCAGTATAAAACATAACGCGCTTTTCCCAAATCGTGTAAAATCTTGTAACAATATTACAATTGTTAATTTTTTCCACGAGGAAACAAATGAATTTCTTGACTTTCATTGCGTCACGACACTAGATTCTCTCGTTAATAAATTCTCTCCGATACTCCGCAGGTGAACGGAATGTTTCAAGCTCCCGCGTGTGCTCTGATGCACCTCGATTCGACGATAGTGCAGATGCAATTTTCGGGCCATCTCTTGCTCGTCTCGACGATGACGCGTTGTTACATTTGCGACACGGTGCAGGAGCAATTCAAGCAGATCGGCAACAAGGCGCGAGACGGTGAATTCGGGGCTTGTTTCTTGGCGAGCAAGCCCGCCGAGACTGAGTCGATCTCGAGAGCCGCGAGAAGAACGTCGAAAGATCGAGATCGCGAAGAAACGTTCGATGCGATTTCCGACAACAGCGACGTTTCGACGGAAAGCAGAGCAACGAAAATATATTGCGCTCGGCCGGGTTGCCGATTGTGGGAAGTCACGTGCAACGGTACAGTCGTAAAGACTCATCAATTCAAAGACGCGCTTGGCGTCTCGTCGTCGCCCGTTTACCGCGCGAATACCGTCAAATTTGCAAAAACCCGTCAAATCGAGCAAAATTGGCTGTCGCAACAAGTCGGCACGAATTTCTCCCACCTGTACGTTCTGCGCGGTAAATATTTGTTCTCTCACACGTCCGGCTCCGTCTGCGTGATAGACCCGACGAATGCGGCCGTGATATTGTGGAACGACGAGTACCCGAACATCACAATGGCGCGTACGATCGACGATAGGATTTATCTTATGAGGGCAAATGGAATATTTCACTGTCTCCGACTAACGACCGCCGAAACTCTCATACTCAAATATTACGAGGACAAGAGCTACAACGAGTGCCTAAGAGCCTGCAAAACGTTCAAGCCCGAATATCTGCAAACGACGATTGGCAAAAAGTACGGCGCACTATTGGCCAACGACGATAAAGAGCACGCGAACTATTCGTCAAGCGAGCAATACGAAATCGCCGCAATTCTGGTGCCGATAATATCGCTCATCAAATCGGACGTTAGCTCGCAACCGGTCAAGTTGGACTCGGGCATCGTAGTCGTGAATTCCGGCGGTGGAAAACTTCGGCTCGAGGAACAACGAAATTTCGGCAATTCCACCAACGGCACGAACGAGGCTCGGGGAGACCGACGTGCGAACGAGTTCAATGACGACGATAACGTTTCAGCGTCGATCGGCGACGTTGATCCTGTGATATTTGAAAATTTCGTGAAGAAAAGGGTCCGCGCCAATGACACAGCGGGGGACACTCGCAGTTGCATCGATCTCATGTCTGCTGTAAATATCAATGATAAAAATGAGCCGAGTGATGGCGATTGTTCGGAAAAGATCGAACCAGCGCTCGACGAAGCGCCGTCGCGCGAAATCGACGAGACGACGTCGAAAATACAGATGGATCTCAGCTCTGTTTACATGCTCGTCAATAGCTTGAAGCCGTCGATGAGAGAAACCGAAATGGAGAACGTGATGATCAAGGTGAGAGACGCGATGAGCGAAATAAACGAGACTTACGCTAATAACGACAAACTCAAGGATTTTCTCGACGAAATTTTCCGCACCACCGAACGGCACTATTGCAACGCTCTGTTGGAAAACACGACGAGAGAATTATTGATCGAAACGATCAATGAGAGAGTCGTCGATGAAATCGTAAGGTCATTCGTCGATGTCAATGCTTGCTTCGTTGCGGAATGCGCGTGCGGTTATTCTTATCCTAGCCGTGAACCGCGGGAGCCGAAGTTCTTGCAAACGGGAATTATGTTGTTGGAGAAATTTTTCAAGCACGCTGATCGCGAAAATTGTATAAAATTGTGCAACAGCGTTACTTTTATGTGGCGTTATTATTTCCCGATGTCCGCTGTTGATTTCACAATCACGGACGATGTACTGCGCATGTGCCTTCGTACGAGGGACAGTGTTCTTCTGTCGACGCTGTTGCCAATGCTCGACACGAGACAGTGGGAAATCGCCGTTGAGTGCATCAGAGACATGGAAACGGGCATTTGTCCACGATGCGATAGAATAAATGAACGTTTGAACGCTGGGTTGAAAATGGAAATCAACTGGAGCGAAGTGGCACGGGAACTTCTGAAACGCGAAGGTACCTCGTCGGCGATGACTTTTCTCATTCTCATTGAAACGGTTCTGCCTAATGTCGTACTGGACAAGAGGTACAGTTAACTTGAGTTTTCGGGATTTATTGTTGGAAACTTAGTTGGTAAGGTGATGAATTATTTTTTCCTCGTTTCTCTTGCAGCATATTTCAATCTCTGATCTTTACCGGGATTCTGGATCGTCATGGGCTCGAGTATTCGGTCGATTTCAATAAGAGTGGCTCGGGAAACGGCGATTACGGAGCAATGTGTTCTCCGCAGGTACTTCTTTCTTATTTCAATTAATTTGATTTGGTTATCTTAAATATCAATTTGACTTATTTATTTTAAATATTAATTTAGTTTATTCTATTTCTATATTAATTTAATTGATTACTTGAATGAATTAAATATGTTACTTGAATTTTTTAAATTAACTAGTAGTAGTTTATCCGACTGTATATGCTTGATCAGAGTTGGGCGTAATTCTATTTATAAATACGAATACGTATTTGTTCACATCGTGATTTTCTTGTGAATATAAATACAAATTTATTCATGCTTCACTTATTGTAAATACGAATACAAATACAATTGTATTCACAAATATTCTGAACATACAAATAAATTCACAGAAAAAATTGTGAATATTTATAAAAAATCCTGTGAATAAAAAAAGAATAACATCAAAATCTGTGAATGCAAATGTATTCACAAAAAATTATAGATACCAAAAAATTCACAAAATAAGTTGTGAATTTTTTCGTATTTAAGAGAAACTAAAATCAAATTCACAATGATTATAGTGAAATTTACACCAAAAGTGAGTTCTTACGTATTTTGAGAGAAAACGTTGCGTCGAGGCAAAGAAATGTTTGCAAAAGAAGTTGTGAGCTTAAAATATTACATTATAAATATGAAAAAATTCACAAAATGAGTTGTGAATTTCCTCAAGATGAAGAAAATTAAAATCGAAATCACGACAATTATATTAAAATTTACACCACAAGTGGGTTCTTACGCTTTTCTTTCCTTTCTTCTTTTCTTCAATTGAGGAAATTGACAACTCATTTTGTGAATTTTTTCATATTTATAATGTAATATTTGAAACTCACAACTTTTTTTGCAAACATTTCTTTGCCTCGACGCAATGTTTTCTCTCAAAATACGTAAGAGCTCACTTTTGGTGTAAATTCTAATCTAATCATTGTGAATTTGATTTTTATTTGTCCTAAATACGAAAAAATTCACAACTTATTTTGTGATTTTTTTTGTATTTACAATTTTTTGTCAATATTCACAATTTTTCTGTGAATTTATTTGTATGTTTAGAATATTTGTGAATACAATTGTATTCGTATTTACAATAAGTGAAGTATGACTAAATTTGTACTTATATTCACATGAAAATCATGATGTGAATAAATTCGTATTCGTATTTATAAATAGAATTACGCCCAACTCTGCGGTTGATGATATTTGCATCGTTGGAACGTAACGAAAGTTCCGTAGCCCAATTTGTTTTGGCAAATTCAGGCCTCCAAAATCACTTAAGGGGTCCTCTCACTTTTGATGCTAAAAAAGGCTATTTTCATGATTTTTTTTGATAGTTGTTGCACTTAATACATACACTTTCAAAATATAAAAAAAAAAGAATTTTTTAATTTATTTTAGTCACGATTTATAGACGAAAATGGTAGTTAAAAAAATCTCCTAAAAAAATTGTAGGCCTTCGCTGTTGATGAAATCTCGGAGATGGATCATCCGAAACAAAAAAATCAAACGGTTTTAGATTCAGTATGTTAATGACTATAGCGCACATCATACGATTTTTGATATATGCAAAAATAACAAAATGGCGGACATTTTTCGAAAAGACAAAAAAACGTATTTTTCACCGTCTTTTGGCAAAAAAAGTAAATATCAACATTTAAAAAAATCCTTGATATGCGCTATAGCTATAGTCGGAAAGAATATGTGCTTAAAATTCATAAGAATCGATTCAGTAGTTTCGAAGATTTTATCAGCAAGCCGTCGAAAAGCGTTGTTCCGAGAAAAACGCGTTTAAAGTTTTTTTGGGTTACATAATTACATTTAAACAATTTTTAAATGTATTTCGAAAGTGTATTTATTGAGCGTAACAACTTTTACATCAATACCCATAATATAAACCTATGAAAAAAATTCACTTCAAAAACACTGCAGGGTCTGCATTGAAATTTAGACAGAAAAATTTTCCGTAAAAAAATATTTGTCCCCTATAATAAGAAGACATATGCCAACACCACAGAACAGTATTATTCAATATTTCGAGAAAACAAAAATTATCGTGTTCCTAAAGTTAAAAATGTTGCCATAAAAAATATTTGCATTATAAATATTAATATTTTATATTTCTCATGTTATCTTCATTAACAAATAAAAGTGTTGGATCATTCATAAATAATAAAAAAACTTCGTTCGATTAAAAATTACTTCCAAATAAAAATTTGTGTTGCAGTATTATTTTAAATATGCCGCGCAAACTCGGGTCATTGGATACGTGGAACGATGCGTTGTTGCCATATGTCTTCTTATTATAGAGAAAAACATTTTTTACGGAAAATTATTCTGCCTAAATTTCAATGCAGACCCTGCAGTGTTAAAAGTTGCAATTTTAAAACCCATTATCTCCCAATCTAAATAGGCGACTGTTCTGAAATTTCACTCAAACATGCATAATGATATGAACAATGTCTGGTTAAAATTTGAAAAAAATCTATAGAAATCAAGATTGCGCGCTCGTACTACCTTGAGGGAGTGTCCTGATCTTTTTTATGTCAAATTAAAGCAGTCATGAAGAACAGAAAGTAAATTTTTGAACGTTTATTTTTCTTCTTTTTACATTTTTTAATGGTTGAAAATGTTTTTGAAGAAAGGAGTTTTCACGGTGTACACGGTTGTGGCCATAAATATTATCTGAAACAAACTTTGTGAAAAGATTATTCATCAGTATAAAAGCCGCTATCTTGCTATAGAGGTTTTTTTCATATCAAAATTGAGAAAATGGCGGTGGTTTGAAAAAAAACAGTATCGAAGTAGCCTATCTTTCCGGCAGTTTTTTGTAAAATAATATAAAGATTTAAAAAACGCTTCCATAGCAAGATAAAGAATGACGATTTCGAGAAAAACGCGTTCAAAGTTTCGGTTGCGAAATTTCCATATAAATTGTCTACTCGGGTTTACGTAATTATGTGAATAGCACGTTTATAACCGTATATACTATCGGATGATGCAAAAAAATCGATTTTTCCCAAATTTTACACTGCGATAATCCCTTAATCTCAGTCAGTCTAAATCCGAATGCATATGCGAAACGTCTTCAACAGAAGATAATTCCGCCGTTTTGTGTTTTATACGAGAGAAAAAATGGTTTCTCTTATTTTCAACAGGTCCAGAAGCAATTACTGGAATGCATTGAGAAGGATCTGGAAAGACCGATAGAGAGAAATCCGTTCAGCGGGGGTCCTTATCATTGGGGAATGCAGTTTCAAGTGAAATCATCGACGTGCCCGTGCTGCACACTCTCGATACACACGCCTGTTTTACTCGGTGACAACGGAATTTCGTTATTCCCGTGTGGTCATGTCTATCACGTTAATTGTCTCATACAGAGAAAACTTTCACGGTGTAATCTTCACTAGTACTTCTTCGGATATTCAGGATAGTCGCTCGTACAAAACGGACGAACAAAAAAAATCATATGACCAGAAGATGCAAACGAGTGGATTGTAACGAATTCAACGGATTAATCTTCGCCGACTGATTGTCTCGTGAAATGTACAAATGTTCTTCCGCGATCTAACGGATAGATTTATAGAATTAAGTCGAACGACTCACGGTAACAAGAGTCAGGGTACAAAAACAGCTCTGTGCCAAATTTACATACTTTTTCCTTTTTTCTATTTTCAATATTAGTGAGATATGCAATTAGTCTTTTCGTACTCTGTCGAACCTTCCTGCCAGTGCAGGTTTAAGGGGTTCGACTGCTGTGAAAATTGAAAAAAATCGTTCGCCGCTCGAGGCAACTTAAATTAAAGAGGAAGGTCCAATAGGTGGTGCAGGAATCATGGTAGATGGAAGGTAAACTTGTGATTACAGTGACAGAACTGCTAGTAAAACTTTAAACGTGTTTTTCTCGAAATTATATTTTTCAAAACGGTGTACACGATTTCTCGACATCCAATGAACGGTTTGGCTTGAAATCTGGTACACTCGTTCAGTGTAATTGTAGTTTAGTCTTGACCGACGATTTTCTTAACATTTTTTTTTCATTAGCTATTGACAACAATGTCATTTAAGCGCGAAAAAATTTAATAAAAAAAATGAAACACGTTCACAAAGAGCCTGGACAAGTCTCAACCAATATTATCAATTTTAAAAAAACTCGTTTCTTGTTCGAGATCAACCGGGTGGTCGAAATCAAGTACACCGTTGAGCCCTTTACGTTCAAAGGTCCTTCACGAGATTGTTTATAACTTTAATTATTAATATTTTTATGAAAGTTGGTACACAACTTTGTTAATGTACATATAAATAAACATTTAAACGATTTTTCAACCATCGCATTCCTTCAAAATTATTATTTTCAAAACAACTCTGATTTGCGGGTCGTGACCGTACTGTGACTCAGTTTAGGGTTTGATAAGTCGACGATCTTCACGGTAATTCTACCGCCAGGCTTCAATTAATAGGATTTTCATTTTTTTTGAGCTTCACTAAATATATTAATAATCGTCTGTGTAAAATTTCAGGGTCGGTTAACGACCTAGTTACAGAGAAAAAAAATATTAAAATTGCGTATTTTTGTGAAGGAATTCCGAGACGACATGCAAAAACCAAATTTCCGGTCGCTACAAAAGTGTATATAATAGTGGGAATCCGTCAGATTCTTAAAAATAATCAGATTTACATACTTAACACTTGTAGTAATCCGATGCTCTCAGAAAAACATTACGCTCATTGACCTAATTTTTACGTAACATCAAGTTTAATTTGAACTTCCGGTATTGGATCTATTACCACTTGCTACGATAAAAAGACGTGACAGCAAGGCAACAGCTGACTGTAGTCCTAACCTCATCTCACTCATTCGAATTTCCACACATATTTCATTTTTAACCGACATATTTCGCCGACAGAAATTTTCCACGCTTTTTGCCAGTTGTGGCCCGAATACAATGCTTTGTATTTCCCGCACCTGACATTGTTTTGACAGATCGACGTTGACCAGCATGGAGGTTAAATTCGCCTGGTGGAGTAAAGAGACACGGAGATAGAACCAATTCTGCCAAATATCAAACCTAGAAATACTGCGCGAATCGTTGGAATAACTATTTTTTCACTTTTCCAATTAAATGTGAACATTCATTAAACAGTTTACACATGGAACATTTCAGTTATTACAAATTATTTTTTTTCTTGATATGTTCAAAATATAAATTGTACGAGTGTCAAGTATGATCAGTGGTATGACTAGTGTCAAGCGATAGAATTACCCACGTATTACTTCGTGGGATTACCTTAAGGAGATACGTTAATCGAAAAGCGAACTTTAGAACTGGACACTTTTATACGCCGTTGATGAACACTTTATCCATCCCTTGTCAAAGTTTGAGTTTTTTCGTAATAAAACAACCAAGTCGAGCACTTTAACACGTTCTCTGCCACGCAGGTCGTAGGACAGCTTTATCGTACCTTAACTGATATCATAGTTGAAGTTTTCACCTAACGCATCAATGTCCACCAAAAAGTTTTTATGTAATTTTTCTCATTTACACTAATGGCAGAGAACGTGTTAAGTTCATCAAGCACGTCGTCTCACGAAGACCGGAAGTGATCACGGTTTTGCTGCTCACGTATCAAATTAAGGGGGCACTCCATATGGAGGCTTCGAAAAAAATGCATTTTTTTGCCTAATTTCACAGTTTAAAACCTGCAGAATACGATGCAGTTAGTGATTTTGGTTAATTCACAAAAATGACGCCCCGAGAGCCTTTGAGCGTGACTCACCTCTGCTCCGTTTGGAGCCCTGCGCGCAGGTATAAGCACCATGTGGAGAGGTGAGTCGTCTATTCAATAATAGCTGTTAGAAACGCCAGTATACCCATGGAAATATAGTTTTACGAGGAAGCTGAAGGACTATTATAGGGTGCTGGAATAGCTGACTAGTCGGTAAGTCACATAATCATACATTTTTCCCTTGCCGAAACTTTAAGGGGCTATACCAGTACGAACGCTGAAAATTTGGGTGATTTTCTGGAATTTTTTGGAAGAAAAGTACTCAATTAAATATTTCAGAAAATTAAGAAAATATTTGGCTATAATTGACCTATATTACATAATTTTTTCATAGAAAAATATTGAGATCCAAGCGACTTATGCGTTGCTTTAGAAGGGACAAAAAAAACTTCCTCCACTGCTGACATGATTCCGGCCGATTGAGTAGCTGAAACCGAAAGAGGAAAAAATGTCGTTAAACTGGAAGGTATTTCCTGTACAATGACGTAGGATTTTCGAAAAATATCAAAATCTAACAAAATGGCGTAGTTATGAAAAAAAGTCTGTTTTCTTGCCTATAAAATGGTCGTTTTTTTTTCAATGCCAAATCGTCAATTTTCATCCAATCAAAAATATCCTACGTCATTGTAGAGTAAATATATTCAAGAGTACTCAGTTCAAATTTCAAGTCAATCGGATAATTGCTCTTTGAGTTACAATGTCAGCAAATTTGAACAATCTCATTTCGAGAAAAACGCGTTTAAAGATTTAACTATCGATTTTTGCAAGATAAAACGATTAGAGATACGGCCTTGAATTTTTACAGGATATTCTTGAAAGTATAAACTGTCGAAAAAGGCAAAAAAATAAAAATCTTTTTTTTTAAGTGTCACACTGGTATAGCCCCTTAAACGCGATTATCTCGAAAGTTTTCATTTCAATGAGTTGAAAATCGGTGTACACGATTACTCAAAAACTATTTGACCGATCAAGCTCACATTGGGCACACCTTTTTATAATACTTGTGTGCCATTGATGAACCTAAGCCCGACTAAAAGTTATCAAAATAAACATGTTTTTGGCTGGTTCAAAGTTGGCATTTCTTTCCGAAATAAACTTTTTTCTTCTCAGGCTTCCCCTTTAGCCAATTATGATTATTTTTCCAATATTAATGTTTCAAGTAACATGTACACACCAATTAATTTTTTTGCGCAGACTCTCTCAGATAATTCTACGAGGCGCTGGAGTGTACACCGCCTTCCTTTGTTTAGAAAACGAATTATTTAATAAAAAGTATCTATGACCCTGAAAAGATATACATTCCTTACCCTAAAAAAAATCATGAAAATCGTCTAAAATTCGGCGTTCTATGTGGAGTTCCCCCCTTAAGATCCTTAGGAAATTGAAACTTGACAAATTAGACCCAATCCATATTGCTAGAAATGAAAATCGAACTTCACCACGTAGTTCAAGCACTAAAATACGTTTCGATTTCCGGTTGAAAATTATCAGAACAACGAAAGAGCACCCGCAGACTGGGCGACATAACTTGGCTTCACTTTAAAATCGACTTGAATTCTAGTCGCCACAAAATGCAACCAACAATCAATAAGTTAATAATCAAAAATATATTTCCCCAACCATTTGTAGTCCGTGTGACAGTACCTCAGGCGATGTGACACTCGCTCAGTCGGTAACACAACCTGTAAACAAGCGTTTTTAAGGCGGGATATACATTTACAACGTTCAAAAAATCTATTTCTTTTTTTTTTCTTTCAACGATAGAACTATATATATATATATATATAGAATATTTTCCCAAAGTTTCAAAGCCAAATTCGAAAAACTTCAAACATTATCGAAATTGGCGTGCAGGATTACTCAAAAACTATTAAGCCGATTGAGTTGAAACTTGGTAGAAATATCGATAATATAGGTACCTTCTACTTGACGAAAATTGTTTTTGAAAAATTGGAAAAAAAACTTTTTTAATCCACATTTTACAGATATGTTGCGTGAAATGTTGATTTTTTTGCAAATGCGTGCCATTTTATTCATTTTAATTACCGTCACATAAAAACTATACATGTTCTAACCGAAAACATGTTTGAACTTTTTTGCAAATCAAAGTCTACGGAAAGCTAGACTGCACGCCGATTCGCAACTCCCGCGGAGACCTTGCTGTCAAACTCTGCCACAGCTCCACCATTTTGATGATGAATTAATTTAAAAAAAATTATTTCGTATACTTAAATATACTATTAAAGTATGCCTAAAGTTTCATAATTGTAGAATAATTATATCTTACAAGGGGGCATTCCCTATTCCCCATCACCGATTTCGCTCAAATTTATAGGACATGCAGGACTTGGCTAGAAATGAAAGTACCCGAAGTGGGAACTCCAGATGGCCAAGCGTTTAGAAAATAAAAATGTTGACGCGGCTCTCGCACCGTATAAGCCATTTACGTTAGCATGTTTGCGAAGCAGCGGTTGGCGTAGCGGTAAAAGCTCGGACTAGTAATTCGATGGTCGTGGGTTAGACTCCCCGTGTGGAGACTTCTTTTTTCTTTTTCTATCTTTTTCTCAATTTTTATATTATTCATTTTTCAATTGAGCAAAGAGGTGAATTATTTATTTTATTCGTTTATTTATACGCAAAAGGCATATAGGACGTCATTTTTAATGAGCGCATAATCGTAGAAAATTTGGAGTTGCTGATTGACTCGTGGGGAGGACAAACAAATCCGCAATTATACGACGAACTCTTCCAAGATGAAGAAGGATTGCCAACGTGTAGCATCAAAGTAATTCCCCCTAAATGTACTCCACTGGTGCAACCCTGCGATGTATATTTTTATCGTCAGGCTCTAAACTTTATTTAAAAAAATACAAAATTGCTCTTATCTCATCGAGCAAGAAAAAGAAATAACTTCCCGAGAAGACTGCATAAAAATACATTCGATCGTTTATCATCAATTATCCGCGCTAATATTCGGTAACATGTTACGTTACGCGTGGTTCGCTTTTAAACTTTGCGATGAGAGAGAATGCTTTATGAATGTCAATCAAGTATGTTTTACTATGGAGAAGTTGAAACAACGACGTGGTTGTAAAAATGCGGCGTTTATAACGTGTGCGAGATGCAGAAATAATTATTGTTTCCCCTGTTTCTACGATAAATATCATCCCGACACATGTAAATCATCGAATGTCAACGAATAGAGTTTTGAATTTTCATGTACAAAGTCTTTTCGTATGCGCTTTAATTACAATCCCTTGTTGAAAAGCCCGAAATCCCAATTTTTTTACCTTTTCTATGCCTTTTGCGTATAAATAAATAAATAAAATAAATTATTCACCTCTTTGCTTAGTTGGAAAATTAATAATATAAAAATTGAGAAAAAGATAGAAAAAGAAAAGTCTCCACACGGGGAGTCGAACCCACGACCATCGAATTACTAGTCCGAGCTTTTACCGCTACGCCAACCGCTGCTTGGCAAACATGCTAGCGTAAATGGCTTATACGGTGCGAGAGCCGCGTCAACATTTTTATTTTCTAAACGCTTGGCCATCTGAAGTGCCCACTTCGGGTACTTTTATTTCTAGCCAAGCCCTGCATGTCCTATAAATTTGAGCGAAATCGGTGATGGGGAGTAGGGAATGCCCCCTTGTTAGTTCAAAAAATCCCTCAATATTGCTTATTTTTTTCCCGTCTAAATGTATATCCCGCCTCAAAAGTATCGGACGACAAAGTTCGGTTTTTCGGTTCACTTGGGACGAAGGGGCGAAATTCGTAGCGGCGCATCAATTCATCGATTCTTGCCATTCTCTGTATAATGTAATAATTTATTTACAAAATTCTTCGGTAAAGACGCGATAACATGATTCTGTTGTTGTGGACGAGCATCGGAGGCTCTAATCACGCCTCGGAGAGTCGCCTGTGCGAGTATAATAATCACCGGTCTAAGGCGGTCATTGGGGGAATGAAGATCCGCAGGCTTGAACATAATTTACGATCGGTTCGTGCGACGAACCGGCCACGAAGGTGGCAACGAGTCCTCGGAGTTACGACTCCCGCACTGCATTTTAAAACCCTACGCACCCAAACACTTTTCCAACAGAATGAATTTCCGTATAATCGGATCGGTGGAATTTTTCAACCGATAGAGAAATGAAAGGCAAAAAGAGAAGAGAGGGAGAGAGGGAAGATGAGAGTAATAATCTCGTCGATATAATTTAACGCTCGTGAGGATCTGGGAAAAGATGGCCGGATGATCGAGTCGTTGAACGAGCATGGACGATTTATCTTTTCCAGCTTTTGTTGTTTCTGCTCTCTCTGTCTCTCCTCTCCTTCTCCTCCTCTTCAAATTCGATTCTGTCTCCTGGTCTGTTGAGAGTGAGAATTGCTCAAGGCAGCGGTCGTACTGCCCGGTGGCTCATCTCAAGATTTGCTGCCAAAACCGCCCATAAGATTGCCCAAGCCGCCCGCGCCACCCTGCTGGAGTTGCTTCATCATGTTTTGAAGGCCCGACATACCGCCTGATCGAAAAACAAAGAAACATTGTTACCCATATGGAAATCAGAGAAATCCGGAAAAACTGGAGGAATTTTGAAAACCCCACGAATTTTTCCAGAATTTACTTTTTGCAAGAATTACGAAAAATGAAAGCAACTGAAAAAAAAATTAAAAAGTATAAAAATAAATCTTTCTTTATATTTTTAATATTCATATTATTTTTCATTGTATACAAAAAAGTTATGTCAGTGCCAAACATTGAAAGATCAAAAACTAGAAACTAATTTACTCTAAAGCTTTATACATTTGCATTCGATTTGTCGATACAACGCCACGCCGTTATTATTGTGGATAAATGTTTATATTTCTTTTCTATTTATTCGCACCGACATAAAAATTTCTGTTTATAATAAAGAATAGATCCAGCATTTGCTTTTCATGTATTTTTTTTTACTATACCGTGTTTAAATTATTTTTCGAATTGTGGTTTTTTAAATTTTTTATTTGAATACTTAACATTTTTATATTTGAGGAGCTGGCGAACAAAACTGGACTTGTCCACACTACGTTAACATTTTTTAATTCAATTTTTTCGCATTTTTCGAGCCCATCTTTATTAGCTCCCGAAATATTTTGAATCAAATCCGACCCTAAAAATTTCAAAATTTGTTGAAAACTGCCTTTTTTAAGCGGAAAGGCAGTTTTCAAGCAAAAAAAAGAGAGAAAAAAAATGTAAAAAATGTATCGTGGTGTGGACAAGTCCGGTTTTGTTCACCAACTCCTCATTTGATCTTAGAAAAAATTGTATTACGCAATTCAACATAATTTTTCAATGTGAGAATCGAATTGAGAAATATATTCGATGAAAACAAAGTGTTCTTCATTTGTCTCTAATCTGCCTGGAATATTTGCAAAAGTTGTGTGGAAAAGCTGAAAAAGGCAGGGAATTTCTGAGCGAATGGTGCGTGACAACAATGACGTTGTACACTCACCCATTTGATGAAGCACTCGAGGATCCATCATCTTGGCCATTTGCTGATTCAACTTCGCCATTTGATTCGGATTGACGTTCTTTATGGCATCGCCGCCCTTGAACAATCCCTTGATACCGCCCATTTTCTTCACGACCGCCGCGAACTTGGTGTACTGGGATATCATGTCCTTGACCTCCGACTCCGTTACACCCGAGCCACGGGCCAGTCGCACGACTCTACCGGGCTGCTTGCTGAACAATTTTGCGCCGTCCCTGCTGTCCAACTCGGCGTCGTTCATACTGTCCATTATCGTCATAAGGCGCTTCAGCCTCGCCATCGACTCTTGCTCCGTTCCTTTTGACATGAAGTCTTGACTGAAGCCCGGAATCATGCCCTGCAGGGTCAAACACATTTGAATTATTGTCCATATTCTCCTTATCCCTTCTTCGCGAAAAGAAAGTCATATTTGGGAAACGCTTTCGTTGAAGGGATCGACACAGTGTAAAAATTAAAAAAAATCGTTTTTTCTCTCGCATTATCCGATAGTATAGACGGTTTTAACCCTAGGACCCTACACATGGGTACCCCAAAGCCCACATCATTTTTGGGGCCCTGGCGTTCCGGCAGTTTGGGTAGTCACGTGAAAATATCGATCGCATTGAGGGGGGACGGTCTAGAGCAGCTTCGTGCAGGAATAACCATCAGTTATAGGTTGGACGTGACGTAGTGAACGTTCTTCGAGAGCCTGGGATTAGCGTAACTCCACGCTTTTTGCGATGTTTTGCTCTGTGTAAGTATATAATTATTTCCATGGTTTTTTGTTAGTTATCCTTATAAAATCAGTGTGACATTAACAGAAATTAAATTATGAACGTTTTTATACTATTCTGATTTTTTTTAAATTAGAATAAAGTCATGCGGACGAGGTGGCGAGTACGAAAGGCGGAGGAGATCCGGAGGATGCTGCAGGCGCACAACAATGAAGAGGAACCTCAGGACGACTCGACTGATAGTGAATCAGACCAGGAAGAAGAATTGGAGGGTTCTGATGAAGATTCTTTAGAAGGAGAAAGGGATTCTGCGAGTGACGGTGCAGACAGCGACGATGGTATGATCGCACGAAAAGCGGACAGAATAAAAATGCTTCGTACGTCCTAATCTGATCTCGCTGGTACTCGGAGTAAATTTCTTCATGAGAAAAACCGATACAAATGGTCACTCGACCCTCCTGAACTGAATTTACAACGAACAAATCTACATTTCTGCATTTGTTACTACAATATACGTTTCTTTTGCTTTCGTTTCTAATATCCCATGTCAAACTACCAGTAGCGATTTTTTCAGTACTATTATGTAAACGCAGTTCTATAGCCTGTACCTTGAGCTAAAGGAATTATTTTAAAAATAATTTAATGTATAATCAGCTCAATATCCTTCAATATGTTTTTTGAAATAGAAAACACTATTTTTTGACCTAAAATCATTTTTTTTAAACATTTATCTACACTTTTTCCCTCAAGAAACCACGCTGAAACATATTCAATTTTTTTTAAGTGCCATCTTTACCACTTGTGGAATTCTTCAAGAACTTCGAATATTTTGTTTATAATTTCTTTAAGCTTGGTCCATACGGTCTTTTTCGAGAATCAACGAGAAAATTGTCCAACATACGCGTACAAAAAGTGTGATGCTTTTTAAAATTATTTTTAGCGAGATATGCTAAAATATTTTTCTTGCTTTGTTCAATCCCATTTCTCATGGCGAAAAATTCATATTAGGTTTTTCTCGCAAAGCCTGTTCTATTCGTCAGTTTTCGAGCGTTCGATTAAAAAAAAACTCTCTACGACAAAAAGTTCGTTAGCAGCGTTGATTTGAAGTACTGGGGTGTGCGTAACCCCAGTGTAGGTTATTTGTTTTGTACAGATAGTGTACGGTCTTAGGGTTAAACATGCTGTTCAATTTTTGGGGCGAAATCCGAATTATTCCGGTTGCTACAGCCTTTCTCGGAAAAAGGGATTCGACCACCTGCGTGAGACCTGGCGCGGCCGGACGCGCTTTTTTTCGAAATGTCGTTTTTCAAAGCGGTGTACACTGTCAAAGGAAGAGTTATCAAGCTATCCAGCTCAAATTTTAACACAACATTCTTCACGACATTCTTTATCTTGCTATGGGAGCTTTTTTTGTTTGAAATCTTCGTATTTTTTTTCAACGGAAAACTGTCGTAAAAATAGGCTAAATTCGATGTTTCTTTCCCAAACCGTCGCCATTTTGTCAATTTTTGAAAAGAATTTCCCATTTTGATTAAAAAAACTCCTCCAAAACCTCCATAGCTTTCATACTTATTAATAATCTTTTTACAAATTTTGTTTCAGATAATATTTACGGCTACAACCGTTTACACCGTGAGGACTCCTTTGTTTCGAAGACATTTTCAACGGTTAAAAAATGTAACAAAAATAAAAATAAACGTTTAAAACATTATTTTCTGTTCTTCATGAGTGCTTTGGTTTGAGATAAAAAAAATTAGACTGATTAGCGTATTTTAAACATGAAAAAAAAATCGCGTAAATCAGCTATTTTTCGACTCGTTAGACTGTAATGATCGCTAAATTTCAATCTCATCTTTACTCACCATAATTTGTGAGAACGGGCCCATCTTCATTATGTTCTGGAATTGCTCGTACATGTCGCGAAGTGTGAATTGGCCGTGCTTGATTTTTTCCAACAATTCCTCGTTGTCATCGAGATTGAGTTCGTTGACCTTGTCGATGAGGCCCTCGATGTCGCCCATGCCCAATAATTTACTGATAAACGGCTTCGTCTTGAAGGGCTCAAGATCGTCTATGTGCTCGCCCGTACCGATAAATATCACCGGGCTCTGGGTCGCGGCGACGCTAAATTTTGACCCGAAAAATTAGATCGCTGAGATATACGGTTGAAAGAGCGACGGAGGAAGAAAATACTCACGCTGACAAAGCACCACCACCCTTGGCGTGTCCGTCGAGCTTCGTTATTATGATGGATCCGACGTTGACCCGTTCTTTGAAAGCTTTCGCTTGTGCCTCGCAAGCCTGACCTATCGTCGCATCCATCACGAATATTATGTTATCCGGTTGCTGAAAAAACAAATACACCCGAGTTTTGCATAAAGGCGAAGCGTTGGGTCTCCACAAAGTGAATATCCGTGCCTAAAAATGGCCGAAAGGAAGAAAGACACAGAATCGGCACAAAATGGAGATGTCACCTTACTTATTCCTTCAAAATGAATATTTCTAAATCCCCCTGATTTTCGGGTTTTCACAGTAGCCTAACCCCTTAAGGCTCCAGCTGACCTTAGTAACGAATCAATAATAATGATAATGCTAATTTAGCATAATTCTACTAAAACAATCTTTTCTCTCCCAAATGACCATATTTCGTGAGTATAAACCACAAATATGACTAAAAAATGAAAAACATGATTATTCAACGAACTCGTTCTTTCTGGACTTTCGACTCCAGGAAAGGGCCAATAAAACAATACTTACAACGGCGTTAGAAACTTGCAACATTTCCTCGAACAAGGATTCCTCCTGCTTGTGCCTACCGCTTGTATCTACAATTATGATTTCGTACCCCTCCTTTTTGAACATGTCCACACCGTCTTGAGCAATGACAACGGGGTCTACTTCCGTGTAGCTGGAAAGAGAACAATTCTATGGTTATCGATTCGTCAGATTTTCCTAATCGCGCTTGCACCTCGATAACGCCTACGGAATGAAGAGTGAGTAAATGACTGTGCATGCACAATACATAGATGTAAGAATCAATAAATGAAGACCACGGCAATGGAGGCTGATTGAATTTTCGTTGATAATAATTCATGTTGATACATCTGGCACAGTGAAAAAACATTCAATGAACAAATGAATACTGATAGAGCATGAAGAAATTTGTAAGCAACAATAAAGGCAATACGAATTTGTAAAGCGAAGATTAATAGCATATAGAATGTATAGACAAAATAAAAAGTATAAATAAATGTAAGAACTAATAAATAAAGAACAATAATAAACACGAATTAATATAATTTATACGTAAAAAAGTATTTTTTAAAAACAAGCTTTTATTTAATGTACTAAAGGGTAGAAAATAACTTTTTTTTACCATGTCACCTATATGTGACTATAAATAAAAGCTCAGGGCGCTGAACTCTTTAAATGTTTGATAAATTTAATTAATTCAGTTTCGTTAACCGCAATTAATTTGGCACAATAGTAATTAGAGAAATTATTGTCACACGTTTATACTCAGTTTCAGGATTTTTATTTGAAAAATCTGAGGTTGTTTTACAGTAAGTTAAATACAGTTGATATGTTAACGGATTTATGTGAATTAAAGATTATACGTCTCAATTTTGAGCGCCCCAAACTTTTATTTATAGTCGCATGGAGACGTGGTAAAAAAAAAGTTCTACTTTTTCGAATATTAAATAAATGCTTTTTTTAAATATTTATTTTACATATAAATTATTTTCTACTTTTCAGTCTTCAATTGATTTTACTAGTAGTTTACTAGTTTGCGAGTTTGTACGTTGGCAACATGGAATGCTTGTAAAAAATAACAAAGACTGTAATTGAAATTGAACTTACGACTAATTGCTGCATATAAACTTTTCACATACAAACACAGTCGGCTACGAATTTGTTTGTATGTGTTAGTGAGATTTTATATGGATGATTAGATATCACTAATTTTAGAGGAAAGATTGAAAAAAAAAATTCTTGAAAGTTGCATCATGCTATGTCACCTTTTTGATATATGTTTGCAAAATTTCAGAGCTCTAAGTAGTCGGGAAGTGGGTGAAATTTCGATATTACGTTTTGCATCTCACAGAAAATCAAGTAAAATGAAAGCTCGTAAAATGGAAGAAGGTGGGCATGTAAAAGGGGAAGGACTTCGTGTGATGGAGCTGTAAAGGTTGAAATATATATTTTTTAAAATGTAAGAACCAATAAATATAGAACAATAATAAAGACGTATTGAATAATTAATATTAATAGCATAAAAAATGGATAAACGAACAAATAAATAGTACAACTGTATAGTAATGTTAATGCTGACAATGATTACATTATTAACCCTCTGTGTGCACACTTTATTGTTCGAGACGCAGTGTGCGTGTGTCTTTTAGTGAACATTTAGGTTTTCAAAGTTAAATAGGCTTCCGAACGATCTGAAAAAAATCCAGGCTTACTTCTGAAAGCGTCTACAACATGGCTCACAAATTGCCAAAGTCAAAAGTTTGAAACGGTCGTTGATAAAAGTTGAAGTACAGTCAAAGACGCGGAAAAACGGGAGGCTTGTAATTTTTCAAAAATCAAGCATCCACAGGGTTAATGCCAAGGAACCAACAGCAGAAGATGATGGTGTTGAAGTTTGCATCATTGGAATACAACCAAAATTGTTTTTCCTAAGTTAACTTTTTCAGTTTTTTTCATCATCTGAATTCTTATCCTGCAAGCTGTACATTTTTCATAAAAATCCTAAAAAAACGATTGAGGGATTTTTGCATTTTAAATTTGCTCAAAAAATGTCGGGCTACTAAACTTTTGTTGTGTTCCAACGATGCAAACTTCAATATCATAGAAGATGCACACTCGGCGATGATCTCAAAGTTTGCATAATTGGAAAACGCAACGAAAATTCATTCCTTTTCATTGAGTCTTTTCACCCGATTTAAGCAAAAAAAATCATCGGTACGTTTTTACGTATACCCATTACAGACTCGCGACTTCAAGTTGTAAAAAAGGTTTCGAGTAATAATAAAAATGAAATAAAAACAATCGTTGCGTTCCAATGCAAGCTTCAACGTCGTACTCGTCGAGCTACAGCGTTCTCCATGTAGAGCAGCATCATAGAGCACCAGGTGTGTCCATGTAGAGCACCTGGGCCTACACTCGTATGATTAGCTTGGTTGGAAAGTGAAAATAATGGAAGCAGTTTTGAGGATAAGTAAAAGGAAGTTCCAAAGCTCGTAAGGCCGCCCTCCGGTACCTTTATAATGAAATAACCTATAAATAGTAATCCTGCGTATGAATTTACCTTCCGTAGAACGGTATCCTAGCTTTAGTGGCGTTTTGTTTGATCTGATCGTAAGCTCCGGCGCGAAATGTATCTGCGCATACCAGACAGGCTTTCCAATTCTTCTTCAGATAGTGATAAGCGAGTTTGGTACAGGAAGTGGTTTTTCCAGAGCCTTGAAGACCGACAAACATAATGACGTTGGGTCTGCCTTTCACCGGAAGATAAGGCTTGACTCCGGGATCGATGAGCTGCGTTTGGCGACAACGTCCGTCAAAGATCATAAACGCCAACAGAACAAACAGGCGAGACGATTGCTCGCCGGATAATACGCCTAACAAACCTTGACGAGTTCCTTGAAGACGGCGCTTTGTATCATCCGCCTTTTGTTGAGGCCTCCCGCCATGTCGTCAAAGTCGATGACCATGCGCACATTCTCGCGAAGTTTCTTCACCAGGCGTATGTTGACGTCGGCCTCTAGCAATGCGGCGCATATCTCTTTCAGCATAGAGTTCAATACCTGTCGGAGGGGAAAAAGGGCAGGCGGTGCGGAGTGGAAAAAAATAGCATAGTCATATCAGAATTGACGCAAGTCGGCCGCGTGACAATTCGTGTTTTCATTTCGCGATTACGCTCGAGTGTTCGACGATTTTACGATCGTTTTGACAATTCGTATTTATAACAATAACAGTACGAATTAAAGTCCATCTGTTTACAGAGACGACGACAAGAGAGAGAGAGAAAATTTCGTACCTCCTCGTTGATGACAGTTGCATTGCTCAACGACCGCAGAGCGGACGTTATCTTCCGTCCCAAATCGGCCAAAACCATCTTGACACTTAGTCCGAGAGTCTTTGCTTAACCGAAATGTTTGTATCTTTATTTTTCACCCCTTCGCTTGATCGCGAGCCCCCGAAAAAACTCTCGGGATTATGTATGTTTCGGGGAACTGTCTTATCCCCACTCGGCCAACGCGACACACGATGAGGACTGACGAGAGCGACGCCACTTCCGGTGCGGCTCAGAAGCAAGCTCGAGCTTCTCGCTCGGACCAGTTTCCGATTCCCGCGTCTTCTCGCACGGGAATCATTCCGCTGGAATCTTAAGGGGGAGATCCCTCTGTAACGTACAGACGAGATTGTGGCCGAAAATAAACTCCGCGAGGAAACTGAGGGACCACTTTGTGGCTAAGAAATAGCAGATTTTTTCGTAGGTCATTTAGTCACATTTTTTATTGTAAACTTTAAACGCATTTTCCTGAAAACCTCTCGTGAACCTTGTACATGATTACTCGAACAATATCTGATCGATCATTTTGAAGTTTTGTACACGTCTAGACAACGTAACTGCCGTCTATGTGAACCTAAATGTCGTTGAAAATCATTTTTTTAACCACTTCGTTATTTACAAATCCTATGGTAAAAAGTTCATGAAAAGTAGAAGTTTTTCGACCACGTCCCATTTTTTAATTTTGACTTTTCTTTGGATTTTTTAGGCTCACATAGAACGTGTGGGTCTTAGAAGTGTGAAACTTCTTGGCTCTGATGTTTCCGATCAATCCACCCGACGCCAGGTTGTACGCCGTGGAACAACTCGGCCGGCAATCGTTTCTGAAGCGGGTATCGTACACCGCCATTTTTAAATATTGCAAACAAATTTTTTTGGACAATTTGCCGATGTAATAGAATGTGTATAAAATCTTAATTTTGTAGAATATTTTTGACACACAAAATCTTGGAAATTCTTGCCTTTTGGGTAATTATGATTATCGTCGGCTGGCTCATCGGAAGATTGACTATTTTAACTATAGAGCTAGAATTCCTATAGCGAAATAGTGACTATGTTACTTCGGTCTCGCGTACCGTAGCACTTGTTTTTTTTTTGCGAAAAGATAGCTCGCTGTTTCCATTAATTTCGGTTTTCTGTCTTATATGTTTGACCAACTGAATAATTCGTCGGTTAACCTCAAAACTTAACCAAGATATTTGTAACAAATACGTCGCATGATTGCGCGCCGCGCAATTGACTTTTCTCCTTGAAATATAATTTTCATTTAGTATGTACATTTTGATAGGAGGAGCGATTAATTAGGTGTTGATGAATATTAAAAACTATCAGGATTTACTGCGTTACTCGAAGCGGATGGCTGTTAGCTGTTCGGTTCCGACGTAGACTCCAAGGTTTGCCGATTATTCATTTGAAATTACACCGCGAAATATTCCATAACTCCATTTTCTTTCGAGACGTCTGAAATTTGACAATTTTGTGAATTTATTCCGATTTTGCAAATGGCGTGTGACAAACCAATTTTCTTTGTAAAACTCTGCGATAACGCGGCGCGAAACGGGAAATATTCTGCTAAAACTTTTCCTAATAAGATCTAAAATATTTTAAAAAAACATTTTTATGAGAAATATTCGACGGAAGTGACGTTTATTTTGTCCGAAACTCTTATGGTTTTGAAGAAAAATGATAACGGGGTTTTCACCGACCGAGTCGAGTCAATTCTGTTGAATAACATTATCGAGCGAGCAATGAGGAACTAGCAGCGCTCCTAGCGGACGCTGGCAGAAACAGCTCGGGCACGAAACTTTAATTCATGCATATGTTGGTAAGCCTGTCACAATAATGTGGCGAGAGCAGTCGGTCAGTTTGGTAACGAAGTGCAAAAAAAAACATTTTTTCGCCCCTGAAAATGATTGCAATTAACCTCTAATGAGGGTAAATATATCACTATTTCTCGCTCGTTGCAACCATGTTTTCCAATTCTCTATCGTTCCGATGTGACATTCAACTGTGACACGTAACGTGATTTACAATAATAATGTAATATTCATTATCATTCCTGTCAGTATATTTTAAACGCTGACATCGAGACATCGGTCAATAATGACAGTAATATATACATATATGTGCTTTCGTTTGTTGTCTGTTCGATACATATCTATATATATATATATATATATAATCAATTAACGCATCTGACTTAAAACTCATTGTTTTTTTTCCTCTGTTATTGTTTTTTTTTCTTTCCGAACAAATCGTAACTCGATTTCTTTTCGTTTTCCGTGGCAAATTCAGTTCGACGTTCCCAGTGTATCAACACTCCCGTGCTTGAGCGTTCGAAATTGTTTTTTTTTTCTGTGTGCTGAAGAATTCTCGCAATTTATCGTACTTTTTCTTTGCCTCCATCTCACAAACGAATGTTCTTTTTTTTTTTTCATTATTTCTTCGGTTCCACATCCGTTCGGTTTTTCGACGAGCCTGATTTCCTCCGTTACAATAGTTTTGTTTTTACGTGTGATTCAAAGTTGTACGGATCGCATCCATATCCCCTTGTCGCGTCGAACAACTACAAATGGTCAGGAAAAGCGCAAGCGGTAAGGCAACGCAGTTTGCTCGTGCGTCGCGACGTTTAACGTCTCGACGTCTCGCGTAAAGAATTTAAAAGATTCACGCGAAAGAGAGAGATTGGTTTTCCCGATAGACAAATTCGACGATTGACGGTGTGTTTCTTTTGTTGGGAAACTCAGGTGGAATCAATTCCATAGGGAAGGGTGGGGCTAGTATGCCAAGCAACGAAGAATGCGGCATTCGAGATGTTTGGAGTCACAATTTGGAGGAGGAATTTCGAACCATTCGCCAAGTGGTCCAACAGTACCAGTACATCGCTATGGATACGGAATTTCCAGGCGTCGTCGCTAGGCCGATAGGTATTTTGAAAAAATTACTCCACTCCATTTTGGCATTGTTAGCGCACTCCATATCGTAGTCCTTGCATGATCGTCGATTCGTACGTGATCTACTAACGATAGTACAGTCGAACCTCGATATAACGAAATCCTCGATATAACAAAGATTTGTCCGTTCTCTTCTGATAGACACCCGAAACCTCTATACAACAACATAAGAATATACATTGTGCGCTATTTGCTAATTGCTTGTTATAATGGCTTTCATTTGAATCTTTCTTTGTTTTAAAAATATCCTTATATTTATAACACAATTTTTTTTTTAAAGAAAATTAAAACAACATGATGTCAATGTAACGAAACATCAATATAACGAACTTCCCTAGAGATCCGTTATATTGAAGTTCGACTGTAGTATAAACAGCGGTGATAATAATAATAAAACTGATTATGCACGAATAATAAAAAGTTGAATACTAGTTTCGAAATAATAACCAAATTATGTAACAAAATAGCAGTAAATAAAACGTCATTATACCCAAAACTAAATAACACCCTTATAATAATAATTGATATACTAAAATGATTGAAGAAATAGAAGAAATAGGAGAAAGAATAATTTGACTTTTAATTAAGTTACATTCTCATAATGGTAACCATGATGATGATAATAATAATAATAACCGATGTACTAAAATTATAAAGAAAGAACAAAAATGACGTTGAAGTTTGAATCCCTGGAATGCAACAATATATTTTTTTTTGTTCATTTTGCACTTTATTTTTATCAAAGTTGGGCGTAATTCTATTTATAAATACGAATACGAATTTATTCACATCGTGATTTTCATGTGAATATAAATACAAATTCATTCATGCTTCACTTATTGTAAATACGAATACAAATACAATTGTATTCACAAATATTCTGAACATACAAATAAATTCACAGAAAAAATTGTGAATATTCACAAAAAAATGTGCATATTTGTAAAAAATCCTGTGAGTAAAAAAAATTCACATCAAAATCTGTAAATGCAAATGTATTCACAAAAAATTGTAAATACAAACAAATTCACAAAATAAGTTGTGATTTTTTTCGTATTTAAGACAAATAAAAATCAAATTCACAATGATTAGATTAAAATTTACACCAAAAGTGAGTTCTTACGTACTTTGAGAGAAAACATTGCATCGAGGCAAAGAAATTTTTGCAAAAAAAGTTGTCAGTTTCAAATATTACATTATAAATATGAAAAAATTCACAAAATGAGTTGTGAATTTCCTCAAGTTGAAGAAAAATTAAAATCGAATTCACGACAATTATATTAAAATTTACACCACAATGAGTTCTTACGCTTTTCTTTCCTTTCTTCTTTTCTTCAACTTGAGGCAATTGACAACTCATTTTGTGAATTTTTTCACATTTATAATGTAATATTTGAAACTAACAACATTGCATAGAGGCAAAAATTTCTTTGCCTCTACGCAATGTTTACTCTCAAAATACGTAACAACTCACTTTTGGTGTAAATTTTAATCTAATCATTGTGAATTTGATTTCAATTTGTTTTAAATACGAAAAAATTCACAACTTATTTTGTGCATTTTTTTGTATTTACAATTTTTTGTGAATATATTTGCATTCACAGATTTTGATGTGATTTTTTTTTAATTCTCAGGATTTTTTGTAAATATTCACATTTTTTGTGAATATTCACAATTGTTTCTGTGAATTTCTTTTGTATGCATGCATTTGAATACAAATAAGTGAAGTATGAATAAATTTGTATTTATGAAATGAAAATCATGATGTGAATAAATTCGTATTCGTATTTATAAATAGAATTACGCCCAACTCTGATTTTTATCAGCATTCAAACTCTTTTTTGCAAATTAAGGTAGTAAATTTCCAATAGTAGGTCAAAACGTTTGAAAGATTTTCACATCCGAATGCGGCAAAAAACAAATTTAAGCCATTAAAAAGAATTTATTTTTGTTGCATCCGTGAAAACTTCATAAAGCTGAATAATTTGACTTTTAATTAAGTTACAAATAAAAATTAATTTCAAAAGAATTAGTAAGATATAAACAATCTCGTGGCAGTCATTTGCACGTGAGAGGCTCAATTGGTGTACTTGATTTTGGCCACCCGGTTGATCTTAAACAGAAAAAACGAGTTTTTTTCCCAAAATGGATAACATTGGGTAAGACTTAACCAAACTTTTTTTTAATTATCATTTTTCAATAATCGAAAAGAAAGGTTTGAATGTTTTTTTTTTCGATTTTTCGACGAAAAATGACATTATTGATAATAACTGATGAAAAAAAATGTTAAGAAGAAAAACGGGCATCATTATTGTCAATAAACGATGAAAAAAAAATCTTAAACAAAAAAGATGAGTTTTTATGTCAAAATAAAATAACCGATGAAAAAAATGTGAAGAAGAAAAACGTCGGTCAAGACTTAACTACTTGGGGTCGTCCATGTACTGCATCCGCGATTTGTTGCTAATCTTAGTTGCCTCAAGGGACGAACGATTTTTTGAAATTTTCTGAGTAGCCCAACCCCTCAATTAAGTTAAAATCTCACGATAATAATATAATCGTAATGATGATGATAATAGTGATAAATCGATAATGATAATAACGAGAATGAACAATGGATGAAAGTGATAATAATAAATAATTTCACCAGTGATTACATTACAATTCAATTGGTAGTAAATTTAACATTCAATACGAAGGTGTTTCGTTCCAGAAAGTTATCGTTCCTTGCTAAATAGAGCTTCGAAATTGCATGGGAGTTTCAATATGTGTGGTGTGAATATTTTCGTTTCTCCGTTTTTAGGTGAATTCAGAACTAGCGCAGACTATCAGTATCAATTGCTGAGATGTAACGTTGATCTTCTGAGGATCATACAGTTGGGTCTGACGTTTCTGGACGAGTCAGGCAACACCCCTGGCGGCAGTTACACAACGTGGCAATTTAACTTCAAATTCAATCTGCAGTGAGTTTCTACAGCGTTATATGCTTCTTTTTTATGTTCTTAAAAGTAGCTTGCAAGCAGAGGAAGAGTTTGAAAGAAATCGGAAGTGATGCTTTTTTTTTACAAGTTACAAGCTTTTATTCAGCTTGACTTTGAGATGCAAAACGGAAAATCGACATTTCACACACTTCCCGACTAATTAAAGCTCTGAAATTTGGCAAACATGCGTCTAAAAGAGGACAATGCATGATCCAACTTGAACAAAAATATCCATAAAATGTTCAATTTTTCATGTAAAATTAGCGATGTCTAATCATCCATATAAAATCTCACTGACACATACAAACTAATTCGTAGCCGACTCTGTTTGTATGTGAAAAGTTTATATGCAGCAATTAGTTCAGGTCCAGTTAGGGGCATTCCATGTCCCTAACGTACAAACTCGTAAACTACTAGTAACAACTAACTAGTAAAATCAATTATAGACTAAAAAATAGAAAATAATTGATATGTAAAAATAATATTAAAAAAAACAAGCTTTTATTTAAGGAGACAGTCCACTTTGGAGCCACGAAAAAAAGGCTATTTTCGCGATTTTGTTTGAGGATTTTATAAAAGATATGAATTTAAAAGTTGTTGGGCTTGATAAATGAAGTCTTGAAATACATCCAAAAAAACATTTAATTCATTTTTATTCATTTTTAGGCTAGGTAGCTCCATCACAACTCGGCAACGGCTTGTCTGAAACAAATAAATCAAAGTCCATTAGATTAAGTATGACACCAGCTACAAAATGAACCTCGGATATAAAGTTTTGTCAAAAAAATAAAAAAATGGCAGACAAAAAACGAAAAAAGTACAAAAAAACGCGTTTTTTCGCAGTTTTTCACAAAAAAAGAGTAAAAATAAAAATTGTAAAACCATCGAGAGTCATCTTGTTGCGAATCATGTTTACGATATGTGGTTCAGATTTAAAGAGAATCGGTTTATCAGCTTTAGAGATACAATGGAGCTAGATTTTGAAAACGTTGTTTCGAGAAAAACGCGTTTGAAATTTATACTATAAAAAATCTTACCTAAACTCAATAGGCAATTCCTGCACCGTACAAAATCCCTTCTGATTGCTCATCATCGTCGATTTCTTCAAGCCTTACTTGCTTTCGATTTTTTGAAATTTTCAAAGTGGACTGGCCCCTTAATGTACTCAATAGTAGGAAATATTTTTTTTACCAAGATCACAGATCAACTGTATTTAATTTACTGTAAAACAACCTTAGATTTATTAAGTCGTCTTCTCACTTTAGACGTTAAAAGGGGCTATTTTCATGATTTTTTTTATAGCTCTATATTATAGATATTGATATAAAAGTTGTTACACTTAATAAATACACTTTCGAAATCCATTTGAATAAAAATTATTTAGTTAATTCACTATTTATAGACGAAAATGGTAGTTAAAAAAATGTCCTAAAAAATTGTAGATCTGCGTTGTTGATAAAATCTCGGGGATCGATAATCTGAAACAAAAAAATAAAACGGTTTTAGATTCAGTATATTAATGGCTATAGGGCATATCATACGACTTTTGATATATGCAAAAATAACCAAATGGCGGACATTTTTCGAGAAAAAAAACGTGTTTTTTCCACCGTTTTTGGCAAAAAAATTAGTAAACATCGAAATTTCCAAAAATCCTTTATATGCGCTATAGCTATAGTTGTAAAGAATATGTGGTTAAAATGTCATAAGGATCGGTTCAGTAGTTTCGACGATTTTATCAACAAGCCGTCGAAAAACGTTGTTTCGAGAAAAACGCGTTTAAAGTTTTTAACGAGCAGATGAACGTGCTCAGGTAGTAAAGTAAAGGCCACACGAAAACACAGTTAGACTCCTCCGATCTTCATAACATTTTACTATAATACTTTTGGATATAATAGTTTGAGTATAATACTTTCGAAAAATGTAATTAAAAAAATCGATTTTTTGAACATTGTAAAGTGAGAAGACGCCTTAAATAAAAATCCTCAAACTGAGTATAAACGTGAGATAATAATTTCTCTAATTACTAATTTGAATTGATCAAATTTATTAAACGTTCAAAAAGTTGAGCGCCGCAAGCTTTTATTTATAGTTACATATAAGTGAGTTGATACTAACATTAATGTACTGACATTAAATAAAAGCTTGTTTTAACAAAAAAAAATTCACATACTTTTCGTCTTCGTTTCAGAGAGGATATGTACGCACAGGATAGTATAGACATGTTGCAAAACAGCGGTATACAATTCAAGAAGCACGAGGAGGAGGGCATCGATCCCTTGGACTTTGCCGAGCTTCTGATGACCTCGGGAATCGTCCTCGTCGACGACATCAAATGGCTCTCATTTCATTCCGGCTACGACTTTTGCTATTTGCTGAAACTCCTTACCGATCAAAATTTGCCACAGGAGGAGAGCGAATTCTTCGAATTGTTGAGGATATACTTCCCAACGATCTACGACGTCAAAGTACGCCCCGAAGCCAAACCCATTATTACGATTACGTTTTTTTTCGCTTCCATAGACTCTACATGCTTTGGGATGTTTGACGGAAGGCTTTTTTTTCGTTTCAGTATCTTCTATTTATCTTCTATCTATCTTCTATCTATCTATACATATAAAAAGAAAAGTCTTGACAGACTCACTGACTCAACAACGCCCAGCCCAAGCCCTTGGACCTAGAAAGCTGAAATTTTGCACAGGTGTTTCTTTCAGGATGTAGACAGGGAACAAGGAAGGAAATTCCGAAATTCAACCCCTTAAGGGGTAAAATGGGGGTTCAAAGTTTGTATGGGGAAACAATATTAAATAGACATTTCGGCTCGAAACTTCGTAAAAGTACTCCTAAAAACAAATAAGCAAATACGTATTTCGAGATTTTTTAAATCAACCCCTTAGGGCGTAAAAAAAAATATATATATAAAGGGCAAAGTCCTGACTGACTGACTGACTCATGATCGCCCAGCCTAAACCGCTAAAGGTAGAAACGTGAAATTTGGAGAGGGTGTTGATTTTATATTGGAGGTATCGTTTAAGAAAGGATTTCTCGAAATTCAACCCCTACGGGGGTGAAGGAGGGTGGCAAAGTTTGTATGGAACATAATATTTTTATGGTCAAATTAGATTAAAAGTTGGTATTAATGCTCTGGGGCACAATTATTGAAACACGCATTCATGCACACACGATTTCTTCAAAATTCCGACCTTAAGGGGGTGAATGGGGCTGGCAAAATTTGTACGGAAAATAATATTTTTATGATAAAATTTACTTGAAACTTGGTATTAATGCTTTTTGACACAATTAATGAAACACGTATTTCGGCTTTTTTCAAATTTCCGATATTAAGGGGGTGAAAAGAGCTGGCAATATTTTTACGGCGAATAATATTTTGATGGTCAAATTTGCTGAAAACTTGGTATTAATGCTTTTTGACACGATTAATGAAACGGGTATTTCGGCGTTATTCAAAATTCAACTACGCGAAAGGGGGTGGCAAAGTTTTTGCGGAAAATAAAAAAAATTGGGTCAAATTTACTTGAAACAGCATAAAATTCATGAAATTTCAGTGTTTTTGGAAATGCAATCCTTAAGGGGAAAAGGGGTTAGCAAATTTTGTATGGTAAAATAAATATCTGGTCAGACTTACTTGAAACTTAGTATCAATGCTCTTTAGCACAATTCTACGTGTGTTTTTTTTTTCGTTTCAGTATCTGATGAAGTCCTGCAAGAACTTGAAAGGTGGTCTCCAGGAAGTCGCGGAACAGTTGGAACTTCAGCGAGTCGGCCCGCAACATCAAGCTGGCTCCGATTCGCTCCTAACGGGAATGGTCTTTTTCAAAATGCGAGAGGTATTTACCGTCAATTGAGGAGACGATAACTTCTCTGAGCGCTCGTCATTCAACTCGTTTTTCATTCAATCCAAAATTAACGGATCAATTAGAGAAAAAATCAATTTTTTCGACTCAACATATTAAGGTATTCCTTTCGCGAACCCGAATATTTAACAATTAATTGATTTTCGTCTATAATCAAGTAAAAATGTATCCCAGTATATTGGTAAAATTTCAAGCCAAATTACCAAACCTAACGAAAAATTACGACTCTAAAAATCGTTTCATTTATACGGCGCTTTATTAAGATGACACGCTGGCCGAATTTAGGGCTCGCAATCCGGATATCCGCCAATTTTTTAATTCGGATAATAAAGATAACTGAATGTGGACAATTCGGATAATACGGATAGTAAAATTCATCCAAAAATTGGGATTCGAACATGGAACTAACTATAGTAAAACGATAATTTCGCCATTGTGGGCAGTCAGTGCACGTGGCTAACAAGTAATCTTAATTTAAGAAATGTTTTTTTTTGTTTTTAATATTATGTGCGACGCATTTAATAGTAATTCATTCAGAAAATCCCGCGTAATTTGAAATGCATGAGTCTATGTGTGTTAAGAGGCCAATCCACTTTGGAGCCACGAAAAAAATGTTATTTTCGCGATTTTTTTTTGTGAATTTTATAAAATATATGTATATAAAAGTTGTTGGGCTTCATAAATAAAGTCTTGAAATACATTAAAAGAAAATTAATTCATTTTAATTCATTTTTAAGTACAAAAACTATAGTTTAACGTAACGCCTCAAAAATAGGTGAGCTAGGTAGCTCCATCACAACTCGGCAACGGCTTGTCTGAAACAAAAAAATCAAAGTCCATTACATTCAGTATAACACCAGCTACAAAATGACCCTCGGATATAAAGTTTCATTAAAAAAATTAAAAATGGCAGATGAACAACGAAAAAAGTAATTTAAAAAACGCGTTTTTTTTCGCAGTTTTTCGCAAAAAAAAGGGTAAAAATAAACTTTTTTAAACCATCGTGGGTCACCCTGTGGCGAATCATGTTTACAATATGTGGTTCAAATTTCAAGAGAATCGGTTTATTAGTTTTAGAGGTACGATGGAACTAGATTTCGAAAACGTTGTTTCGAGAAAAACGCGTTTGCAGTTTATACTGTGAAAAACTCTTACCTAAACTCAATCGGCAATTCCTGCACCTATTTTGACACAATATTTCTAAATGTATGTACTTTCGAAAACAGTAAAAAAAATCGATTCTTTGAAATCTTCCAAGTGGACTGACCCCTTAAGTTCTCTCTTGATTTCTATAGATTTCGTTCAAATTTTAACCAGACATTGTTCGTATCATTATGCATGTTTAAGTGAAATTTCAGATGAGTCGACTATTTAGATTGGAAGATAATGGGTTTTCGAATTGCGACTTTTAACACTGCAGGATCTATTATAAATAATTATATCCAGTCGGGGGAAGCTGAAATTCACCCCCCCCCCCCCCATAAAAAGTTATAGGGTTTTGAAGTTCGCGGAAACACGTGATAAAATAGGGCATGTTTGAACATTTCGACGCCTACATTGAAGGTTGATGGTGGGGGAATTCATAAAGAGGCCTTCCTTAACAGAAACAAACCCGAACAAACCCCCATGAAGGTTTTAATACAAAAGTTTTTGAAAAATTCGAAATTATTTTGTTTGGGATTTCAGCTTCCCCCGACTGAATATCATCATTTATAACCCAATAAATGAGAAAACAGCAAAAAAAATGTTAGGCTCATTTTTCGGAAAAGTCAATTATCGGAAGAATTACCAAATTTGTTTCCATTCGATATCGTACTCAATTTTCGAGAAAATTAAGGGGCTATACCAGTGTGAACGCTGAAAATTTGGGTGATTTTCGGGAATTTTTTTGATGAAAAGTACTCAATTAAATGTTTTGGAAAATTAAGAATATATTTGGCTATATTTGACCTATATTACATAATTTTTTCGTCGAAAAATATTAAGCTTCAAGCGACTTTTGCGCTGCCTTCGGAGGCGCCAAAAAAAGTTCCTCCACTGCTGACATGATTCCGGCCGATTGAGTAGCTGAAACCCAAAAAGGAAAAAAATGTCGTTAAACTGGAAGGTATTTCCTGTGCAATGACGTAGGATTTTCGAAAATTATCAAAATCGAACAAAATGGCGTGGTTATGAAAAACAGTCTGTTTTCTTGCCTACAAAATGGTCGTTTTTTTCAATGCCAAATCGTCAATTTTCATCCAATCAAAAATATCCTACGTCATTGTAGAGTAAATACATTCAAGAGTACTCAGTTCAAATTTCAAGTCAATCGGATAATTGCTCTTTGAGTTACAATGTCAGCAAATTTGAAAAATCTCATTTTGAGAAAAACGCGTTTAAAGATTTAACTATCGATTTTTGCAAGATAAAATGATTAGAGATACGGCCTTGACATTTTTCCAGGATATTCTTGAAATTATAAACTGTCGAAAAAGGCAGAAAAAATCGATTTTTTTAAAGTGTCACACTGGTATAGGCCTTTAAACGAGTAATTCATTTCTTTTGGACAATCACGGAATTAAAAACATTCCGCAGATGTTTTTCGAGGACAACATAGACGATGCCAAATACTGCGGACATCTTTATGGTCTTGGCACGTCGTTCGTTGTGAACGGCTCGGGCGGCTATCTCGACAGCAACGGCGACAATTCCTCCTCCTCGTAATGTTCGGACACGAGCAACATACACGATACAAACAAACGAGAGACGTCCCTCATCTCCCCCGACCCCGACAATCCCGCGAGTATAAGGAAAAATTTATTTCACCGAAGAACAGAGGGAAAGCGAAAAAAAAGAATAAAACATTATGAAACCGAAGCTTTTATTTTCGTGCACGAGTAGATTTTTATACCAGTCCCGTAAATATTGAGAAAGAGAGGGAGCGAGAGACGAAAAGGGAAGAAAAAAACAAACGCTTGCAAGTTCGTTAATTTACAGTCTTGCTTTGAGAGCTTTTTTTCCAAACAAACCTTTCGTTAATTTTGGCGCCCGCGCACAAATTCAGCCAACAAATGTAAGATCTAGCTTGAACGAAAAAAAGCACAAACTTTTGTTCCATTTTTTATTCGCAAATTTTCACGCTTTTTAAAATGCGTTGCTGTGTACATACGCGATTCTGCGTTCGCAGTGAATTCTTCGTTTTAGCAAGTATTCAGCCCGCAAAACTTGTACTTAAATGTAAAGAGACGAAAAAGAAATGAGAATAAGTAATAAAAAAAAACAGAGATAGAGAGATGTGAAGGAATTGCCAATTATTGATGTTTCTCGATACAATCGTTTGTGCGAAATGTCGGAGGAGGAAATCCTTCAGTCGCAGACGCGACGAAGCGTCATCGAAGCGAGAAGAGGTACAAACGCCGAGAAACGTCTATCGGTGAGTTTGGTTTATCGTCCAATTAAGGGTCAACAGCCTGGAAGTTGTAAAAAACACTAATTGTCGAAAACCGAAAATTTTGAAAGATGTCACGAAAAAAGAATTTAAACTTAAGTTGTATTTGAATAGAACAATGTCGAACTTTTTATATTTATAATAATTACTAATTATAATAAATGAATATGAATATTAGATAAAACTTCATATTTTAAATTATTGTGTGTAACAATGTTATTAATTATCTTACTTTTCTAACGCAAACAAAGAGTTTATGTATACTATATATATATATATATATATATATATATATAACGTTTGACGTTTTTCGAATTTCGCTTTGAAACTTTGGGAAAATATCCTACATATATAATTCCATCCGGGTTACACCCACTTGTAGCGCAAAAAAGGCCTTTTTCATGAATTTTTTTAAAGAAAACTACAAAACTTTTTAATCGATCAATATACCATCTAAAAGAACACATCTTGAAGAACTTTCAGTAATTTTTTTATTGAAAAATATTACATTGTTTAGTGGCAAATGGCCGTCAATGAAATAATGTTTTTATATACACGGTTTGCGGTGACCAACATTGCGGCGAAGTGGATCATCTGGAAAAAAAATGTGGATGGATTTAATCAAATATAAGTATAAACTAGTCTTTAATCGAAGGATTTTAAAAAATATTCATTTTTCACAAAATGCCGGACAGTCAAAGTTAATGGTTCGATTTTAACGAAAAAAAACGGCCGTTTTTTGGCTATAAAACGGCCATTTTTTTTCGACAAAAAAATCGAACGATTAAAGACTACATTTTTATGTATTAAATAAGCCTGCATAATTTCAAGAAGATCGGTTCATTAGTGTTCGAGTAATCTTGGTCACCGACTTCAGAAATGTCATTTTGAGAAAAACGCGTTTAAAGTTTCAATTTCAGTTTACACGAAGAAAATTTTTTTTTTTGTAAACTTACATAGAGTCATCTATTCCGGGCCCATACAGAAGTATGGGCCCGGATACTTATACTTCAAAAAAATGCAATAAAAAAAATCGATTTTTTCAAAATTGCAAGTGAATTAAAGAAAAAAAGAAGAAACCCTTAAAGAAAAAAAAAGAAATCGATTTTTTTATCGTTGTAAATGTATATCCCGCCTTGAAGTTTCAAGTCTCCAGCTCATCCGGAAGTTAGTTTAAAATTGATTACAAAATTTTCACCGAACACACAAATAGACAGACAAGACAGGGAGTTAATAAAAACGTAGTAATAAATTGTTTCGACTAATAAATCTTGATATTTATTTCTGTTACGAATCAAAATGATGAATTACGATCGTATGCAAATTCCATGGAAACCATTTATTAATTTAATAATAAGAAGGTAGAAATTGTGCTAAATAATTCACCAGACGATGAATATTCCGAAATTCTCGAAACAAAGCTGCAATTAATTTACCCATTCGCTATAAATTCCGCACGAGTATACTTTCGTTGCTGACAGCCTGCATTTAAAAAATCCATTTTCGCCCCTCAAGATCATCGGGCGGTCAGAAAAAATTATGTGATTCGAATATTCACAAAAGAAGAAACGACAAATGAACCGCGTTTATTTTTCTGTTACAGGAAAAAAGTAGGCCAAAAGGGCTCTTTCGGTGTGTACTCTCCGGGCCGGCTCTACGTGGCCATCCTCATCTCAGGAACGCGCCCGCTGATACAAAAGAAGATAAGAATTCTCCCCGCGTTATCTTTTAGGATAGCGCGCGCGATGATATCAGTCCACTATACGCATTATCGTATCTCTCCGTTACTTTTTTCCGTTTTTTTTATACACCTGAAACATTGGCGAGGTGTCTCTCAGTCGTCGCCTAATTTCACTAGGCGCTGGTTGAGGGCTGTAATTGTTGAATGCGCCTGGCTAAAGATGACGTTGAGAAGCTCGAGGATATTATCCCACGGGGGATTAACGGTGTGTTTGACGTTTGTTTTGCTCGTCGTTGCGAGCAGTGGACAAGAGGACGGTACGTTCAACAGTGCATTCGGATTGAGCGAGTCGAGCGAGAATTTGGAGCCGGCCATCGACGATGAGTCCGGGCTGAACCACGAAAAATCTACCGATCTCGCGATCCAAACGGAACTGGCGGATATGAACGATGAGGATATCGACGATGACGATGTTACGCGTGATCCGGCTGGCGAACCGGAAGTCCCGGCCTCTGTTGGCCATGAGGACGCCACCGGCCTCACGGATCTCGGATCGACCAGGGAGAAAGTCACCCAGGACGAAACGCCAAAAATATCCGGGAGAATGGGCGGCCAGAGAAGCGGCAAGTACGTGAGCTATGGTGAGTAATTCGTTATCGATATATGGGCGTGACCCGGTGAATTCTTCGATCTCAACATTCACAATGTTCGATACGACGCCTTTTTTCGTTTCATTTGCGAAGTAGGCACGACGGATAGGCGTTGAAAAAATGTCGCGGTCTTCAGCCGTATGACTTTCTTCGCTAGTTTTTTCTGCAATTTTTACTTTTTTTTTTTTGGTGACGGATTCATGGAAGCTTTTTTTACTCGCAGCAGGTTCCGTTCTTCGTACTCGTGAAGTTGTAAACTTCACACCTGGACCACATGATTGTTATGCCATGAGTAGAAAGTTCGATGGTCGTGAGGCAGGGGGGGTATCGCTCGTAATGGCGTACGCAGCGTTTCGTTATTTGTTCTGTGTCAACTCTCGGATTATATTGGTTCCCTTATCTGGAGTTATCAGTTACTCACTTGCCTCACGATTCCTCGCGACAAGCGTATGAATCGGTGCTCGTGAGTCATACAGCCTACTTCGAGGCACTACACCCTTTACGATGCATTGCACCATTGTAACTATCATGCCTAACTGTGGAAGCGATTACGAACGCAGAGTTGGGCATTTTGGAGGAAGATGTAACCCAAGGACAACACAGTTGGCGACTCATTGATCAGATTTGAAACGTTGAGCTTGCATTAACGATGATGGTCATTTGGATATTTATTTCAAGGGTTAGGCTACTGTGATGCAGGGTTGCAAATAATGCGTTACTTTTTGTAATACATTCGCGTTTTCGTTACTCATTATATTACATCTTGTAATGAAAAAAAATCATTACCCATTACATTGTATTTAGTGATGGAAAAAATGTCCATTACTCGTTGCATTACATTTTGTAATGCAAACAATTGCCATTACTTATTTCATTGAATTTTGTAATGTGGAAAATTTTCATTACTCGTAGAATTAAGGGGTTAGGCCACAGTAACGGGTATAAAATCGTGTGCGAATTTAACAACTTTTCTTCGTATGAAAAAGTGATTCACTGATAAAATTAATTACACATCTATTTAGTATGAATATCAAGCTGTTAGAAAAATTTTTTTTTTCGATGTACAAAATGGCCGACTACTAATATTTTCTTTTGGTATCTTTTTTTAGGCGCTCCGCGGCGTGAGATTTAGCATCCACAATTTTTTACCTAGAACAAAAAACAAAAATTCTCGTCAATCTACATTAGAATACCTAGAGAAGTACGTACGGAATTAAAAAAATATTGTTTTATTCAAAAGTTGTAGGTATTTGAATGAAATTTCAGTGAAAAATTTCGTACAAAACTGCTCATAAAATGAAAAGTTTTCGATTAATCAGAAATTCCGTACGTGCTTCTGTGCGAAATGCAGTTAGGAACATAACTTTTAAATTTAAAGTAAATCGAGTGAAATTGTTGAAGTTATTTGTCACGCCAATTGGAAAAAAGCTGTTTCGAGAAAAACGCGTTTAAAGTTTTAGGTACTCTATGGCCGTACTAGAGGTGGGCTTACGTTATACGCTCAAAGTCGGTGAAAAAAAATGTCTTGCTATAAATCGAATAGTAACTTATTCTTATGATGATAACGCACCGTTTTAGCGAGAAAAAAAAATCGATTTTTTTTAAATTCTACTGTGGCCTTACCTCTTAAATCTTGTAATGTAAACATACTTCATTCCTCATTACACTACATTTTGTAATGTGCAATATTTTCATTACCCATAACATGTAATGGGTAATGGTATTTTCTTATATTACAAAGCCCAATGTCGAATCAAAAGTCGAATGTAATGAGTAGTGGAAATATTTTACATTACAAAATATAAGATAATGAGTAATGGATTTTTTTCACATTACTCATGCAATGCAATGTAAAAAATCTCCATTACTCATTACAATGTAATGAGGATTATTATTTGTTTCCCATTAGGGGCAGCGGTTTTTGCACTGGGTCGATCTGACCCGATGGGAAACCAATAATAATCCATATTAGTTTGTAATGAGTAATGGAGATTTTTTACATTACATTAGTAATGTGAATAAATTCCATTACTCACTACCTTATATTTTGTAATGTACCTGTAATGGTACCTAATGTAATGCACCTAGATTTTTTTTCGTCATCAGTTTTTCTAATCAGAAACAAAATTTCAATTTTTTTTTTTTAGATTTTGTTATGGAAAATGACATCATTGGACATCATGAAAAAAAATGTTAAGGAGAAAAACGTCGGTCGATACTAAACTATTATTACATTAAATAAGTGTACCAAATGTCATCGCCGTTTTGAAAAAAAATAGTTTCGAGAAAAACGCGTTGAAAGTTTTACTGGCAGTTCTGTCATTGTAATAATAAGTTTACCTTCAATCTGCTATTCCTGCAGTGTACACTGGTGGCCAAAGTATTTCAGACACTTCAGATAATTGCCAAACTTTCAATCACTGGATAATTGCCAAATAATGTTAGAATAATATAATTAATTTCATTTATTATTTTACGAATATACTATATAGCTCTATATGATGAATCATATTATTCTAATATAATTTTGCAATTATCAAAAGTGATCGGAAGTTTTGTAATTATCCGAAGTGTCCGGAAACTTTCGACCGGTAGTGTATGTTGGACCTTCCTTTTCAATTTGTGGTGCCTCAAGCGACGAACGAGTGTTCGTCATTTTCACAGTACTCTAACCCCTTAAGGGGTCTTCCCACTTTAGACGCTAAAAAAGGCTATTTTCATGCAGTTTTTTGATAGGTTTATATTATAGATTATGCTATAAAAGTTATCACACTTAATAAATACACTTTCGGAATAAATTTTTTTTAATGTTTAATGTATTTATGTAACCCAAACAAACTTTAAACGCGTTTTTCTCGAAACAACGATTTCGACGGCTTGTTGATAAAATCTTCGAAACTACTGAACCGAGCCTTATGAAATTTTAACCACATATTCTTTACAACTATAGTTATAGTGCATATCAAGGATTTTTTTAATTTTGATATTTACTATTTTTTTTTGTCAAAAACGGTGAAAAAACACGTTTTTTTTCGAAAAATGTCCTCCATTTTGTTATTTTTGCATATATAAAAAATCGTATGATATGCGCTATAGCCATTAACATACGGAATCTAAAACCGTATTATTTTTTTGTTTCGGTTGTTCCATCTCCGAGATTTCATCAACAGCGCAGACCTGCAATTTTTTAGGACATTTTTTTAATAACCATTTTCGTCTATAAATAATGACAAATAAATTAAAAATTTTTTAAAATGTATTTCGAAGGTGTATTTAATAAGTGTAACAACTTTCATATCATATTTATAATATAAACCTATCAAAAAAATTAATGAAAATAGCCTTTTTTAGCGTTTAAAGTGAGAAGACCCCTTAAATCTGAACGATGATTCAGTCTTCGTAAAATTTTCGAATAAGTTCATGGACATTGGGTTTTACTTCATCCAGTATTATCCTATGGCGTTGGGTTTGCAGTAATCGTTGCTGCACTCCTACTCATCAGTGTACTGACAATCATTGGATCCGCATCACCGTGTAGGCTCGCGAGACTAAAAAGGATCCCTTCGTTGCAGATTCGACCGACCCGGACGCTTACCGTTACGCGCCATCTAGCGAAAACTCCGTTCCCGATTACGCCATAACGAGCGAGAGATTGGCGCTGATACGGTCGGAAATGATGTACTGGTACTTCGACAAGGGAGGCGACAACGATAAGGGTGATTTGCAGACCGACGTGCACTCGTCGATGCCGCAGATACACAAGAACTTCAATTTTCAACTTCCGTTCTTCGGCTTTAGGTTTAATTACACGCGGGTGAGTTGTCTGTTCGAAACGAAAACTATGAGTTTATAGATTGGCGGGAATTAACGCGGTCCTCTAGTTTCTCGGCTGTTTTTTTACGGCTTTTTCAATAATTTTTTACGGGCAAAGCATCGAAATAATCAATCTCATTGTTTTTGCATAATTTTTATTAACATTTAAATAAGCTTTACAAATTTTTTGAAGTCAAAATATATAATAGAATAAACGTTATAGTGGCCGACAGGAAGACATCAAGTAAAAGAGGTGCTTGACGGTGACCAAGATTGCGGCTGTTCTGCTTATCTGAAATAAAAAAACCAAACGGCATTTTAATCTTCATATTTAAGACTAGCGATTGAACTAGAGTGAATTCTAAATTACAAAAATTGACTTTTTTATACACTTTTGAAAATTACATTCTATTTTTTACTAATTTTTTCTTAAGTTTTTCGCTCGTACAAAAAAAACTATCGAAGCAATCATGATAATCCTAGTTTAATCGCTGGCTTATAACATATTAAAGATGCTGTATAAATTTGAACAAGATCGGTGCAGTAGTTTCTGAAATATCGTGGTCACCGTTTCGAAAAATGGTGTTTCGAGAAAAACGCGTTTGAAAGATACCTGCTCCGTATACCTGCTCCGTTCCAGGGCCGTAAATTGTGAACCACTTCGAATATCGAAAAATCCTTTGGCACACATTTTCTACACATGTTGCAGATGTGATTTATGAAAAAAAAAATCGATTTTTTCGACCCGAGAAACTAGAGGACCGCCTTAAGGGGTTAGGCTACTGTGAAGACTTGAAAATGAGGGTTTGATGATGACTAAAAAATAGATGATTGAAAAATAGTTTTAACATTTATTTGTATGTACGTTAAGAAAGTTGTGTACCAAATTACAATAGAGCGTCGATTATCCGAATCATTTGAGACTGGGCGCCTTTCGGATAATCGAAAATTCGGATAACCGAACAGCAATATTCCGTGGTCGAAAAAAACGTTCATTCTTTCAATATGATAAAATATATATATTTAAAAAAAACAATTAACTTTAAGGGAAGGTTCTGCCTTGTTGGGCCAACAAATGTTCGATTTTTCACCATTTTTTTATGCGAAAAGTATTAAATATAGAATGTTGATATGTGGTATGTTGACTGAGCGGTCTTTATTGAACATCAAAATATTTTTTAAAGTTTGACAAAACATGGTGGTGGGAGTGGGAGGAGCCACGTATGTCGGTGCGCGGGCGATGACATTCTTCGCTTGCGGAAGTCCTAAGTCCCGGACAGGTGATCTGAAGCAAAAAAATCGAACATATTTTTACTTTGTACAATATTGTGTATAAGTTGACCTAGAATCAAGAAGAAGAATTGAAAAATAAAAAAATAGTGAGCAAAAAACTGCGAAAATTTTTGGAAAACAAACTTCCTTCCGATCGCTCACTATTTTTTTATTTTTCATTTTTTCTTCTTGATTCTAGGTCAACTTATACATAATATTGTAAAAATAAACCATTAGTATTTTTTTCAAAATATGACAATTTTTTGCGTAATGAGATTTTAATTTGATACTCGTTGCTTTTATTAAAATTTTGATAATAAATATCAATTAAAATCGATAGTAATAATTTCTATAAAAAAGTAATATCGAAATTGTAAATATAATAAAACACTTATTGTGATTTTCTATTAAAAAAATAACGTTATTGAAAATATCATTCAACAAATTTACTGTAATCGTACGGATGGTTATCGTCGAATATGTTTGAAAAATCTTGCTGATGTTCGATTGGAATTAAACCTCTGTCAAGCATGGCCTGTAAATCGTTTTTTCTTGTTGCAAGAGGCAATTTTTTATCTGACGTCTGTTTTAATTGGAACATTCGAACCTCATCCATGTTTTTGTGTTTTTTAAAGATTTTCATCTCTCGTCCGTCTTGGTCAAAATCATGTTTAACGTGAATTGTATCGACGTGAAGTTAAATGGATATTTCCCGAATACTTGCAATTTTAATTGAAGTCCAATTAAAATTTTTTGAGAGGTCTAAAAAATCGTAAATTTCCGATTGCGGTCAAAGGAATTGGAGCAAAAAAATGGAGGCAAGGCGTAAAAAAGCATGGAAGAAAAGTCGGAAACAATTCCAGTGTTACTGAAACATGTTAATTTTCGCGGTGAATATCGAAATCTGCTTCTTTCGCGGTGAATGCCGAAACGTGCTAGTTTTCGCTTTAAATATCGAAAGGTGCCAGTTTTCGTGGCGAAAACCAAAACTTGCTAGTTTTCGTGTCGGAAGCCAAAACATGCTAGTTTTCGCGGGGACATCAAACAAGCATGTTTGATGTCACCGCGTAAGAATTATGAATCATGCTACTTTTCGTGAGCAGCGTCGAATGTATACATCGTGCAACAATATATAAGGCGTAATCTTTCGAATGACTGAGTATTTGGATGAGCAAAATTATTGTTCAGATAATTGATATTTTGGATAACCCATATCGCCATTCGGATAATTGACATTTCAGATAACTGACGTTCGGATAATCGACGCTCGCCTGTACATTGAAAATATTAATAATTGAGGAAGTCATAAACAATCTCGTGAAGGACCTTTGAACGTGAGGGACCCAACAGTGTACTTGATTTTTGCCACCTGGCTGATCCGAAACGAAAAAAAAACGATTTTTTTTCTCTCAATAGATAATATTGGCTAAGATTTGACCGAACCTTTTTTCGTCATCGTGTTTTCGTCTCGAAAAAAAAAAAGATTTTTTTTTTCGTTTTTTAGAGGAAAAACGACATCATTGTTGATAAGAAATGAAAAAAAATGTTTAAGAAAAAGTCGGTCAAGACTAAACTGCTATTACTTTGACTGAGTTTACCAAATTTCAAGTCAATCCTTTCAGTAGGTGTCGGGAAATCATGTACACCGTTTTGACAAACATAGTTTCAAGAAAAACACGTTTAAGGGGGGAGATACCTTTAGGCGATGAAAAAATTGCTGATTTTCATTATTTTTTTAAAAAGGAAAGATTTCTTCACCATTTTTGAGACTTAGGGTAAGTTATATTACTACTTAATTGATCGAAGGAATAAGCAAAATAGTAATTTTTGACAAAATGGCGGCTTCTCAAAAAAAAATCGATTTTTGACAATAATTTAGGCTTTAAGTTTTTTTATAAAATGGAAAATATTTATCGGTGAGAAAAAACCTTCGATTAATTACTAAAAAATATACTTGAAAAGATTGTGTCAAAATTCGCGACTGATCGGTTCAGCCGTTTTCGAGAAATCTTGCTCGCCGACTTTAAAACACACAGTTTCGAGAAAAAACGCGTTTAAAGTTTCAAAAGCACTTTCGAATGCTCTGACACGTCATTACAAATGTGCGTGTAGCTTCGAGAATATTCGCCCGATTGACAAGAAATTTTCTGTGTGTGTACTAAAATATATGTACATTACGATTTATTTAAACCGATTTTTCGAAAATTTTAACTGTATATAACCCCTTAAACCAAAAAGATTGAATTTACCAAAAAAATGGCTGCATTTTGCAAAAAAAATACTTTGGTTTACATTTTCAAAAACATTTAGGGTCATGTTTTAGACAATGTTAGGAAGATTTATACCAAATTTCATCAGAATCGGTCGATTCGTTTTTTAGCTATACGTCACGCCAGTTTTGAAAATGCAGTTGAGAAGACCGTGCCATACATCCGCCATTTTTAAGGATTAATACAAAAAAAATACCATGTAATAGCCAAAAGTAGAAATAGCGTAAGTTAAAAAAATATCATGAAAATCAGCAAACTTTTCTCCTTAAAGTTCCCTCCTTAAAGTTTTCTTATCAATTCTATACGGTAGTTTTACTGTAGATTACTGTAGTCTCGGAACGAATCGATTGCCTTGGAATTATTATTTCCGTGATCATCGCGTAGGTATCGATGAACGGATTTCTGGAGTTCAGCGACCCCCCGGAGCATTACACGTATCCGGTTGTATTTCCGAACAAAGATTGGCCTGAGAAAAACGACCCCGCCTTCATCGGCATCTTTTACAGCAAGTGTCGTATCGGAACGCTGAGACCCACCGATATCGATCAGCGGTATCCAGGTGTTTATTACAGGTAGGCTCGATGCTCTTTTACGCCCTCTTACGTGGCTTCGATTGTACCACGAAACAAACCCGGTCTTCAATCATTCTCTATAACCGTGCTGTTTTCTACAAGCTTTTGTTTAACTTGACTTTCTGTGAGATGCAAAACGGAAAATCGATATTTCACCCACTTCCTGACTACTTAGAGATCTGAAATTTTGCAAAAATGCATCTATAAGGTGACGATGCATGATTCAGCTTTAAAAAAAATATCCATAACATTTTAAACTTTTCATATAAAATTAGCTATATCTAATCATCCATATAAAATCTCACTAACACATATAAACAAATTCGTAGCCGACTGTGTTTGTACGTGAAAAGTTTATATGCAGCAATTAGTCGTAAGTTCAATCCCAATTACAGTCGTTGTTATTTTATACGAGCATTCCATGTTTCTAACGTATAAACTCGTAAACTAGTAAACTACTAGTCACAACTAACTAGTAAAATCAATTAAAGACTAAAAAGTCGAAAACAATCTATATGTAATTTGTTTTAAACAAGCTTTTATTTCGTGTACTGAAGAGTAGAAAATAATTTGCTTCACCAAGTCACCTATACGTTACTATAAATAAAAGCTTGGGGCGTTTAAAATTTAGACGTCTAATCTTTAATTTACATAAATCCGTTAACATATGAACTGTATTTAATTTACTATAAAACAAACCTCAGATTTCTTAAATAAAAATCCTGAAACTGAGTATAAACGCGTGATAATAATTTACCTAATCACTATTGTGCCAAATTAAATACGGTTAATGAAACTGAATTGATCAAATTTAATAAACATTTAAAAAGTTAAGCGCCCCAACCTTTTATTTATAGTCACTTGGTGTCTTGGTGAAAACCTTTTTTCCCACTTTTTAGTACACTAAGGGGTCTTCTCACTTTAGACGCTAAAAAGGCTATGTTTATGATTTTTTTTATAGGTTTATATTATAGATATTGATATAAAAGTTGTGACACTTAATAAATAAACTTTCGAAATACATAAAAATTATTTTTTAAATGTATTTATGTAACCTAAACCAACTTTAAACGCGTTTTTCTCGAAAAACTTTTTTCGACGGCTTGTTGATAAAATCTTCGAAACTACTGAACCGATCCTTATGAAATTTCAACCACATATTCCTTACATCTATAGCTATAGCGCATATCAAGGATTTTTAAAAATTTGATGTTTACTATTTTTTTGCCAAAAACGGTGAAAAAACACGTTTTTTTGTTTTTTCGAAAAATGTCCGCCATTTTGTTTTTTTTGCATGTACAAAAATCGTATGACATGCGCTATAGCCATTAACATACTGAATCTAAAACCGTTTGATTTTTTTGTTTCGGATGATCCATCTCCGAGATTTCATTAAGAGCGCAGACCTACAATTTTTTGAGGATATTTTTTCAACTACCATTTTCGTCTATAAATAGCGACTTAAATAATTTTTTTTTTAAATGTATTTCGAAAGTGTATTTATTAAGTGAACAACTTTTATATCGATATCTATAGTATAAACCTATCAAAAAATTCATGAAAATAGCCTTTTTTAGGGTAACAATAAAAGCTTGTTTTTTCGAAATATTTTTTTCTTCTCCTTTCCTGCAGACAGGAGAGAGATCTGCAGAAACGAACCGACCAATTCGGCGTGGAAATGCGCGAACGCGTCAAGTGGGACATACGCGAGGGTGTCGTCGGCTCGGACTCCTTCGACCCGAAACACGCGGTTATCGTAACCTGGAAAAACATGTCTTTCGCCGGTGGCATTGACAATTCTCTGTACACGACCAACACCTTCCAATTGGTGCTCGCGACCGACGAGGTCTTCACTTACGCGATATTCAATTATCTCGATCTACAATGGACCACGCATACCGAGGCCAGCGGCGATACGACCCGGGGAGAAGGCGGCACGCCCGCTTTCGTAAGTTCATCAACGTTCCGTATTATAACATAATACCAGTGCTTCAACTGCGGAACTTATATGATCTGGACTGGAATAATACGAGGCACTGGAATTGTACAAATATGGGGATGGAGTTATCTGTGAACGATCTCATTTTTGTGCAGATCGGTTTCAACGCGGGTAACGGCACGCAGAGCTACGAGTACGCGCCTTATTCCCAAGCATCGACCGTTCGTGACTTACCGAGCAGGGGTTGGGCGAACCGACACAGAGGTCGCCACATATTTCGCATCGATGAGAAAATAATGCTGGGCACTTGCAATAAGGATATCGGTTAGTGAAAAAAGTTTTTTCTCATTCTGGAATTTCAATGACCATTGTAAAAAAATATAAAATTGTGTCATTTTTTGGATGTTAGTAAGGCGGAATTATTTTCAAGCAGACGAATGGAATTTTTTTATTCATACCATAGTCTATATATATATATATATATATATATATATATAGAAGACTATATACAAATTTTTGTACTCGAATCTAAAGTAGTTTGCGGTTGAAAAATATTTCGATAGACTTAGAAAATGCCGCTGGATTCATATCGATATCTCAATTATTTTGCCGGTAATTCCATCTGAAAAATGGCCGAAAAAGAGGCAAAGGGGTATGTATGGAAAAATTGGCAAAAAACGATTGACCGGCTTTGAAATTCTGACAAAAAACGAAAAAAAATCGGAAATCCATAAATCAAACGGCATTTTGAAGAGAAAGCGATCATGAAGAAAACGAGTACGGAGTGGAGTTCCAAATCCAAACAGAAAAGAAATGAGCGGCGATTGAGTAAAGACTTTTTTTGTTGGCCAAGATGCAAACCATTTTATGATTCAACATTTTTTTGTTACAAGATTATTTAGCTGTATTTTGCCCCCTGAATACGAAATCGCCACTTATTTCCCCCTAAATTCTCAATTTTCATCAAACATTGACAAAAGTCTATAAAAACGATTTTTTGCATTTTTCCGGCGTCATTTTGAGCTCACGACAAAAACTCTGTGATATTCGTAATCGGGTGAAAAATTCCTATTAGATATTCCATTAAAATAGTTTCGGAGTCGGAAAAGAAAAATTTCGACCCTTCTGGCCACTTTTTCGGAATCGCCAAAGTCCCGAAACTTCAAACGGCCGTAGCGTCGGTTCTGTTTAAGACGGAATGACACCTCATCGCGGTCGGTATGGTAGAACAATTATAGATTCCCAAAAATCTCTGAAACGGCTCTTCAGATCCCGTCGAAACTTTGCCAAACGACGTCAAATAGATAGACGAATAGCTTCTAGCCCCTCAAATTTTCTGAATTTGAGAAAAAAAATGTAGATTGGCTTATCATAATCCAATCTAAATTTTTTTTCTCAAATTCAGAAAATTTGAGGGTCTAGAAGCTATTCGTCTATCTATTTGACGTCGTTTGGCAAAGTTTCGACGGGATCTGAAGAGCCGTTTCAGAGATTTTTGGGAATCTATAATTGTTCTACCATACCGACCGCGATGAGGTGTCATTCCGTCTTAACGGTTATGGCTTCGTTCAGGAGGGGGGGGGGGGGGGTGAAAAGGTTTTTGATAGACTCGGAGAATGCCGTAGGATTCATCTCCATATCTCAATTAGTTGTTCCGGACGGGTGATATGAAAAAAAAACCGTAAAAGAAGCAAAAAGGTATATGTATGGAAAAAATTGGCAAAAATCGAAAATTTTTCGGAACTCCATTAATCAAACGGCATTCCAAAGAGAAAACGATTACGAAAAGAATGCGCACAAAGCGGAGTTCCAAATCGGTATGGAAAATAAATGATCAATGATTCAGTAAAGCTACTTATTTTTGGCCAAGCTGGGAAAAAATTGGATTTTAAATATTTTTTTTACAACCCCATATCGATCTATTTTTACCCCCTGAATACGGATTCACCATTTATTATATCCAAAACCCTAAATTTTAATTAAAAATAGTTTAAAGTGTATGGAATGTTGTTTACCTCCTTAAGCTTGCTATCCGGCAAAAATACGTAAACTAATTGTGTCCCCCCTTCGAATTATTTTTCGTTTTGTTCTGTTAACGCACATTTTTTAAATGCGGGATGAGAGGAAGATAAAGAACGCGGCGGTACATCCCTTAATTTTGGTTTTTCTCAATAGCTCAATAAAACATTCTCAGAGCCAAGGTATCGAAAGCGGAAAAAATCCGAATTTCTCTTACATCGGACAAAAATGTATAAGTTTGGGTACTGCAACCCCGAAATTCGTTGGGAGACAATGAAGAATTTATATATTTTTCAGCAGCTTCGAGTGGAATCAATAAAAGCACTGTCCATGTAAATAAAATGTATGCGTATCTAAAAAAGGATTTTCGAACTATACACGTATCATTTCTTCAAACATATTTTAAATTCACTAATCTTTGGATTAAAGCTGGAGGACGCAATAATTTCCTGCCGTTAAAAAAATTTATTAAATCTCTTTTAAAAAAGTTAGCAAAATACCCCAACTAATAAAAAAATCTCGCCCAAAATATCGTTGTTTGTTTTACCTCATAAAAGAATGGCTTATTTTAAAAATAAGGTAAGCCACAATCAATCTGATTTCTGATCGTTTTGCATTGGAAGAATTTTCGATACCGTTCCACTATAATCGCTTGACTGCCTTTGGGTAAAGCCGCAAAATCAGCCCTTGACGTGCTTCACTCTAAGGGGTGATTTCACCCATTGAAAGAGTTTTTCTGTCGACAAAAAAACATGTATGTAATAGTCTTCAATGCTTCATCATATACATGAGTTTCAACAAAATCAAAGGCGGACGAGAATTTTTTTTCTCGTTTGATTTATCCGGAATATTCGGCCATTACGTTCAAACTGAAAAACCTTTACATCTAATTACCATTAGAGTTGAAAAGTTCACATTTATTATTTAAGTTTGAATGGGTGATAGTTACATTTTTTTTTCGACACCGTCCATTATTTTTCATTTTTCAGACGGCACACATTTGCCGTTGGTATTCGCGCCCGAGAGTGGAAACATGCTGGGCGGAACAGTGGTAAACATAACCGGTCCCTGTTTCGAGCCGAATGACAAAGTGAGATGCAGATTCGACACCGAGGAGGTTTCCGGCACGGTGATAGACAGAAATCGAGCTATTTGCGTTCAGCCGTTCGTCAAAGCCGAGGGATACATACGATTCGCTATTGCGATCGGTAGCGGTCGATACAACTGGAAAGGAAAATTCTTCATTGGTAATTACGATTTGAAATTTTGAGAAATACATTTTTTTCTCTGTACCGAAAGAGTTTCTGATCGACGGTTTAGAGGGATAAAATCGTGCTAATTAGAAAGTTGTACATTTCTTCCTTATTAATTCACTTCGCTGACGAAGCTTCTTCCCATGCTCATGGGGGAACCTTTACCAACAAGCTACTCGCTTGCTTTTTCATATTGCCTTAACGGGAGGGTAGGGGTTTCAGCGTGAAAAAAAACACTTTTTTGCGATTTTTTTTTTCATCTATATGGATAGAGTAAATTCATTGAAACCTTTTGTACATTGTTAAGTGTCATTTCAAGAACATTCCGTGAAATTTGTACGCGAAAATATCCACAAACAAGCCGGCGACAAAGCTTTTCCAAGAACGCCTTTGGAAAAACACGATTTGCGGTGTTCACTGTATCTCAGCTAGAAATTATCTGAAATCAAGTACCATTAAAATTTAGTCAAAGTATCATCAAATCCTGTCCCCAACGGTCTGTGATAATTTTTTTTTCATTGCTAAATTTTTGGTGGTCATGTAAAGTGAAAAGTGCTATTTTTCACGAAAAAATCCGTCATTTTGGGGGTGGAAAACCCCCTCAATGTAAAAAAAATCTCAAACTTACCGTTGGGGGGAGGTATTTTATATGTAGAAAGTGTGCACCAAGTTTGAAATAAATCGGTCATGTAGTTTTCAACTGGCAGTGAACACGGACTTTGAAAAAGTGGTTTCGAAAAAAACGCGGCACCGGCTTGTTTGTGGATATTTTCGCGTACAAATTTCACGGAATGTTCTTGAAATGACACTTAACAATGTACAAAAGGGTTCAATAAATTTACTCTTTCCATATAGATGAAGAAAATTCGCAAAAAAGTGTTTTTTTTTCACGCTGAAACCCCTACCCTCCCCTTAAGAATTGGCTCAATATTACCATATGGCAATATTACAATGATGTTTTATTAAATGATGAATTCTTTCAATCAATCAAATTGGGTCCTATTTGCACTAATTTTTAAACAAGTTTTTTTACAAGATGCTGTTTTTTATCTTACATCTACCTTAAGGCGGGATATACATTTACAGCGATCAAAAAATCGATTTATTTTATTTTTTTCTTTACACGATAGAAATATATATGTAGAATATTTTCCCAAAGTTTCAAAGCGAAATTCGGAAAACTCCAAACCTAACAGCCCGTCAACGCTGTGCATCAGCGCTCGGATTCGGAGCGGGCGTGAACATCAAACGCGTTTTTCTCAAAACTGCATTATCGAAATTGGCGAGCAGGATTACTCAAAAACTATTAAGCCAATTATGTTTAAACTTGGTGGAAATATTGATAATATTGTTACCTTCTACTTGACGAGAATTGTTGTTGAAAAATCGGGAAAAAAACTACTTTTTTAATCCACATTTTGCAGAAATGTTGCGTGAAATGTTGTTTTTTTTTGTAAATGCGTGCTCTTTTCTTAAATTTGCATTTTCTTCACTTTAATTACCGTCACATAGAAACTATACGTGTTCTAACTGGAAAAATGTTTGAAATGAAATGGCGACCTTGCTGTAACACTTTGCCACAGCTCCGTCATTTTGATAATGAATTAATTTAAAAAAATTGATTTGTATACTTAAATATATTGTTAAAGTATACCTAAAGTTTGATAATTGTAGAATAATTATTTCTTAGTTTAAAAAATCCGTCAATATTGCTTATTTTTTTCTTCTCATCGTCTCACTTTCTTCTTTACAAATCTTGCACCTCTAATCCTTACCCCCCCTCTTTCGTGCTCCCCCTGTTTCCGCATCGTAATCTCGCCCACATTTCCTCATCCCTTCCCTTTACTCCCTCTTCCAACCAGTATTTCCATGGTATTTTTTCGTTTTCCACAATATATTTGTATTTTTCATTATACGTTGATTTTCTTATTTTTTCCTCTTCCTTCCTTAAAATTTCCTTTTTAAAGTTTTCTAATCCTTCTTCTATCCTTTCGTCAATTCTTTCCACTTTTCTTATTTCCCTTGTCATTGTTATTATCTCTTCTATTCCCATATCCCTTACAACTTTCTCCAAATCTTTTCCCCACTTTGACGGGATTCCGTTTATAGTTTCTCTCAATTCCTCAAATCGGCGGATTTTTGGCCATCTTGACTTTTCCATCCTAAGCACCTCTCTTATATACCTCAACGCTCTTTCCCTTATCAAATATTCCATGGTAAGCACCCCCAGCTCTCTTTTCCAAATGTAGTTTGGAGTTGTTTTGTTCACTCCTAACGCCGTCTTACAGTACCTACCCTATATTCTTTAAAAAACGCTTACTTCTTCCGTTCTCCATATCTCCACACCATACATTGCAAATGATGAATTCAATTTTTTTTACCTCAGAAACGCCGGCGTCAGCTACGGAAAAAATATTTTTCGAGACGAGAGCCGTGCACGAGCGGGATCCACGCGAAATCAAAATAACGTGGAACGCTTATAATTTGACGGCCAATCTGCAAGCCGGTGTTCAAGTGTCGCTGTGGGGCTACAGGGAAACTACGATAAGACCGGAATTGGAGTATATACAACTTCTCGAAGTAATCACCTTTTTTGCCGATTAAAAAGAAACATTATGGCGAGAAATTGAGCTCAGAAAAAAGTTATCTGTGTCACGATGAGCCGAAATCGTGTTTTTTTTTCTATATTTATTATTTCTGATATATCGTTTGTGTATATTCGTAAATAGAAATAGATGGTATTTAAGACCTTAGGCCACAGTAACGGGTATAAAATCATGTGCGAATTTAACATTTACTTTCGTATGAAAAAGTGATTCAATCATAAAATTAATTACACATCTATTTAGTATGAATATCGAGCTGTTAGAAATTTTTTTTTTCGATGTACAAAATGGCCGAGTACTAATATTTTCTTTTGTTATCTTTTTTTTGGGCGCTCCGCGGCGTGATATTTAGCATCCACAATTTTTTACCTAGAACAAAAAACAAAGATCCTCAATCTACATTAGAATACCTAGAGAAGTACGTACGGAATTAAAAAAATATTGTTTTATGAAAAGTTGTAGGTATTTGAACTTAAGAAATGAATTTTCAGTGAAAAATTTTGGTATAACTGCTCATAAACTGAAACGTTTTCGATTAATCAGAAATTCCGTACGTACTTCTCTGCGAAATGCAATTGGGAACATAACTTTTAAATTTGAAGTAAATCGAGTGAAAATTGTTGAAGTTATTTGTCCCGCCAATTGAAAAAAGGTGTTCCGAGTAGTCGGCCATTTTGTACATCGAAAAAATATATATATTTTCTAACAGCTTAATATACATACTAAATAGATGTGTAATTAATTTTATGAGTGAATAACTTTTTCATACGAAAAAAATTTGTTAAATTCGCACATGATTTTATACCCGTTACTGTGGCCTAAGGCCTTAAAAGTATCTTCATTATCGACGGATGCTTTGCTACTTTGATTCAAAATTGACTCGCTATTTGTATTTCAGGAAAACAAAGCGAACGACGGCACCTACACAATTGTGCCAGCGTCCTACAGAAACTACGACAATCCTTACCACTTGGACATGCACTTTGGTTTCATCCAAATTAATTTAACGAAGCCATCCGAGTACTCGGGACTCGATATATCACCGTGAGTTTACCATATGTACAATAATTTATCGAAAAATGATAACCTCAAGTTTTCACTGAAGGACTAAACACACTCTTTTAAAAAGGCTGATTTTGAGAAGTTTTTCTAACGAGTGCAATGAAAGCAGCTAAAAATTGAATTGGAAAACTTTATTATACATAGTTTTGAGTATACTTAACATTTTTTTTGTATTTTTTCGATTGAAAATGGCGGCGTCAAAGTCCAAGACCGCAGAGTACCTCTCGTGCAGTGTTCCGCAGCCGGAAACATTTCTCCTGTACTTTTCAACCAAGAACAAAAGACCAAAAAATCTTTAAAATATATACTAAAAGCTATGGAACTGCGTACGGAAATTAGAAAATACCTTTTTTTTCAAACTAATGCAGATTAAAATGAAAACTTTCATTTTTAAGCAATGAATCACACGAGTAATTGTTTATAAGAGAAAAGTTAATAACCAATCGCAAATTCCGTATGCAATTCCATGAAGAATGCATCTGATAAAATAAGTTGAAAAATTTTAGTGAATCGGCGCATATTTGGCTGAGTTACGTTTTCGGTCAGTTTAAAAAACATGTCGAAAAAACGCCTTCAATGTTTGAATTAACATTTAGCAATAGACATTTTCGATTTACCTTTAATTTGCAATGCCAGCCCAGTACATTTGGCGTTCCAAATTAAAATGCTTCTCTTCCGTTTGTTTTCTGAAATTTTTAAATCCTCGAGTGGCTTTATCCCCTAAGGAATCTCCATAAGTATATTATTTCAAATACACGCAGCTAAATACATACACGTACACACACACACACACGCACACACACACGCGCGCGCGCGCGCGCGTATATATATATATATATATATATATATATATATATATATATATATATATATATATATATATATATATATATATATCATGTTATGATGAAAAACCAATTGATCGAACGCTTACCCCACCAAATTATATTAAGGCGGGATATACATTTACAACGATAAAAAATCGATTTTTTTTTTCAAACGATAGAACTATATATGTAGAATATTTTCCCAAAGTTTCAAAGCGAAAAACTTAAAACGTTATAGCCCGTCAACGTTGTGCCGCACCGCTCGGATTCGGAGCGGGCATGAACTTCAAACGCGTTTTTCTCAAAATTGCATTATCGAAATTGGCGTGCAGCATTACTCAAAACTATTAAGCCGATTGAGTTGAAACTTGGTAGAAATATTAATAATATTGGTACCTTCTACATGACGAGAATTGTTTTTGAAAAATTGGAAAAAAACTACTTTTTTAATCCACATTTTATAGAAATGTTGCATAAAATGATGATTTTTTTTTGTAAATGCGTGCCATTTTCTTACATTTGCATTTTCTTCATTCTAATTACCATCACATAGAAACTATACATGTTCTAACCGAAAAAATGTTTGACCTTTTTTGCAAATCAAAGTTTACGGGAAGCTAGACTGCACGCCGATTCGCAACTCCCGCGGCGACTTTGCTGTAACACTCTGCCACAGTTCCGTCATTTTGATGATTAATAAATTGACAAAAATTGTTTTGTATACTTAAATATACTATTAAAGTATACCTAAAGTTTGATAATTGTAGAATAATTATATCTTAATTTAAAAAATCCCTCAATATTGCTTATTTTTTTCCTGTTCAAATGTAGGTATATGCCGCCTTAATAGGAAGAAAAAAATTATGCCAAATTAGAGCTCTTTAACAGAAATCTGAGAGGTAGAGCTCGACGATTTTTTACCCATTTCAGCTTGGCAAACAGAAACTAACGACGATTTCGCATATCGGATCAAAGAGTCTTAGAGCAGATCCTAACAATCTTAAAACGCTTTATAAAATTGCTGTATCAGTATTTTACACAAACAACTTTTATTTTTCGGACAGATCGCTCTGGAGCAAGCCGATACCCTTAGGATGGTACTTCGGGCCCCAGTGGGAGCGTATGCACGGTGCAAAGTGGCCGCACAAGCTTTGCGACAGGTGGATAATGAACGACAGATATTTGAAGAATTTCGCCGCCGAGGTGTCTCTCTGTCCCTGCATTCTCGAGCACGCCCTCAACGACAAAGGACGCTTCTTGCCCGATTACGACTGCGACAAGGACTCGAATCCAGATTGCTACTACAACCGCGGTGCCATTCATTGCGTTAAAAGCGGAGCTCCGAAGTAATACTCCAACATTAATCATACACAATTGCTATTATTAAGGAATCATCACAGCTGATTTTCGCGATTTTTTTTCGCATGTTAAAATACGCTGATAAGTCTAATTTTTTATGTCAAATCAAAGCACTCATGAAAAACATAAAATAAATGTTTTTTTTTATTTTTTTACATTTTTTTACCGGTTGAAAATGTCTTCGAAAAAAAGGAGTCCTTACGGTGTACACGGTTGTAGCCGTAAATATTATCTGAAAAAAAATTATTAAAAAGATTATGAATCACTATGAAAGCCGCTGTCTTGCTATGGAGGTTTTTTAAAAATAAAAATTGACAAAATGGCGGCGGTTTGAAAACAAAGTATCGGATTTAGCCTATTTGTCGACAGTTTTTCGTTAAAAAAAAAATATGAAGATTAAAAAAAAGCTTTCGCTAGAAAGATAAAAAATGGCGTGAAGAATTTTGTGTTAAAATTTGAGACGGATAGCTTGGAAACTCTTCCTTCGAGAGTGTACGCCGTTTTGAAAAACGACGTTTTGAGAAAAACGCGTTTAAAGTTTCTAGGTCTCACGCCGCTGCTCGAATCACTTTCTCTAACAAGGTACATCACTTTGGTGTCCTCCTCCGATTTTGTTGAAACATTTTTATGTGGAAGAGTATCACAAACTAAGAGACACGTATTTTTTTACCGGCGTAAAAACGATTTTTAGGGGTGAAACACACCCTCAAAAATGGGGATCTTTTTCGTTTTTCGTCGATAACGTTTTAACGGTACGAGATATAAAAAAATTCAAATTGCTACAACTTTTATTTTTTCGCGTTCTATACATTGGAGATGAGAACGAAAACGTTAGCGATGAAAAACATCCCCATTTCTGAGGGTGCGTTTCACCCCTTAAAACAGTTTTTCCGCCGATAAAAAAAATACGTGTTTCTTAGTTTTTGATACTCTTGCACAAAAAAATTTCAACAAAATCGGCGGAGGACACTAAAGTGGTGTTCCTTGTGAGAAAAGCTGTAGCGACCGAAATTATTCGAATTTTGTCCAAAAAATTGAGCAGCATGTTTATAACCGTCTATACTATCGGATAATGCAAAAAAATCGATTTTTTTAAATTTTACACTGTGATGATCCCTTGAGGCGAATTTAACAATTTTTTTCGTATGACAAAGTGATTGACTCATAAAATTACTTACGCATCTATTTAGTATGAATATCAAGCTGTTAGAAAAAATATATATATTTTTTTTATGTACAAAATGGCCGACTACTAATATTTTCTTTTATCTTTTTTATAGGCGCCTCCCGGCGTGACATGTAGCATCCACAATTTTTTACCTAGAACAAAAAAAATTCTCGTCAATCTACATTAGAATACCTAGAAAAGTACGTACGAAATTTTAAAAATAGTCTTTTATTCAAAAGTTGTAGGTATTTGAACTTAAGAAATGAATTTTCAGTGAAAAATTTCGTTATAACTGCTCATAAACTGCTCATAAAATGAAAAGTTCTCGATTAATCAGAAATTCCGTACGTACTTCTCTGCGAAATGCAATTAGGAATATAACTTTTAAATTTGAAGTAAATCGAGTGAAAATTGTTGAAGTTATGTCACGCCGATTGGAAAAAAACTGTTTCGAGAAGTTTCGAGTAGACGGCCATTTTGTACATCGAAAAAAAAATATATATTTTTCTAACAGCTTGATATTCATATTGAATAGATGTGCAATTAATTTTATGAGTGAATCACTTTTTCATACGAAAAAAAAATTGTTAAATTCGCAAATTAGCTGAATTACCAGTGAACTCGTAACGAGAAGAAAGAGCGAAAAAGTGTAGAATTTGAGGCGTTGAGAATTAATTCGGTTCCGAATTGTTCGTGTGTCTGACAGTTTGGACGGTTCGGAGCAGCAGTGTTGCTACGACAAGAACGGCTATTTGATGCTGACGTACGATCAGCAATGGGGCTCGAGGCCGCACAGATCGCACAATTTGGGTTACCTGCCGTGGAACGAGGCGAACAAAGTGCCGAGTCTCTCGCACTGGTATCACGACATGATACCGATGTATCTCTGTTGTTTGTGGCAAGAAGAGCAGGCGGTCGGATGCGAGACCTTCAGATTCGAGAGGAGACCGTCTCAGGATTGCGTGGCTTATCAGCCGCCGGCGATCGCCACGGTCTTCGGTGATCCCCACGTCGTTACCTTCGACGGTTTGGAGTACACGTTCAACGGCAAGGGCGAATTCGTTCTCATCAGAGTCGATCACCCCAAGGACAAGCTCAACGTTCAGGCACGCTTCGAACAGATGCCCAGAAACTTTTACGGCGAAGTTCGAGCGACTCAGCTGACCTCAATAGCGGGTAATTGATCGAGTATTCGACTTAAGGGGCTGTATCTACCTAGAAGCACGAAAAAATGCCCAAATTCTGATTTTTTTGGGGGGACACGGTTCGTGAAAAAGAAACACATATTTTGAGACAAAGGTACATATATTGACATCCTTTGAAAAAAGATCACCGAAAAATACAGAAAGACAACAAAAACATGGCCACCGGCTGATGATGGCATTTTCTTCGCGTTTCCATTTGAAATCTGTCCATTTGAAATCTAAAAATCAACCGGGTTTTTTGAGTTGACAATAAATACGAGTCGTTGACGATCGACGATTTTCAAAATGATTTCTTTAAGGCCTTAGGCAACAATTTTTTTTCGTATCAAGAAGTGATTCACTCATAAAATTAATTACACATCTATTTAGTATGAATATCAAGCTGTTAGAAAAAAAATATATATATATATATATATTTTCGATGTACAAAATGGCCGACTACTAATATTTTCTTTTGTTATCTTTTTTTTAGGCGTTCCGCGGCGTGACATTTAGCATCCACAATTTTTTACCTAGAACAAAAAACAAAAATTCTCATCAATCTACATTAGAATACCTAGAGAAGTACGTACGGAATTTAAAAAAATATTGTTTTATTCAAAAGTTGTAGGTATTTGAACTTAAGAAATGAATTTTCAGTGAAAAATTTCGTTATAACTGCTCATAAACTGCTCATAAAATGAAAAGTTTTCGATTAATCAGAAATTCCGTACGTACTTCTCTGCGGAATGCGATTAGGAACATAAGTTTTAAATTTGAAGTAAATCGAGTGAAAATTGTTGAAGTTATTTGTCACGACAATTGAAAAAAAGGTGTTTCGAGAAGTTTCGAGTAGTCGGCCATTTTGAACATCCAAAAAAAATCTAACAACTTGATATTCATACTAAATAGATGTGTAATTAATTTTATGAGTGAATCACTTTTTCATACGAAAAAAATGGTTGAATTCGCACATGATTTTACACCCGTTACTGCGGCCTAAGGCCTTAAACAACGTGGCGACGAATTGTAACTCGAGCATACACAATCTATGAAAAAAGTCGCCATTTTTACGTAACTATTAAAAAACAAAGAGCGATTTTACAAAAGTGAGGTCGTCAGCGATCTTTAAATGTTTCTCATCGTATCTCCCGTAAATTTGGAAACAATCCATCCAGTGGTTCTCGAGGTATCATGTCCACCGACTTTGAAAACAATGTTTCGAGAATAACGTGTTGAAATTTTGAAGTATGGTGCTGCTCCCGCTCGCCCTACCGACTATTAGAAGCCGTAGCTTATTCAATTTTAGGAATATTGCAATGAAATTTTCAGAGAATATAGCTAAAAGGTCTACAATAAAAATGTTTTTGAATTTCTATTTAAAAAATATTTAAAAAACAGGCTCTTATTCAATGTACTAAAAAGTAGGAAATAGTTTTTTTTCGAGTCACCTATATGTAACTATAAATAAAAGCTTGGGGCGCTCAACTTTTTAAATGTTTATTCAATTTGATCAATACTGTTCCATTAACCGTATTTAATTTGGCATAATAGTAATTAGAGACAAAATAATTATCACACGTTTATACTCAGGTTCAGGATTTTTATTTAAGAAATCTAAGGTTCTTTTACAGTCAATTAAATACAGTTGATTTGTTAACGGATTTATGTAAATTAAAGATTATATGTCTAAATTTTGAGCGCCCCAAACTTTTATTTATAGTCACATATAGGTGACTTGGTTAAAAAAAATTAATTTCTACTTTTTAGTACATTAACCCTTAATGGTCATACTGGGTGAAATATACCCCAGCCGTTTTTTGACCTGGAATTCCTTCCAGAGAATTCGGGAAAATGGGACATTTTGTGCATATTTAAAATCACACTTTTTAAAAATAATCGGTATGGTCGTTGAAAGGACATTGCAGTATTTTTTTTTAAGTTTTCAATAATTTATTACATTGCAAAATGATTGGGGTGAATTTCACCCATAAAGACTTTTACGTAATTTTTCCGAGGTGTGACTTGCAAGTGTTAAATAAAAGCTTGTTTTTTACATATAAATTATTTTCTACTTTTCAGTATTTAATTGGTTTTCCTAGTTAGTTTACTAGTTAACGAGTTTGTAGGGTATAAATGATGAACGCTTGTGAAATATACCAAAGACTGTAATTGGAATTGAACTTACGACTATTGCTGCATATAAACTTATCACATACAAACACAGTCGCCTACGAATTTGTTTCCATGTGTTTGTGAAATTTCATATGGATGATTTAGGTATTGCTAATTTTACATGAAAAGTTGAATATTTCACGGATTTTTTTGTTAAGTTAATTCATTCATTGTCACCTTTTAGGTGCACGTTTGCAAAATTTCAGAGCTCCAAGTAGTCGGGAAGTGGGTGAAATATCGATTTTCCGTTTTGCATCTTACAAAAAGAATTCCAAGCCTGTATTGCTTTTATTACGTAGCTCGAGGAAATAATTCAGCGACGATAGAAGTTCGAGTGCGACCACCGTATGCCCAATGGCGCTACCGTATGGACGTGTTCGCCGATGGACAGCGCGTCTACTTCGACAGACCTTCGTTGAAGTTTCAACACTTCCCCGGTGTCCTCGTCTACACGCCGACTTACATTCTCAATCAGAGCGAGGTCATCATAATGTTCGACACCGGCGCCGGCGTCGAAGTCGTCGAGAATAAAGGCTTCATGACAGTCAGAACTTATTTACCGTGGTCCTATATGGTGAGCTTTATTATTCTCCATTTTCGAATTTAAGGGGTGAGATGCAGTCGGAGGCATGAAAAAACGAGCATTTTCAATAATTTTTTTTCTAGTAATTAAGTTTGTTTTACAAAAGTGGTTACAGACTTTTTGTGTTATATTTCAACTTGACCTGGACAAATTTTCAAAGATAAATATTGATTATTTATAAAAATATCGCCATCTTTGTCGGACCCCCTTCGGCATGTAGTGCTTTGCGGTGACCATCATAACATTTTACTGGATCATCTGAAATTAAAAAAAAAAAACAAAAAAAATCATTAGTTTCATAATAAATCTAGTCCTTAATCGAAGCTTTTTTTCAAAAATTAACGAAATGGCGGCTTCCGACAAATAGCTTTCGATTTTCGACCAAAAAATCGCTCGTTTATTGTTAAAAAAATATAAATTTTCAACAAAAATGAAAATCCTTCAATTAAGGACTAATTTTTAATGCTATCAATAAGCACACTAAATTTCATGAAAATCCATCGAGTGGTTTTTTAATTATAGTGGTCACCGACTTGAAAAGCATAGTTTCGAGAAAAACGCGTTTAAAGTTTTTCGATGTGGATACGGTATTATATGTTCGTAAAATGTTGAGCTCGATGGATGAAGCTAAACTTTTTTTCATGTATTTTGATCCGCTGAATACGAATATCACAATTTTTGCCGAAAGGTCGAGCATTTAATTTATAGCCAATTGTTAAAACAATTTTTCCAAAAATTGAAGTTTTTCGGGATGAATTATTATTTTTTAAACATTTTGGGCAATTTTAAAACGAAAGTATTCTTTATAAAATTTTGCTAAAGATTATAGTTTTTGGGTAATGCATTTTTGAAAATTTCTGAAAGAGTTTTCCAATTTTACACTTGATTTATGTATAGAAATACTAATAAAAAAATTACTTACATCGAATCATCAATTCCTGGCCCATGCAATAGGGCTTCTGCCGATGTGGAAGCTTCGAAGCATTCTGCCTTCCAGGGTATTATCGTTTGCGCGTTTGTCAGCCACGTATATACGTTGAGAATCCTGCCATAGGGACCCGACGCTCCTTCACCAATTGTAGGATATCTCAGAAACTATTCATCGGATTGACTTGAAATTTTCAGGAAAAATTTTCGAAACATACTTCAAGAAAATGTGAAAAAATCGATTTTTTGAAAATTCTGACTGCATCTCACCCCTTAATTATACATTTTTTAAATTCTCTCCTCTCAATATATTTTTGTTCTGCATACGTTGGATAACTGAGTTCTGGCGCAGTTGATATTTCTCGATGCCATGCCACGCTCATCGACAATAAAATTCCAATTCGCGGTTTTCCTAAGAAATAAGAAAAAATCTGTAGAGCCTCGATAATTTCTTTTTGGATTTTTATTTCTACATATTGCAATTTTTCGTGTGCAGTTTTAAATTTTCAACGACCAACATAAAAAAAATATACTACAATGAATAAAAAACTGATATTTTTTGTTCACTCGCAGAATAAAACGAGAGGATTATTGGGCAATTGGAGCAACGACATACTGGACGACTTCACGAATCCGGACGGCAGCATCGCCGCACTGGGCAATTTGAATAATTTCGAGAGGGTCCACAAGGACTTTGCGATAAATTGGCTACTCGAGGACAACGAGGACAATCTTAAGGGTGGAGCGATGTTCACACGTGAATTCGGCAGAACGGCCAGCCACTTTGCGAATAAAAGTTTCGTGCCCGAGTATCGCAGGAATCCGAACGATATTTTACCGGCTAATCGGTAATCAATCTCGTCGAAGAACGAGAAGAAACCGGAAACGGCTGAGAAAAAAAATCGAATATATTCGAGAAACTGTGATCGACGATGTTTTCCATTCATTTTTACAGATCGATAGACATAAATCGGGCAAAGGAACTTTGCGGTGAGAATTATCAGTGCCAGTACGACTACGCGTTGACTCTCAATCGCGATCTGGCTCACTTCACCAAAAACTATTACGACACGTACACGCAAATCAAATCTATGAATTCAAAACGAGGTGAGTTTCAGGGCTCGTATACCTTTGGATGGTCGAAATACAAGGGTTTTTTAAAAGGATTTTTGTTTAAAATACTAATAAAGCAATTAAAATTAGGTTTAGCGGGTTTGTTTCAAGTATCTGTAGGTGCTCGAATGAATTTTTTGCTTTCCAAAAATTACAAAATGGCGGGCCAGGGGCCGCTAGAAAGAGAACGCCTTTTTTAAGCCCTTCACGGGCGGACTCGTTGGAGACGCGCATGAGTTCCCAGAATTAAAAATAATTTTGTTTAGTAATCTACATGAGTTTTGCTAGCGAAGTACGCACGATTATTACAAAATATTGATTTTTGCAAATTAGGTACCGTTTTCAGAAAAAAATGTCGCATTTTCGACTGAAAAACGGCCTCAATTTCTTTATAAAAAGCATAGTTGTTAATCGATCGTAAAAATCATGTGTAGTTTGCTGAAAAATCAATCTAAGCAGCTACGGTTGGAGTTTGAAGTCCATCGGTTGAAACTTTTAGGAGCTACTAGGTCGCCCGGTTTTTAAAACATGGCTTCATGAAAAACGCTTTTTAAGTTCTACAACTATTTTTCTTCAGACTACAGCACTCTTGGAATGTTTATACATAATTTAAACGAAATAAAAAAAACGGGACATTTTTTTACAGGTATATAAGGCCTTAGGTCACTTTAGAGGCCGAAAAAATAGGCTTTTTGGGGATTTTTTTCCAGAAAAACTACAAAATAAATCGAGATTACAAAAAAGGGTGTTTATCGTACATATCAGTTACTATATACAATAATTTTTGAAGCGATTAATTTCAAAATGGCGGCTGTAATTTTTTAATTATAATGAGCCAATGAATTTTTTCGATTATATATAATAACTGCTATAGAAGTACGTAGGATTTTTTCGATATATTGATTTTTGGCCAAATGGCGCACTTCTGAAGTGCAAAGTGAAAAAATCGTCAGATAATTGTTAATAACAAATGAACTATGCAATATAGAAAAAAAATCCTACGTACTTCCATAGACAATGTATTTTTCCAGATATATTCAACATTTCAAGTGAATCGGTTGAAAATTGTCTGAGTTATGTTACCGGCCAAATTAAAAAATGCAGTTTTGAGATAAACGCGTTTGAAGTTTTGAGTAGCTCGCTGCGGACCAGGCGGCCTTGTACTAAAATTCGATAACCGAGTACTTGGAGATTTTTCCCGGCCATAATCTTCTGGGATATCATTTTTGAGGTCCTAGGGGACCATAAAAAAAACGATTTTTCGAAAATTCCAGAGTGGCCTAACCTCTTGAGAGAAGAAAAATAAATTGTACATAAAGACCGTTGACTACAGTGAAATCGTATTTGCTCTCTCGCGAAATGATTTCACACGTCCAGTTTGAACTCAAGCTTAAATTAGAGTCCAAGCAAGTCCAAACAAGTTCCATCTTCAACTCAAATCTATTGAGAAGTCCCAGATTCACGCTTTTTCTATCCCTGTCAAAGACTACTCAAAATTACAATCAACCGTTTTCCGTGTGTTCAGTGACAACCTGCGGAATTCTGGAAACACCGCGATTCGGGCGCAAGAGTAACTTTCTCTTTGTGCCCGGGACGAAGGTCACATTTGAGTGCAATCAGGACTTCGTACTGATCGGCGATCAGAGAAGGACCTGCATGCCCGAGGGTCGATGGGACCCACCCGAGTACGGCTACACGGAATGCCTTCGTAAGTATACTCGTGTGTTAAACACATACCGTTTGGTGCCTTTTTCCAACAATGGTTTTCATAAATATATATATGTTGCAGTTTAAACGCGTTTTGCCTCGTAAAAACTAGTTCCTACTGAACGCCTTTGTTGCAACTAGTTTTTTCTGGTAAAAACTATAATTTATGTTCGGAAACCCAAACTTTGATTTCATTTGGAAACAGTTTTAACCGATGAATTTCGTTAGAACTAGCTTTTTCTAGTTGAGACGAGTTATAAATAACATTTAAATATATTATTCGGTAATTTCTAGTTTTTACTAGGAAAAACTAGCTGCAACGAAGGAATAAGAGCAATTACAAACGGAATCCCGTCGAAGTGGGGAAAAGATTTAGAGAAAGTTGTAAGGGATATGGGAATAGAAGAGATAATAACAATGATGAGGGAAATAAGAGAAGGAGAAAGAATAGAGGAAAGGATAGAAGAAGGGTTAGAAAACTTAAAAAAGGAAATTTTAAGGAAGAGGAAAAAATAAGCAAACGTATAATGAAAAATACAAATATATTGTGGAAAACGAAAAAAGACCATGGAAATACTGGTCGGAAGAGGAGTAAAGGAAAGGGATAAGGAAATGTGGGCGAGATTAAGGCCTTAGGCCACAGTAACGGGTATAAAATCATGTGCGAATTTAACATTTTTTTCGTATGAAAAAGTGATTCACTCATAAAATTAATTACACACCTATTTAGTATGAATATCAAGCTGTTAGAAAAAAATATATATATTTTTTTCCATGGAGCCTAGATACCAGGAGGTTCAGCGGCAATGCAAAGGCGATGAAAAAAGCGTCCCCGAAAATGACCCGAAGTGATGGCGCTGGGGTGCAGCGGCACCTACATATATAGTAATATATTGGTCAACGAGGTGAAAGTGATCGGATGAGTTTCTAACCTCACGACAGACCGATCGTGACATCAAACGTCGAAATATCCGCCGATTCATAATTTCCTCATGAAGGTTCGGGAAAAAAACGCAAAAGCGAGAAAAGATCTCAAACTCAAACTCAGAATGTCGGCAATACAGCCTATCTAGAAAAACGTGTTTTTTTTTACATATAGAGCTTCACGGGAGAACGGTTTTCTCGTAAAATATAAGACCTGAAACAAAAACCAAAAAAAATGATAATTTATATATTATTAGTTATGACTACCTAGAAATTTGCTTTCAAATTTTGCAAAAATAGTGCACTTTGAAGGAAATAAATCGATTTTTTGCAAAAAAAAGCAGTAAATTGTTTATAAAAAGAAGTTTACATTTAATCAAAAAAACGGTTACGTACTCCTATAAAGAATATAATTGTGAAGCTGCTATCAAAATTTCAAATCGATGCAGGCAAAGGTGGTCGAGTAATCCGTCTTCCGAGATCGAATAAAGTGGTTTCGAGAAAAACGCGTTTAAAGTTGTACGAGCAACTCAGCACGCGTTCCAAGGCGCTGCGGCCAAATCGGTAATTGAACCTTTAAATAAAAAAAATTGCTACAGGACCAATTGCATATTGTTTTTATGACACCAAAGTATTTTTAGGAAAGAAAACGTCTTTCCAAAATCCTAGAGTGGTGTTATCCCTTGACACTAATGAGGGTTAGGTACATCATCTGTGATCTGTCTTAGATCGCACCCATTTTAGCGTATATCTATATACATATAGGTGCCGGAGCCCCCCAGCGCCATAATTTCTTGTTCCCGTTTTGGGGACGAGTTGAAAGGCCTCGCTGAACCTCCTGGTATCTAGGCTCCATGTTTTTTTCGATGTACAAAATGGCCGACTACTAATGTTTTCTTTTGTTATTCTTTTTTTAGGCGCTCCACGGCGTGACATTTAGCATCCACAATTTTTTACCTAGGACAAAAAACAAAAATTCTCGTCAATCTACATTAGAATACCTAGAGAAGTACGTACGGGATTTAAAAATATTGTTTTATTCAAAAGTTGCAGGCATTTGAACTTAAGAAATGGATTTTCAGTGAAAATTTTCGTTATAACTGCTCATAAACTGCTCATAAAATGAAAAGTTTTCGATTAATCAGAAATTCCGTACGTACTTCTCTGCGAAATGCAATTAGGAGCATAACTTTTGAATTTGACGTAAATCGAGTGAAAATTGTTGAAGTTATTTGTCACGCCAATTGGAAAAAAACTGTTTCGAGAAGTTTCGAGTAGTCGGCCATGTTGTACATGGAAAAAATGGGTGGGAGTCGAAATATCGATGGATCAATATTCAGATGGGCTGAAATATCGAATTAAAAAATGTCGAATGTTTGAATATAGATAGATCAATGTTCGGAGGGTTTGTATAGTCGTAAATAAAAATTCCGAATACGGATATCTCGAAGTTGAAATATAGCGAAAAACACAAACCGATTAAAAAAATATCGAGAGACATAATATTGATTTGCTTATATAAATAACACCAAATAATTTGAGAAGACGAATCTTCGAATTGTAAATATAGCGACGGTTCAAAAAACAGAAAGCATTAAATCGAACGGTCAAAAAGTCGAGTGGTTAAAATAGCGAAGGGTCAAAATGTCGAACGGCCCGGATGGCGAAAACTTGTGATCGAGCAGTACATTCCTTGCGCTTCAGAGCGAAGCTGAGAGATGCGCAAATATTTTCTTTTAGCCAAACTGGTTCTACTGAAAAAATAATTCTCCACAAATGTTCCTTCGGTATAAATTTTCTCATCCAACAAAATGTATTCTTCAGTTGGAATTTTCGGTGTAGTACAAATTTTCTCTTTAACCCAACTTTCCTCTTTGGTACAAATTTTATACCAGACAAAATTTGGTAAGAAAGTAAATTCCCACCGAAGAGAAAATTTTGACCGAAACGAAAAATTGTTTCGAAAAGACAACTGTATCGAAACGAAAAATTGTTTCGAAGAGACAACTATATCGAAACGAAAAATTGTATCGAAGAGACAATTGCATCAAAGAGAACATTTGTACTAAAATGAAAAATTTTCGCAAACAGAAATTTTTTGCGAAAGACAAAATTTGATTTAAAAAACAAAATTCGTTTTGAAGAGAATAACTCTGATGTGGACATTTCTTCCGCGCGTTCATCCATCATAATCGCAAATGCCGACGAATTTGAGGTAGGATATTAATTATTTTATCCAAGCAAAACGGAGACAAAGTAGCGATGGGTTAAACAGGCAAGTGGTCCGTATGACGAAAATTTGAAATATTGAGCCAATGCTACTTGTGCATCACAATGAAGGTGGCAGATAGCGTTAGCGGTCGGCCGGGACGGCGTCCATACCATGTTCGCTATTTTGACATTCGCCATTTAGACATTCGCCATTTCGGACCTTCGATATTTTGCGTCTCGATATATTGCTTTTCGCTATAGGCGGTATTACGAATATTAGATACTCACTTTTTTCTGTTTCGGAGATATGGACGTTATAGATTGTTCGAATCTATATTTGTATGTCTCAAATTGCAAACGATCTGTCTATACGTTTTCAGATAAATGAGCTCTCGAATAAATGATGCTTCGCTTTATAGTCCTTCGATTTTTTCTTCGGTCGAAACATTAAATTTCGAATAATTAAACCTTCGCTATTTTGAGAGTTTATAATTCTGTCGTTTCGAAATATTTGTCGATCTATATTTGGTCCTTTGATATTTTGATCCCCACCCGAAAAAATATATATATTTTTTTAACAGCTTGATATTCATACTGAGTAGATGTGTAATTAATATCATGAGTGAATCACTTTTTTATACGAAAAAAAATGTTAAATTCGCACATGATTTTATACCCGTTACTGTGGCCTAACCCCTTAAGATGCCGAAACATAGGAAGGGCAGGAAAGAAGGGGGGAAAGGTTTGGGGGTGCAGGATTTGTAAAGAGGATAATGAGACGCTGGAGCACCTGTTAGTATGTGAAAAAGGCTGGGAGTTAGTAACGGAGAAAGCAAGAAAGAAAGCAGAGGAGTGGGTGCAAGGAATGGATAATTTGGCGATAAAGGGAGAAATGATAAATATGTTGGGAGGGAAGGTACGAAAAGGGATATGCGAGTATTTTAGGGAAATAGAGGAAGTGTGCAGACAGATGTGCAAGGAGGAAGGTGGGAAGAGATGGAGGGGAGGATTAAACTAAGAAAAAAGAGAGAAATGTTAGATAGTTACAAGGGAAAGAGTATGCAGAGCCGAAAATACGTTAAGGTAGTTGTAAGAGAAAAAATAGCATTTTGTGAAAAACTTGTGCAATTAAAACTCGATTTGATTGTTAGTTGCAACGAAGGCGTTTGGTAAGAACTAGTTTTACTAGGGAAAACGCGTTTAAGTACGGAAGCCACGCCAGCTCTTTAAAAAAGGATAATTTTCAGATTTTTTTAACAAGTACAATGAAAGCGGTAAAAAATTTAATTGGAAAACTTTATTATACGTAGTTTTAAGGTATTCCTTTCGCAGAGGGCCGTATTTTTTGGGGGCATAAGCAAGGCCCTTCCGAATCATCGATAAATTACAATGGCGCTCAATAAAAAAATAAGTTACAACCGATTATTATACACAACGATAAACTGGAATAAAAAATTTCGCGCAAATTTAGTAGATTTCGATATTTTTACATTTTTTTGAAACGTCACGGTTACGAAAATTCTTCTGCTAGTCACATTTTTCCAAGTTTTATCATTAATAATTCCTTTAAACCTTCGATGATCCTCTGTATTTATTGTCTTTACGGAATCATTCGTTTTTTGCACCCATGAGCAGTTTATATCAGGCAGCTAGAGTTATTTAGTGGATAAATTATCAGATAGAAATGTGGCCAGCGTGATGTCTCCATAAAGCGCCGTATGAATAAGCCAATTTTTGGAGTCTTAATTTTCCGTTAAAAGTTCGATAATTTGGCTTGAAATTTTACCAGTATACTGAGATGTATTTTTACTTGATTATAGACGAAAATCAGTTAATTGTTAAATATTTGGCTTCGTGAAAGGAATACCTTAAGTGTACGAAAAATGTTCTTTGTAATTTTTCACTCGAAAATAAAGTTCAAGACTGCCGAGTACCTTTCGTGCAGTGTTCCGCGGCCGGAAACATTTCTCCTCCGTTTCAACCTAGAACAAAAGCTAAGAAAATCTTTAAAGTATATACAAAAAGCTTAGAAGTGCGTACGGAAATTAGAAAATACCTTTTTTTTAAGTAGTGCAGATTTGAATGAAAACTTTGATTTTTAAGAAAAAAATTCCACGAGGAATTGTTTATAAAAAGAAAAGTTAATAACCAATCGCAGATGCCGTACACAGTTCATGGAGAATACATCTGAGAAGATACGTTGAACATTTCATGTGAATCGTTGCATATTTGGCTGCGTTACGTTTCCGGCCGATTAAAAAAACATTTCGAGAAAAACCGCACCGAACATTTGGCCTTCCAAATTATTGGGATGTTGAATAAGTGCCCGCTGTTTTTTTTCGTGAAAATGAATGCTTTATTTGTAAAAAATCATTCCCCATGCTTTCAAACGTTTCGAAACTGTTGTGTGATCAACTCGTAATGATTCTGCAAGTTCAGCTAGCGTCTGACATGAGTTTTCGTGAAGTTACGCCTCCAATTCACCACATCAAAATCAATGTTTTGAAGCGTGTAAACCAATCTCTGCATGTCGTTTCCAACAGAGCATGGTCGCCGTAAGTCTCACCAAGAATTCTGTGTGCTTCAGCTACAGACTTTTTTATGATAAAGTAGTGCAATAAACTTCCCCGTACATACTCTTGTCTTGGCACGAAATTTGACATATTTAACACTATAAAAACAAAGTTGTTTTCACTTCAACGAATTGACGTACACTGAATTTCAAGCTTGCTTATAGGACTTATCTATAGATGCGTTACCATTTTAAATTACACACACGCAGTTCTGGTAACGTCATCTGTAGGAAAACAGCGAGAACATATTCAACGCCTAATAGCATTGTCTTCTTATTTTTTTCTGAAAATTTGAAAATCCTCGAGTGGCTTTACTTGAGTTACTTAAGTGACTTTACTTAAGTAACTTAAGGGCAGGTACCTGAGTAAACGGCGAGAAAAACAGGTAAACTTCGGGAATTTTTATCTCAAAAACTAATGTTTCGATTGCATCCGGGTTTTTTTTTATTGGAAAATATGTACATTGAGGTATGTTTAGGAATTTTTAAAAATAAATTCGTTCACTGGAAGCGTTTCAAACTCGATTATCTCGAAACATAGTTTTTAAAGTCGGTGCCAGATGTATCTCGAAAACGGCTTGTCCGATTTTGTCCAAATTTGGATACAATATTCTTCGATAGTTTTTCTCGTTTGCCACGTAGGGGTTTTTCATTTGATTGAACCATTGCTATTTTATGCAATGTGTATGCAACCCAAAATCGTCGGAAATTGCGAACGAAAAACGAATGTTAAATTAAAACGGTCGCAATTCCGTCAAAAATGAAAATTTCAAAAAAATCCTACGTGGCAAACGAGAAAAAGTATCGAAGAATATTGTACCCAAATTTGGACAAAATCGGACAAGCCGTTTTCGAGATACATCTGGCACCGACTTTGAAAACTATGTTTCGAGATAATCGCGTTTGAATCGCTTCCAGTCAACGAATTTATTTTTAAAAATTCTTAAACACACCTCAATGTACATATTTGCCAATAAAAAAAAACCCGGATTCAATCGAAACAATAGTTTTTGAGATAAAAATTTCCAAAGTTTACCTGTTTTTCTCGCCGTTTACTCAGGTACCTCCCCTTAAGTGGTTTTACTTAAGTAAGTTAAGTGGTTTTACCCAAGTAACTTAAGTGGCTTTACTCAAGTAATTTAAGTGACTCTACTCAAGTAGCATAAGTAGCTTTAATTAAGTAACTTAAGTGGATTTGCTTAAGTAACTTAAGTGGCTTTGCTTAAGTAACTTAAGTGGCTTTGCTTAAGTAACTTGAGTGGCTTTGATTAAGTAACTTGAGTGGCTTTACTTAAGTAACTTAAGTGGTTTTACTTAAGTAACTTAAGTGGCTTTACTCAAGTAACTTCAGTGGCTTTGCTTAACTCAAGTGGCGCTACTTAAGTGACTTAAGTTTACGTTAACTCTACCACATATGGCATTGAAAATGCACTGTCAAATTTGCATTGAAACATTTCGTCCACCATTATCTACAATTTATATCGTTGTTCACAATGGCCGATTGATGGTGAAATTTCGGTCGAGATTGGCAAAAATATAAGGCAACGTTTGACAAACAGTATTGCACGAATATATACACAGGTCACAACGAGTATTCGCAGCGTACAGCTTGGACAACGATGGGTATAATATGTGCGGTATTATTGCCGTTGCTGCTGCTCATCGCTTTCGGATACGTTTGCATGAGAAATAATAATAAGAGAAATAAGAGCGAGGGTTCGGCGAGATCGTGGCGTTTCTCGGATCGTGGCTCGGGTTACGATAACGACCCGGGTGGTCTTTCGCGACAAGCGACACCCCTGAAGTCTTACGAGCGAACGGTATCGCCGGCGAGCGACGCGACGACGACGACGATGACGAGCGGTGGCGGTGGCACGAAAAAGCGCCGTACTTACGACAAAGTTTATCGTACACACGAGCCACTTTCGGATCGTCCGAACAGCTATTTCGAGGAAAAAGATTGGGATTTGAAAGAGCCGAACTCGCCAAGCGGCTCGGACACGACGGACTCGTTGAGAAAAGCCGGGAGTGTGAGCAAAGAGAGCGATGTCTGAGTCATTGATCGAAGAAATTGATTTCTACCTTGCTTGCTCCTTAAGGAAGTCAAAATTGAAAAAAAAAATACATTTACTGATAAGTTATTATTTGATTGATTAAGGGGATAAGCTACTGTGACGAACCGAAAACCAGGGTTACTTAAAAAATTGATTTTGAAGGAATACCGTGAAATAGGGTTACTTTGAACAGGTTTTGAAAGTTTTTTTTAACATTCTAAATTCCAACTTTTTTTGCTCCAATAGAGCAATGTGTCCTTTGGCTAACGAATGTATAAGAAAATCAAGCCCCCCTCACAATTATATTTTTTTTAAGTGTCAAAGTAACCTCGAATGTGGGTTTTTTTGACAAGGCATTGAAATGCAATTTATGTCGAAGATTAAGGGTTTCTTTGACATCATTTTGATAAAAAATTCAATATTTTATGCATTATACATGGAATTTAATTGAAAACAACGATTTTTTACAATCAAATTGTCATCTTTGTCAAGGAAACATTTTACATAAAAATATCAAGTGCCTAGGGTACTATTATAGGCACTTAATCAGTCTTATAATTATCATTGAGATGAAAATCAACTTGAGCAACATTATAATAAACTGGAACAACAAATTTGAGCAATAGAAAAAAAGTGTCCGGCGCACACATTTAAACCGTATTTTGCTGCTGTGTTGAAGCAACCCCTAAAACTGCCAAAGTTACCCTCAATGTCAATTTAACCCTGTTTTATGGTAAGGCGATTGAAAAGTCGTTCGGACATTTGTTTGTGTGTACATCAACAAAGTTGTGTACTAAATTTTATAAAGAAATAGAAATAATTGAAGAAGTTATAAACAATCTCGTGAAGGACCTCAACGGTGTACTCGATTTTGGTCGCCCGGTTGAACTGAAACAAAAACGAGTTTTCTTTCTCAAAATAGATAATATTGCCTAAGCTTTGACCGAGCTTTTTTTCTTGTCGTGTTTCAATCATCAAAAAAAGTTTGAATTTTTTTTCGATTTTTTTCATCGAAAAATGACAGTATTTTAATGAGTAATGAAAAAAGAATTTTGAGAAGAAAAACGTCGGTCAAAGCTAAACTACTATTACACTGAATAAGTGTACAAAATTTCAGGTCAATATGTTCATTAGATGTCGCGAAATCGTGTACACCGTTTCGAAAAACATAGTTTCGAGAAAAAAAAACGAGTTTGAGGAAGGTTTCTACTTTGTTAGGCCAAAAGATCTTCGATTTTTCACCAGTTTTTCATGCGAAAAATATTGAATGTGGAATGTTGAAATTTGGTATATTTTAAGCGGTCTTTATTGAGCATGACAATATTTTTCAAAAGTTTGACAAAACTTGGTGCTGCGAGTGGGAGGAGCCACGCATGTCGGTGCGCCAGCGATGTTTTTCACTTGCGGAAGTTCTGAGTCTTGGACGGGTGAAGTGAAGCAAAAAATCAAACATATTTTTACTTTGTACAGTATTGTGTATAAGGCGATCTAGAATGAAAAGAAATTGAAAAAAATAGTGAGCGATCGAAGGGAAAGTTCAGTTTTTTGTTTATGAAATAAAAACGTTTCAATATTTTTGAATAATTCTAGTTCAACTAATGAAGACGTTTGTTGTATACGTGCCTGCCAAATTTCATAACGACTGTCCATCTAGGGCGTGTAGGAGCACGTCCGCAAACTTGGAAAACGTGGTTTCGAGAAAAACACGTACCTCCCAGTACCACGTTTGGTCAAACTTTAATAAATATCATCATGTTCAATGAAGACCGCTTAGTAAACATACCAAATTTCAACATTCTATATTTAATATTTTTCGCATTAAAAAATGGTGAAAAATCGAACATTTTTTGGCCCAATTTACCTCCCTTAAAATTTTACTAGCAATTCTATTGTTATAATCATAAGTTTACCTTCAATCTGGGATTCCTGAATCATATTTTGGATCTTTCTTTTCAACTTGAGTTGCCTCAAGCGGCGAACGATTTTTTTTCTTCAAATTTTCACAGTAGTCTAACCCCTTAATATGTTTTTATCTCTGTCTCTCTCGGCTTCTCTCTGTCTGTTATCGATATTAACTGCACTCCCAATTGTTCACGGACGACGACAAAGTTCTTCTCGCACGACTCGCGAAATCATCTCAACTACATTTAAAACTATCCTCGTTTGCGCCCACAGACGAATTATCCATAATTTTTGTACTGATATCGTCATTAATGATCATTATTTTTAATAGCCCGTACAGTATTTTCTGTGGAATAGAAATTCGTTTGGTTTTTTTTTACATTGTATAGTGATATCGCGTCTTACGGTGGCACATCATCGTCCTGTCACATCCATTCCGTACGTTCGCCCAAACTCATGTAGACTTTTGTACAAAAACATACGTGTAATAAAGTTTTAATCGTACGTCTCCGTTGTGAGATATCATTTTTCTCTTCTTGATTTCCGATCAATACCGATAGAAATTTCTATTCCACATGAAAGCACGAAAGCATTAGCACGACTTTTTTTTCACGAAGATTCAATTGCCATACTGTGATCAACGATATACAATCGAGTAATCATGGTGGAGTCGAGATTTCCATCCGTATGAGTTTTTTTTACTGGAAACTTGCGACGTAACGAAAAGCATTACGATATCTCTGGCGCCTCAATTTGACCATTGGATTATGAAATATGGCCGAAAAAAATACGAAAAACAAGAATAACTTTTTTCGTTTTGAGCCTTAGTTTTTCATTCACAGCGCTTCGAAGAGAAAAAATGTATTTTTTCCGATTTTCGATGTAAATCGAATTTTCCGCTTGTTTTATATTATTTCGTAGTACTTTGTCGTTGATTTAACGGGCTGTACCGGTGTGGACGCTGAAAATTTGGGTGATTTTCGGGAATTTCGTGGAAGAAAACTACTCGATTAAATGTTTCGGAAAATTAAGAATATATTTAGCTATAGTTTGACCTATATTGCATAATTTTTTCATAGAAAAATATTGAGATCCACGCGACCTATGCGCTGCCTTCGGAGACACCAAAAAAAAGTTCCTCCACTGCTGACGTGATTCCAGCCGATTGACTAGCTGAACCCGAGAAAGGAAAAAAATGTCGTTAAACTGGAACGTCCTGTACAATGACGTAGGATTTTCGAAAAATATCAAAATCTAACAAAATGCCGTAGTTATGATAAAAAGTCTGTTTTCTTGCCTATAAAATGGTCGTTTTTTTTTCAATGCCAAATTGTCAATTTTCATCCAATTAAAAATATCCTACGTCATTGTAGAGTAAATATATCCAAGAGTACTCAGTTCAAATTTGAAAAATCTCATTTCGAGAAAAACGCGTTTAAAGATTTAACTATCGATTTTTTGCAAGATAAAATGATTAGAGATACGGCCTTGAAATTTTTACAGGATATTCTTGAAAGTATAAACTATCGAAAAAGGCAACAAAAAAAAATCGGATTTTTTAAAGTGCCACACTGGTATAGCCACTTACCGAAGTTGGCTGCAGATCATTAGCGTTATTCAGAATACAACGTGAAGGTTGTCTGCATTGGTATTCTTTGGCCCTGAAAAGGGCTGTTTTGTGTGTGGGTGCCTGTGATAGCGAATATTAGGAACCGCGGGGCGTAACTCCCACATTTGTATCTACTCAAAACCCTCTCCGCTGTGTGTTTGTGTGTGCATGCGTGCGTGTTTTTTTGGGTTCTTGTTTTTTTTGTTTGTTTGGGCTCTGTACTTTTTTTTCTCGACAGCGCATTCCGAAGAAAGCTGCATTAACGTAAACCAGTTAAATCGCTTAAGGCCTTATGCCACAGTAACGGGTATAAAATCATGTGCGAATTTAACATTTTTTTTTCGTATGAAAAAGTGACTTACTCATCAAATTAATTACACATCTATTTAGTATGAATATCAAGCTGTTAGCAAATATATACATTTTTTTTTCGATGTACAAAATGGCCGTCTATTAATAATTTCTCTTGTTATCTTTTTTTAGGCGCTCGGCGGCGTGACATTTAGCACCCACAATTTTTTACCTAGAACAAAAAACAAAAATTCTCGTCAATCTACATTAGAATACCTAGAGAAGTACGTACGGAATTTAAAAAATATTGTTTTATTCAAAAGTTGTAGGTATTTGAACTTAAGAAATTAATTTTCAGTGAAAAATTTGGTTAAACTGCTCATAAACGGCTCATAAAATGAAAAGTTTTCGATTAATCAGAAATTCCGTACGTACTTCTCTGCGAAATGCATTTAGGAACATAACTTTTAAATTTGAAGTAAATCGAGTGAAAATTGTTGAAGTTATAAGTCACGCCAACTGGAAAAAAAGCTGTTTCGAGAAGTTTCGAGTAGTCGGCCATTTTGTACATAGAAAAAGAAAAAAAAATCTAACAGCTTGATATTTATACTAAATAGATGTGTAATTAATTTGATGAGTGAATCACTTTTTCATACGAAAAAAATTGTTAAATTCGTACATGATTTTATACCCGTGACTGTGGCCTAAGGCCTTAATAACGAATAATTCCTAAAATGTCCTGTACCTTCTAAAAGAAGCCAAAATTGCGATATTTTATTCTCAAAAGTGTTTCTTTTGGGCCAAATATGAATAATCCACTGTCAAATTAAGGCGCCAGAGATATCGTAATCGTGCCAAAAGCGTGACTGATGAGGGGATGTATAAGGAGAGATGAGCATTTTTATGGATTGTTCAAAATTCTACGATACGGTGCAAAACAAAAATTACGCTATCAAAGATCGAAGGCATTTTTCATCACAGGTTCACTTTATTTTTTATATTTCCAGCTTCGTAAATAATTTGAATAGCTCCATAATTTTCCGATGTATATATATCTATTATAAAAAAATCTTTTATTTATAACGTTAAATTTACAATTGAGAGCAATCCACTCTTCTTTCGACCTTCGCTATTTCAGTCACGATTTTTTAATTCTGTCGTGAATATTTGAGGATAAAAGTTCAACTTCGAAGTTTTCATGAGTACCGCTGCATCGTTTTCGTGATGGTAAATTATTAAAATCTAGACAATTCACAGCCGCTCACGAAGAATCGGCGAATCGAGCCGGAATTTCATCGACGATGAACGCAATAAAGAGCTTTCATAGCAAACTGCCAAGTTGCGAAGACATTAAGGTTTTAAAGACACTCCCTTTAGAACGCCAAATTTCAGTCGATTTTCTTGATTTTTTTTTAAGGGTAAGGAATGTATATATCTCCTAAGGGTCATACGTACTTTTTGTTACATAATTCTAGTTTCCAAAACGATTTTTGTTGTTTAAAAAAAGTGAAAATAAATGGCGGAGATATAACCAGTCGCCGTGAAGCCGTCCGATAGGGAGGCCGAATGCGGTGTACACTACAGTACCTTGTAGGATAATCCGAAACAGTCGCGCAAACAAATTGATTAGTATATACATGTGGTCACTTGGTGAACCAATAATATTGGAAAAAAATGATAATTGGCTAAAGGGGAGGCCTCAGAACAAAAACTTGATGTTTTCGGAAAAAAATTCAAACTTTGACCCAGTCAAAAACGTGTTTATTTTGATATTTTTTAGTTGGTCTTAGATTCATCAATTGGGCATAAGGAACATAAAAACGTGTGCCAGATATGAGCTCGATCGGTCAAATATTTTTTCAGTAATCGTGTACTTTCAACTCATTGAAAAAAAAAGTTTCAAGATAATCGCGTTTAAGGAGGTTGGAGCGATTCAGTTGAGTCAAATGACGGTTTATTCATTTTTTTTCAATGAACCTCAAAAAAATGCATAAGAGGTACAGATTTATTCTATATATGCTAATTTTTTAAAATATATAACTAAAGGGCAAAATTATGCATTTTAACATTTTTATTACGTAAAGTATAAAAACTTTTGTGTTACTACCAACTTGAAAAAGCATAACATTATCGATGATTATTATGAAAAAACTACGACAACGAATGTTTTATACAATTCACAATGAAATTTTGAGTAATTTATAATTATGCCTATTCACATTCACGTCACGAGATTATTGGCCCATGGTTTACGATGGGCAAGATGAGGATTTTTTTTTCTAAATGTTCACAAAGGTTCCGTTTGCGTTAATCCGTTGTTAGAAATAGTTTATCTTGGTGCTAAATAACAATAAAAATTAGATAACCTTTAGTGTAGAAGTCTTGCATATCTAACCGCACGTTAAATTACATACATTAAACTATTTTTTATCTCTGGTGTTTGGTGGTGAAAAAAGTTCAAAAAATTCGTAAAGACTCAGTATAGTGTAAACAATAACATGTATTTTTTATTAAAGTTAACATTGGATTGTGGCTAACGTTCCAACCTCCTTAAAGTTTCGACAAGGGAAAAACGTATGATTCTGTGACTCGCCGACTAGTGAGCTATTCCAGCACTATATAATAGGCCTTTAGCTGCATTTTTTTATGGGTATAGAAGCGTTTCTACCAGCTATTACTGAATAGACGACTCACCTCTCCACATGGTGCCTATACCTGTGGGTAGCGCTCCAAACGATCGCGCTGAAGTTTCCATCATTGGAATGCAACGGAAAGTCTTCTTTATTTTTTCATTTCTTCACTTTTTGACCATCGAAACTCTTTTTTCTGGCTTTGGGGGGTGGCCCTGATAAGGATGTTCAAAAATGTTCAAGTGATTTTTATAGCCTAAATGTTGGGGATGAAAAACTGGGCAGTACGAAAAATGAATATTTTCGTTGCATCCCAACGATGCAAACTTCAATACCATTCCAAACGGAGCAGCGGCGAGTCACGCTCAAAGGCTTTCGGGACGTCATTTTTGAGAATTTACTAAAATCACTAATCGCATTGTTCTCTAAAGGTTCCAAACTATAAATTTGGGCAAATAAATTCATTTTCTTAAGCCTCTATAGGGACTGTCCCCCTTGATACTATTATTTTTTTCGATGAAACGATGTAGTGGAATTTTTGCATCTTCGAAGTTAAGCTTTTATCGGATCCTTTATAATAATGTTCGCGTCTCAATAATCGATTGCATCCACGTACGAGATATAAATACCGATTGTTCGTTCAACCAACAAAAAGGTCAGCAGGAGTACAGTTCGCGACAAGCGGGCATAACGTCCGGAATTTTATTGGGATGTCTCATCCCTATTCTGTTGGTGCTGCTCTGCATAGCGGTCAGAGTACTGAGGAGTCGTAAGGCGGAGCGAGAACAGGAAGAGGCCGGAATGAGGTGAGACCCCCGTGTCCTAAATCTTTTTCGCACTTTTTCTCTTCTTCTTTTTTCTCTCCTGCAATGTAGAACAGAAATGTTTGTAAAACTTTTCACTGGATATTCATTGCTTCACCTATAATGTTCATTTGATTTTTTCTAATCGTACGCGCATTTATATTCGATCAGGTCACGCAATACGGAACTTCAGAGAATGAGGAAACTCGAGCCTGAGGATGACGAGGGGCCCGTACCGTATACGAGTAAAGCAACAGTTATCGACTAAAATATCAAAGCTCGATACGTGTATTATTAGACATAGAATAATATTCGTAAGTTATGTTTTTTACAAAGTACACTTCATCTCCACGCGTCATTGAATTTATCCAAGGGTAAGATCGAATCAACAGCATCGTAGGATACTTTTTTTTCTCAAAAATTTCACGACTTCGCGTAAGTATAAACGAAACACGAGGGCAGTGCATCGGGAATCACCGAGCAGAGGGGAAGTTAATATTTTGTTGAAGTTTGCATCGTTGGAACGCAAGGAAACTTCCGGTTTACATTTTACTTTCCATATTTCTATTGTTATGGACGATATTTTTTTATAGATTTGTATTGTAGTTCGCTAAATGAATATCTTGATAAATGGTGAAAGGATTTTTGTAGGCAAATTTTCCCAAAAGAAGTTGAAGGGATTCAGAAACATGAATTTTCGTTGCATTCCAACGATGCAAACTCCATTATAAGTCAACACAAACTCACGGAATTTCGGAATAATCTTTCTCAAAGTTTGCTGTTAAAAGGTGCTAATCTTGGAGAAGCTCTCGATCATAGAAACGCACCGACGACATTGACGACGGACTTATGTACCTCATAGTAATAATTCTCTTGATTTTAATGACCGATGTCGAGATTCGCAATCGCAATTTTCGTCTTACAGTATTTTATATACGTACGCCTCTATAAATCTAATTTAAATTTAAGCATAGGAGTTTGTCTTTTGTATTTTAAAAACGCCGATCGTGTGTCTTGTCGAAAAAAGTATCTCGGCGATCGTAATCGTCTGTGAAGTTCTCAAATATAACTCGAAGGAATTTTCCGAACCGCCAAATTGGATCGGCATTGTTTTTTGTACGCTCCTCATCCAGATTCGAAATCGATGGAATAAAAAACTAATATTAGGTCATCATGGAATTACAGTGGCGCTGAATAAAAATAAGTTACAATCAATTATTGTACCCAACAATAGAGGGAAATAACAAAAAAATCGCATAAATTTGCTAGATTTAGACATTTTGACATTTTCTCTGGAAAGTCGCGGGTACGAAAATTCTTCTGCTAGTCACATTTTTCTAAGTTTTGTCATTGATATTTTCTTTAAACATTCGGTGAGTCCCTGTTTTGTTCGTCGTTACGGAATCTTTAGAATTTTTTACATGCGTCGAGCAGCTTATATCCGACATCCATAGTTCTTCGGTATATAAATTATTAGATAGAAATGTGGCCAACGTGTCATCTCCATAAAGTGCCATTTGATTCAAATTTATACAGTAAATTCCTTGTCCTATACTGAATGCACCCTTCAAATTTTTAATCAATCGTCTACACGGTTTCTATAAAATTGACAATTGACACAAACAATCTTTTAGCACCGGGCATTTAACATTATGGCACTGATGACAAAATTGTCATAATGTACTGTGTGATTCGACAGTTTTTCATAATATTTTAAACATTTTTTCACACTATTTCATGCGTAAAACTGCCATTCAGCAATGAGCGCAGGCATTTACCTAAGTTGAAAAGCGTTTTTTCAATTGTATATTTTATAGAAATAGTCCGGACGATCGATTTAAGGCGGAATATACATTTGGACAGGAAAAAGTAAGCAATATTGAGGGATTTTTTAAACTAAAAAATAATCATTCTACAATTATCAAACTTTAGGTGTACTTTAATAGTATATTTAAGTGTACAAAACAATTTTTTAAAATTAATTCATCATCAAAATGACGGAGCTTGCGGGAGTTGCGGCGTGCAGTCTAGCTCCCTGTAGACTGATTTGCAAAAAAGTTAAACATTTTTTCAGTTAGAACATGTATAGTTTCTATATGACGGTAATTAAAATGAAGAAAAGACTAATTTAAGAAAATGGCACGCTTTTACAAAAAAAAATCAACATTTCACGCAACATTTCTGTAAAATGGGGATGAAAAAAGTAGTTTTTTTTCAAATTTTTGAAAAACAATTATCGCCAAGTAGAAGATACCAATATAATCAATATTTCTACCAAGGTTCAACACAATCGGCTTAATAGTTTTTGAGTAATTCTGCACGACAATTTCGATAATGCAGTTTTGAGGAAAACGCGTTCGAAGTTCACACCCGCTCCGAATCCGAGCGCCGAGGCACAGCGTTGACGGGCTGTAACGTTTGAAGTTTTTCGAATTTCGCTTTGAAACTTTAGGAAAATATTCTACGTATATAGTTCTATCGTTTCTATCGAAAGGCCAAAAAAATAGGCTTTTTGGGGATTTGCTTTCAGAAAAACTACAAAATAAATCGATATTACAAAAAGGGTGTTTATCATACATATTAGTGACTGTATACAATAATTTTTTTGAAGCGATTAATTTAAAAATGGCGGCTGTCAGCGTTTATCTCAAAACTGCATTTTTTAAGTTGGCCGGAAACATAACTCAGACAATTTTCAACCGATTCACTTGAAATGTTGAATGTATCTTGAAAAATACATTGTCTATGGAAGTACGTAGGATTTTTTTTATATTGCACAGTTCATTTCTTATTAACAATTATCTGACGATTTTTTAGGCAAATTTTTCACTTTTCAAAAACTTGCCTAAAAAATCGTTAATAACAAATGAATTATGCAATATAAAAAAGATCCCCAAAAAGCCTATTTTTTCGGCCGCTAGAGTGGCCTAAGGCCTTAAAGAAAAAAAAAAAGAAATAGATTTTTTGATCGTTGTAAATGTATATCCCGCCTTAACGTTTGGAGGGTGCATTAAGTATGTGCCAAAGAATTTACTCTACAAATTTGAATCAAATGATAACATCAATTGTCACAAAACTGCTTAGTTGTCATTTCTTGTTAAAAGTTCGGTAAGTTGCCAGTCACTGGGATGTATTTTCGCTTTATTGTAGATGAAAATCAGTTAATTGTTAAATATTCAGGTTCGTGAAAGGAATACCTCAAATACCAAGTTGGATACCGAATATCTTTCATACTTGACTCTGACGCTTTTTGGTTTTTTTCATCGCGAAGGTACATCATCAGTCTTTCAGACGCACTTTTTCGTTTGTGACCATCTGTCGAATTGCCTTTTGCAGATTTAATTTTGTAAAGCATGGATGAGTAAAAAAAATCGCGTTTTTTTCGAATACGAGTTCCGTCGTGGAACTAACGCAGCGGGGACGGCTCGAAGTATCAACTGAGTGTTTGACAACGACGTGGGTAATGAACGCACAGTAGGTCGATGGTTTGAGAAGATCCGATCTGGCGATTTTGATCGTCAAAATGAAGCACGTGGGCGACCTGAGAGCAAGGTGGACAATGATGAGCTGAAAGCTGCTGAAGCGGATACATCTCAAACGCGTGAATCAGTATTCAGCCTTAACGTTACTATTCCACTAATATTTGGAACCATTTGAAACAAATTAGTGAGGCTGGGAAGCTGGAAATCGTACATTTCGTACTTAAGGGGTAACACCACTGTAGAATTTTCAAAAAATTGATTTTTTCTCATTGGCTTACGAGATGCTCTGAACCATCTAGAATAAGGGGAAAAAAGTTTGGTACCTGTAAAAAAAGGTCCGCAGGCCCATGTGCGATATGTCGACCGTTTTCGCGGAACACCATTTTCCAAAACAACACGCAGCATAACTTCAACAATTTTCATTCTATTCACTCCAAACTTTAAGCACATTTTAAAAATAACATTCCGAAGAGAAATACGTACGGGATTATCCATGAGTTAATTATAACATTATTTATCAACAAATGATTGTCCTTTTTTCTGTCGAAAATTGAGTTTTTAGTTTAAATGCTTGCCAATTACACAAATATTCATATTCTCAAAATCTCCTACGTATTTCTCTAGCTATACTCATGTAAATTAATAGAAATTAATTTTTTTTAATATTCAAATTTGCGTCAGTTATACTGCGCGCCACAGAGCGTCTCGAATTCAACACGACTCGCAAGAAGGGCTCCAGCGTCACCATTTTGTATACATTTTTAGTATAATTTTTTTTTGTTCACTTGAAGACATGACTAATAACATCCTTCAATATTATTTTCCTCTTACTTATCCTTTCACCTAAAAAAAAATCGCTCAAGGGGTACACATAGCCTTGATGTTAAAAAAAAACTGATCGATTTTCAAATTTTTTTTCGTCTCAGGGATTGGGATGATACGTCGATGTTTCGCACACAGATAGTACATAGTCTCGACATGTCACCGTTTTTTTTTTATTGCAAAATACATACAAACAACGTAATCATTGTTATTTAATCTCAGGGCTGTAGCCTCCGCACGGCTCGGTCGCGTACATGATTCCGGTAAGTGGAATCATCTAAAGTCAAAAATGAAAAAATATACTTTTAGTATAATGGTAAAGCTACAAACTCACCGGATATATTTTCGAAATTTCTTTTTGAATTGACAATAAAAAATATCCCATTTTTATTCGCTAGCTCCATCAGTAATGGAGATATGAGCAAGGAAGATTTTTTTGAGAAAGACGTAACGATGAGTGAAAGGGACGAAACGATAAGTGAGAGGCGATGCGATTAATTTTCGTCGCTTATACCTCCATTACTACTAGAGCTAGTGAAAAATTAAACACCTTCTATTTCAATTTCTATCTATGAAATGCACTCTTTCGTCCCAATTGTTGTTTGAAAAATTTAATCGTAAGAAAGTGCCTTGGTGTATGAACTACTTGCTTGAGATAAAATCACAATTATTTTTCGTACCTTCAATCTGCAATTGCTACACCGTATAACAAACAGCCTGATTCGACAGTCATGCCAATGCCCTCAGAAACCATACAATGCACCGTGCAGCGCTAGAGCCATAACGCAACGGGACGTTCTGACCTGTTCCACTAAAATTGCCATAACTCGGTAAATTTTTTTAATTTTTACAAAATCTTTGAACCAAATCAAAGTCAAGACTCTGCGCAATCAGAAAATAAAATAAACTAAAATAGATTTTTTGAAATTCCAAGGTTATGAATATCCCTTAAACTTAGACATTTACAGTGGGGTTAGCCCTTAAGGGGTGGGTAGGCGTTTGCACTTTTGAAAAATCGATTTTTTTTGTCTTTTCTTATAGTTAAACATTTCAAGAATATAATCCCAAAATTTCAAGTCAATCAGAGCAAAACTCTCGAAGTTATTGACTATTTAGTCCCGCTTCTCTAACACTGTAGCTCCGACTTCTCTAAACTTCAAACACGTTTTTCTCGAAACCACTTTTTCCAAGTCCGTGTTCATTGCCATTTGAAAACCACATGACCGATTTATTTCAAACTTGGTACACACTTTCTACATATAAAACACCTCCCCCCAACGGTTAGTTCGAGATTTTTTTTACATTGAGAGGCTTTTCCACCCCCAAAATGGCGGAATTTTTCGTGAAAAATAGCACTTTTCACTTTACATGAACACCAAAAATTTACAAATGAAAAAAAAATTATCAAAGACCGTTGAGGGGAGGATTTGATTATACTTTGACTAAATGTTAATGGTACTGGATTTCAGATAATTTCTAGCTGAGATACAGTGAACACCGAAAATCGTGTTTTTCAAAAAGGTGTTCTTGGAAAAGCTTTGTCAGCGGCTTGTTTGTGAATATTTTCGCGTACAAATTTCACGGAATGTTCTTGAAATGACACTTAACAATGTACAAAAGGTTTCAATAAATTTACTCTATCCATATAGATGAAAAAAATTTGCAAGTGTTTTTTTTTCACGCTGAAACCCCTACCCTCCCCTTAATGACCCGATATTTCGTCAAACTCTGTTGTTATTGTCTAGCCGAGCACGGAGTCCAGATTTGTCATATTTTTGTTATGTAGTTGCACCTGAGCCTATTTCGACCCTAAACAAGTATAGTGGTTCGATAGAAAATCGACAAACTTGTTTATTCAAAGTATTGCCCATAGGAAGAGACAACATATGGGATACCCAATTTCCTTGCTTGTGCACCCGACCCAGCGTCTGTAGCCTTCGTGAAACAGTTGATTTGTCCACATTCAAGGCTTTGGCCAACTCCACCAGCGTTCGACTCGAGTCTTCGTTCAACAACGCGTCCAATTCCGTATCCGTCATTTTTTTCGGCGGTTTTCCGCGCTCCTTGTTGTCCATGGAGAAATCACCACTTTTGAAGCGGCGGAACCACTCTTTGCACGTTGTACTCGATGGAGCATGCTCGGCATACACTTCCTCTAGCAAACGATGCGTTTCCGCGGCCGATTTCTTTGCCAAGAAATAATGGAGCATAACTTCCCGCAAATGTGACTTATTTGGAACGAAACTTGTCATGGTAAGGACAATCAAAATCGCCGATGATAACGCGTCGCACAAATGTTACCCTGTGACGTTTTAGCAGGACTATGGACATTGTGTGGATTGCCAACTTTCTATTGGAGAAAATGTGGCGGCTCTGTCACCCCAGGTCCGAAACTGGACGAGTTTTGAAAACTTCATTACCGACCGAGTAGCGCGACTCTAGCGCGACTCTGCGACCGATTTCTTTTCTGTTTTCTTTAAGACGGAATGACACCTCATCGCGGTCGGTATGGTAGAACAATTATAGATTCCCAAAAATCTCTGAAACGGCTCTTCAGATCCCGTCGAAACTTTGCCAAACGACGTCAAATAGATAGACGAATAGCTTCTAGACCCTCAAATTTTCTGAATTTGAGAAAAAAAATGTAGATTGGATTATGATAAGCCAATCTACATTTTTTTTCTCAAATTCAGAAAATTTGAGGGGCTAGAAGCTATTCGTCTATCTATTTGACGTCGTTTGGCAAAGTTTCGACGGGATCTGAAGAGCCGTTTCAGAGATTTTTGGGAATCTATAATTGTTCTACCATACCGACCGCGATGAGGTGTCATTCCGTCTTAAGACGGAATGACACCTCATCGCGGTCGGTATGGTAGAACAAGAATAGATACCCAAAAATCTCTGAAACCGCTTTTCAGATCCCGTCGAAACTTTGCCAAACGACAGCAAATAGATAGACGAACAGCTGTCTGCCCCTCAAATTTTCTGAATTTGAGAAAAAAACGTAGATTGGCTTATCATAAGCCAATATAAGTATTTTGTTTCAAATTTTTTTCGTTTTCCGAGAAAAAATGGCATCATTATTGTTAATAACGAATACAAAAAAATGTTAAGCAAAGCGTCTGTCAAGACTAAACTACTATTACACTAAAATAAGTCTACGAAATTTCAAGATAATCGGTCAATTAGATGTCGAGAAATCGTGTACACCGGTTTGAAAAACATAGTTTCGAGAAAAACGCGATTAAAGTTTTGCTAGTAGTTTTATCCTTGTAATCATAAGTTTACCTCCAATCTGTGATTCCTGCACCATATATTGGTCCTTTTTCTTCAATTCACGTTGCCTCAAACGACGAACCAATTTTTATAATTTCCACAGTAGCCTAAGCCTTTAATGGGCTCATACATTTTTTACTGTACCTATCGACGCAACTCGTATTTCTCATCCAAAAATACAGGTTTCTGTCACCCATTCAGGGTTTCTATGGTGTCCAATTTCAAAATTTGCCGCCACATAGCGCTCGCGACGGTTCGCAAACTGTCCGCCAGGAGGCGCGGGGATCAGTGCACGCCGGAGTTATGCTGTAAAGCGGTCGATCGCGCATCGCTACACGTGTGTAGATCGGTGTTACAAGCGGCAAGAACAATAAACGATTATTAGCTAATCGTTAATATCACAGTTAACAGAATATCCCACATTATTCTACTCTCGATCAACGTACAATGACAATCCCGTCTACGTTATAGATAAATTCATAAATAAATTCCTTCCGAAATACATTTCGTCCATCGGACAAACATAACCTCTATCGCTCGATGCTCAGAGCGCAAACGCCGCAATATTCGACGCTTTTCAAACTCCAAAACTTCGCGGAAAAGTTACATCCGCTAGATTTTCGTCAGCCATGGTTGTATTTACGTGCAACAACTGCGGGGACTCCCTGCAAAAGCCAAAGGTCGCTAAGCATTATCAGTTCCAGTGCAGGACATCGGAGAACTTGACCTGCGTCGATTGTCACAAGGATTTTTAGTGAGCCACCCTTCGAATCCTTCTCCCCGTTCGATTCTTGCCATGTTCTTATTCGTCCGACGTTCTCGTTTCAGCGGACAGGAGTATGTGGCCCATACCAAGTGCATAACCGAGTCGGAGAGATACGGCGGGCAGGACTATATCCCCAAGCCTGGACAGAACAAGGGCGAGAGGAAGCAGCAGGAATGGATAAACGTCGTGAAAAACGTCATCGAAACGGCGAAAAATTTGAGCCAGGACGAGCATTACCTCCTTAATGTTCTCTCCAGGCACGAAAACATACCGAGAAAGAAAGCCAAGTTTTTGAACTTCATTCGTAGCGTCATGGGTAATAGGGTCAACATGCCCGTGGTGGACAGCGTTTGGGGCAGAATGGAAACAGCCTTCAAAGGCTCCGTAGAATCCGGCAAGCCGCAGAATGCCACCAATGGTAATTATCGACGTTCCTTGCCGGATTTTACCGCCTCTATGCTTATTTTGCGGATTTTTTTTATCTACCTAGAGATCGGCAATAAATTGCTAAATTCCAAATTTATAACGCAAAGGGAATGTTGAGATCGTTTAAAAAAAATCACTAAAAAATACAGAAAACCGACAAAAACATGGCCGACGGCAGATGACATTTTTTTGGCGATGTTCGGCGGTGGATGCTAGCTTAAGGGGAGATATACACCTAGGAGCTGGAAAAAAGGTCATTTTTGTGAATTTTTTCAAAGAAAACTATTTGAAATTTCGGATTGGCGTTTTAATTATCTAAAAGTATATATATTCAAAAATATGTTTAATTTTCTTTATTTAAAAATATCAAAAATATACAAGGATCTTGTATGATCCTCGGAGCGTCATAAAAAAATCTGGATATACGGTACCCACTGGCGTTTCTTCAAAAATCATCTGAAAAAAAAAAACCAAAAACATTATTAAATTAGATACTATAATCTAGTACTTGTCGTAGTCGATTTTGAAAATATCGATTTATGACAAAATGCCGGACGTTTGAACATAAATAGTGATTTTTGGGCCAAAAATTGGTTATTATTTGGCCTATAAAACAAAAACTAAGTAACGGAAAAAAAATCCTATGGCAAGTACTAGATAATGGTGTATAGAATAACCACCAAAAACCTCAAGGCAATCGGTTAATTGGTTTTCGAGAAATTTTGGGTACCGATTTGAAAAACGTGGTTTTGAGAAAAACGCGTTTGAAAATTTGGGAATGAATAAATCTAAAAACCAAACGGTCTATTCAAGTTAACAATGAATAAAAATCATTGACGATAGTCAATTTTAAAAAAATTTTTTTTTTAACACCATGGTGACGAATTGAAACTCGAGCATACAAAATTATGAAAAAGATCGTCATTTTTACGTAACTATCGAAAAATGAAGATCGATTTTTAAAAAGTCAGATCATCGATGACCTTTCAATGTTTCTCATCGTATCTCCTGTAAATTTGGCAACAATCCATTAAAGGAGGACACCGCTGTAACTGCCCATTTTCGACTGTTTTCTTTGGAATTTTTTTTAAAGAAAGGAATAAAATACAGGATCAAAAGGACTTTTAGGCTTTATTAAGTATACACTACTGGTCAAAAGTTTTCAGACACTTCAGATAATTGCAAAACTTTCAATCACTTTGGATAATTGCAAAATTTTATTAGAATAATTATAATAGAATAATTATATTAGAATACTATAAGAGAGCTATATAGTATCTTTGTAAAGTAATAAATGAAATGAATTATATTATTCGGGAATTATCCAATGAGCCAAAGTTTTTTAATTATCTAAAGAGTTTGAACATTTTTGGCCGGCAGCCATTGAAGTATGTGAAACAAAATTATTTATCAAAACAATAGAAAATGGCGGCGCACGCGTCGCTATAGCACTACTGGTTTTTTAGCCAACGCTCTCCGCGGTACGCAGTAGAACTGTTGTAAATTCAATCGTGGAACTAAGAGTGAAATATTTTCATTAATTATATTAGTTTTAGCAGTCAAATATGATGGTAAATTAAAAAATAATGAAAAAAGAATAGAGACGAGTTTGACAAAAAGTTCGTTTTTTCGACCATAATTTTCATATAAAAAGCAATATACTTTTTACAATTTTCAATCAATCGAAAAGAGCGTTCGTACTTGACGTTGAAACGCTCTAAGAAGCTACAGTGAAAATTTTAAGTCTATTCGACAAAAAATGTTCGAGTTCTGCTGTGTGCCGATTTCAAAAACATGGTTTTGAGAAAAACGTGTTTTGTTTTCGGCACGAGTGAATTTGCCGAAGCGTGGGAGCTTCTTGAGTCGGTGGGTTACATGATCCTCTTTGGGGACGATTATTACTTCAGGATCAAATTTTTGGAAGGTATTTTCTAGCGCTGGTACTGCGTCCACCGGTGTGGCATCGCCGAAGGCGCTTTTCAGCGCTCGGAGACGCCCCTCAAAAATATCTCGAAAACCACTTTAAGGTAGTACGAGCGCACGCTCTTTATTTCTATAGATTTTGTTCAAACTTTAACCAGACATTGTTCATATCATTATGCATGTTTGAGTGAAATCTGCGAACAGTCGACTATTTAAATTGGGGGATAATGGGTTTTAAAATTGCAACTTTTAACACTGCAGGGTCTGCATTGACCGAAAGTCCGGTCGCAAAGTTCGTCGTACCATTCTATTGTGTTTATTAACTTTATGTATATTTATACTTTATATTTATATAAATATTTATACTTCATATTATTTAATAATATTTATACTTCATATTTATATTTATACTTTAATAAAAATTATGTTTAGATAGCAAACTAGTTAGGGAAAGAGTGAAAAAAGTTTGGATTGCCTTCACTATTCAGTTTTGCTAAAAACGTTCAGTAAAGACAGAATAATTATTTGTAAAAAATATTTGTCCCCTATAATAAGACGACATGTTGCAACACCGCAAAACAGTATTGTTCAATATTTCGAGAAAAAAATAATTATCGTGTTCCTAAAGTGACAACCTTTTATCACAAAAAAAATATTTGCATTATAAATATTGATATTTTATATTGTTCATGTTACCTTCATTAACACATAATAAAAGTGTTGGTTCATTCATAACTAATTAAAAAATTTGTTCGATGAAAAATTACTTCCAAATAAAAATTGTCGTGTCGCGGTATTATTTTAAATATGCCGCGAAAACTCATGTTACTGGATACGTGGAACGATGCGGTGTTACCATATGTCCTCTTATTATAGGGGACAAATATTTTTTTGGGAAAATTATTGTCTAAATTTCAATGGAGACCCTGCAGTGTTAAAAAATGCAATTTTAAACCCCATTATCTGCTAATCTTAATAGTCGACCGTTCTGAAATTTCACTCAAAAATGCATAATGATATGAACAATGTCTGGTTAAAATTTGAACAAAATCTATAGAAATAGAGTGCGCGCTCGTATTACCTTAAAACTGTTTTTTTTCAGCTATAAACGAATATGCATCATATTTTTGAAGCTTCAGAGGATTTTTTAAAAGTGTTTCCAAAAAATCGATGTTTCGAAAATTTTACAGTGGTGTCCTCCTTTAAGTGGTTCTCGAGATATCATGTTCACCGACTTTGAAAACAGTGTTTCGAGAAAAACGCGTTTTAAATTTGGAGTATGGTGCTGCTACCGCTCGCCCGGCCGACTGTTAGAAACTGTAGCCCATTCTATTTTAGGGCAGTATTACGATTTGTGTAGTCCCTAATTTTGACCACGCAGTCTTCATATTTGACCCAAAATAAGACTTTTGTCAGGAGTGGTACAAATCGAAATTCCACCCTTAAGGGAGTGAAACAGGGGTTTTAAAGTTTATATGAAACAACATATTTTTTCGTCAGATTTGCTTGAAACTTGGTATAAATGCACTCCAATAAAAATAATTAAACACATATTTGAGCAATTTCCAAAATGTAACCTTTAAGGGGGTCAAATGGGAGTGTTAAGGTTTGTATGAAAAAAAAAACCTTTTTTGCCAGACTTACTCCAAACTTACCAAATTTATTTTATATATAACACTATAGCATGTTTTCGCGCCATTTGGTGCATGTAGACAGTCAAGTACTATTTTTAACTCCTTAAGGCGAAGTAGAAGATCTACCACGTGACATATGAGTGCGAGAGAGTAGTTGAAATTTTCGAACAGAGATTTCTCACAGATGAATAATATTTAGGGCAAAACGAAATCATCAAGCTCTGCGTCAGGGAATTCTCCAGAGCCTAATGCTTCGTTTTTCCTAAAAAATTTAACCATTTACGAGAAAATTGGGTTGGAAAATTTGTGAGGTTATGTTGACCTTGTACATGCCCTTAAGGTGAGAAATCCCTTCAGAAGCGTGAAAAATAGGTATTTTTCGGGAATTTTTTTAGAGGGGATAAAATAATCTGATCATTTTCAAATTTACACATGAGTTCGTTATAACTGTCAAGTTAAAAAAAAAATTGGGATGACCAACAATATAGCGGCGTTATTAAGGGTCTTCGGACGCCTGTTTTCCGCGACATCGAAAAGTGCTGCAGTTGTCACGCTTTTTCTGTTGATCTAAAAAAGATTTAATAAGTGTCATTCGTTTACTGACATATTAAGGGGAAGGATATACCTAAAAAAATGAAAAAGTGCAAAATTGAAAATTTGGGAGCCTTTTTACTCCAAAGTTCGAATTTTCGACCATTTTTTCGACATATTTGACCCCAAAAAAAAATTTATTTTCACGCTACTGTTCAAACTTTAGGTATATCTTTCCGATAATATTACTGAGAGTAACCTCCCAAAATTTCATCTAAATCGGTCGATAACTTTTTGAGTGACAACACGAGCAGTTTTTGAAAAAGTAGTTTCGAGGTAATCGCGTTTGACGTTTCAATCTATGCCCTAGGCTATATGCGATAACTCCGCAAATATTCAATACTTCGAGTTTTTCTTTGGTCAGTATATTCTTTGGGTATCATACTTTCGAAACATGTAAAAAAAATTGATATTTGAAAATTCTAAATGGATTTCTCGCCTTAACTGTGTATGCCACACATATGCGAGGATTTAAAAAAACATCCAAACAAACCCAAACTTGAAAACCCCCGTCTCACCCCCTTAAGGGTCAATTTTCGATTTATATCGCTCTTGAAAAGTATGATTTTGGGTCAAATATGAAGGGTGCATGGTCAGAATTAGGGACCTCAGATATCGTAATATTCAATTTTAGGAATATTTCGATAAAATTTTCAGGGAATACACAAAAGGTAATACTATCGAATGAAAATATTTTTGGAAAATGCAATTTTTCGATTCACCTTGGTAAATGTAGTCCCTTAATGTAATCACGAAAATCGTTGAACAGTCGGTAAATCAGCGCCAGCCATTGATAATTCTCCCGGAACATTTATTCTTACGATTCGCGATAAGTTGCTTTTCAACCATCTTGGAATGTTCAGGCACGGCCAAAAAGGATGCAAAAGCGGAGGATTCGACTCCCGACGAAAATCAGGAGAACAACGTAGCCGAGAACCAAAACAATGAAAATATATCCAGAGAGAAAGGACTGTCGTCAGAGAATGGCACAGAAGTTGGCGAAGTCGAGGCGGGAAAGAAGAAAAAGTCGAAGAAGAGGGATCTGACGGAAACGCCGGTGGATATCGAGCCACCGAGAAAGAAGAGTAAGAAAAAATCTTCGGAAGAAGTCGTCGAAGATGTACCGATCGCGGCAACGGGCGAAGATGATCGAGAAAGGGCGAAATTTGATTGGAAAGCGACGATCGTGGAAATCGTCACGTCGAACGAAGGAATAACGCTCAAGAAATTGCGGAAAAAAGTTTCCAATCGTTATGTCAATCATCGCTCGGACGGGATCACCTTCGAAAAAGCCGCTTCCCGATTCGACAAAAGACTTCCCAAAGTAACGGAAGTCAGTGTCAACGAGGACAAAGTTAGCCTCAGCTGAAATACGGAGAAATAAAGACTGTTCGAATTCGCAATTTGTCTTGTCATTGAATTTCGGTGAGGTGTCCTGAACGTGTCCGAAGCGGAGATTGAATGTACATAAATAAACTTCTATTTATACATAGATAATTACACCTGTGTTGCATATGAATATCAATTACTCCTTCATTCTTCAAAATGATATTAGGCTTGTTTTGAGGAACTATGTCTATCGATGTAGAACGTAAAACGCTCGTATCACAGACAACAGCCATTCGAACTCGTGTTCGTTATTAATAACAAATTATAATACGTTTTTTTCTAATAATTGCATAAATCAGACGTTAACCTTTCAAATTTGCTTGACTCTTCGCAATACATCGCACACTCAAAAATCGATACTTCAAAAGAAATGTGTCCGGACTTGTTCAAATTTTAGCAGTAGCTGCATGCATTTACGTAAAATATAAAAAAAAGTTCAAGTTAAATGTATCTAGTGATGTTTGATTGATTTGTTCTTGCACGTCGCGTTATTTAAAAATATTAAACATTAAAGAAAATAGAAAACGTATTTGAAAAAAAACATTAAAGTTCAAGTTTGTGTGTATTGTCTTAATTGTGTCGCATAAATTTATGTGAAATATTGGAAAATATGAAGTCAAACATATTGATTGATATTTGATTTTTTATTTGATTGATTTGCTCTTGCACATAGTGTTATCTTAAAAATATTAAATAGAATAAAATAGGAAACGTATTTTTTTAAACCATTAAAACTCAAGCGTGTGTGGAGATTTTCTTGAGTATATTGCATTAATTTATGTGAAATATAAAAACCTATTGAGTTAAATATATTGATTGATATGTGATTTTTTATTTTATTAACTTGCTCTTGCTTATTGCGATATTTTGAAAACAAAACATTTTGAAAAATCAAAATAGAAATCGTATTTTTTTTTAAACATTTAAACTCACGTGTGTGTGTTTGTATTGTCCTCATGAATTTTTATTTGATTGATTTGCTCCTTCACATGACATTATTTAAAAAAAAAACAGAAAAAGTTTTTTTTAAACATCTAATTTCGTGTGTTTGTATATGTATATATTTGTATAGAGGGTAAGTTACTAGAAAACACAGCGCTTGAAGTTCCCATTTTCAGAAGTGGCGACTGTTATTTTTGACTTTTTGTCTGAAATTTATATTTGCGTCTTCTAGTATCTAATTTTGTTGTTAATCACTCGATATATATATATATATATATATATATATATATATATATATATATATATATATATATATATATATAATTATTTTGTTATATTGTATTATCTATTGTTAATCTTCTAATACTATTCATTATAAAAAAATTAAGCGTGCTTATTTAAAGCGAGCTGAAAACCAGGATTATTCAAAAGAATTCGGAAGGCATAAGAGGATTGAAAAATCGTTTAGCCATTTATTTGTATGTCCATTAACAAAGTTGTATACCAAATTTCAAAAATATACATTTATAATTAAAGGAGCCAAAAATAATCTCGTAAAGTACCTTTGAACGTGAGTGGCTCAACGGTGTACTTGATTTTGGCCAGCCGGTTGATCGGAAAGAAAAAAAAAACGAGTTTTCCCTTGAAATGAATAATACTGGCTGAGAGTTGACCGAGTTTTTATTGTAGTGTTCCAATCATAAAAAATTTGTTTTATCGAGGAACAATGACACTTTGATTGTTAATAGCTAATGAAAAAGATGTTAAAAACGTCGGTCAATACGAAACTACTATTGCACTGAATAAGTGTACCAAAGTTCAAGTCAATCCGCTCATTAAATGTCAAGAAATCGTGTACACCGTTTTGAAAAACATGTTGAGTAAAGCATCGGTGGTGCGCTGAAAACTATGAGGATCGAGGGCGGGATGTTTTCGTGCAATGAAACATTTTTGAGAGAGAAAAAGTCCAGATGAAAAAGAGCGGTACGAGTTTTCTTTATTTTGAACCAGTCACAGTAGAGATGTACCTTTTTATATATTTACAGAGCGCTCATTCACGACAATCGCACGTCTCGGACACGTGGTTACTGCGTGGGTCGAGGAGTCAAAAAAGGCACAATATATTTATGAACGAGTACGCTTAAAAAGTCTAATAGAGTGCGCACTGGTGATAATTATGTCAAGCAAACTGAGAGCTTAGTTTTAATCGTTCATTTGACCTGAGTCGACCACCGACATAAATTGAGAAAACGACAATGAGAAAAAACGTGTCCGCTTCACTTGACGAGAATGATAACAATGGCGGCAGGAGCACGTCGAGCCGGCTACCAGAGATGCCCTTTTCTTCATGATGGAATCACCCGACACCAGCCAATCATGCCAACAATTAATCATTTTGTTTAAAAAGAGTGCTGAATCTAGAACATGCCGCCCACTATCTCCACGGAAGTGGGAGTGTTACTTCATTGGGTTGTCCACGTAGAGAGGTACAAGTTTCACCACAGGTCTGGTGTGTGTGGTTGTCGCCGTCCTTATTATTGCGACACGAGACAGTTCGTCTTTTTCTTGATTCAGCGAAATGGTCACTCTTGAGACAAAAGAAATGGTCACTCTGGCGAGCGGCCATTTGCGGGGAGGTGACCTTTCGTCTGTAAGAACCATGGAGTCGATCTTCAGGCTATCTTGTGGATACTGCCACTTCGAGATTGTCTGAAGTTGGTGGAGATACAGTCTTGACCATGTTTCCAGAATTGTTGTAGTTTCTACTAATCAGTTGCCACTGAGACATCCGAAAGGAGCTTAAGTCGTGATTTGCTCATAACTGCGCAACGCTTCGCCTATTGTTCTTCGGAGGTGATATTTCACGGACTTGACAGCCGCTTCCCGTCAAGGGATGTCTCTGCGTTCTCGAGTGGACGCTGTGAACATTCCTTGGAGAGAAGCCTCAGTTCCGAGAAATGTTGTTCCACCATCTGAGTGCATTATTGCAGCAATGTCTCGCCTCACTGCAAACGGTCGGAATCTTGTGCGTTAACGGAGACTTTGTCCTTGGAGTGCCATATGTCAGGTGTTTACATTTTTTTTTAAGGAAACGAGCAAAGCTTTTTGAGTGCGGTTTTTTTCTGGCTTTTATTCATGATATACAGAACGTAAAACATTTTTTTTTTGAAAAAAAAAACCTAAATGGCGGCCGCTGCAGCTCCGCGAAACAGGTCCTCAAATCGCGGGAGATAAACGGCTGACATCACTGCCCCCTCTTTGTTGATCTGAAACACAAATTCAAAGCATATTATCAATCTGTGACCCTTTGGTCATGGAATGACGGATGGGTTTTTCGTTTAGTACAAATTTCGGAAAATGGCGGCAATTAAAAAAAATCGAATTTTCGCGTTTTTTTCGCATAAAAAGATAAATAATAAATGCAAAAATGTATCTATCGAAAAAAACGATCCGTCATTCCGTGAAGACATATTTTCTGAGTATGCTCTCGAAATTTCAGGTCGATATGTTAATTACAGCCGTCAGGAGAATGTCAGCCATTTTTAAAAACGTGTTTTCGAGAAAAACGCGTTTAAAGTTTTGTAATGTGTTTACACAAATGTGTTTATAATTACCGCTAATCGGCAATGCCTGGTCCATAGAGGCATCCCTCCTCTTCTTCTAGCTGCTCATGTTGAGCTCAAATTGATTTTTTGAAAATTTCAAGGGCAAAGTCTCCCTTAACGGTCGGAATTTTGTGCGTTTTTGTTCCGCGACCCTGCCATGTCTTGAGTGTGAGCGGTCCGACATAGTCGATTCCCGTGTACTTGGAAGGGCGTGTGGGTGTGACACGAGATAGAGGTAGTTGGTCAATCAGTTGATGTGCACGGATCCCCCTCTGCCAAGCATAGACCACACACCTGAGCACGTGGGTCTTCACCGGTGCTCTTCCACCGGAAATACAATAGATCTGTCGAGTATGGGCCAGGGTGAGCTGTGTTCCACCATGTAGAGTACTACTGTACGATGGCCGGTTCTTCTCCTTCGGAAGAGAAGCGTTGCTAAGTCGTCCTCCGACTCGGAATATCCCGCCTGAGTCGATATACACCCTTAATCAGCTGAGCGGACGGTTTTAAGGCAGCACATTTCTTCTCGAGATCGTTTTTATTTCCGGAGCGAATGCCAAGGTCTATTTAGCCTTCACCCAGGAACTTCGAGCCCTCGCCAAATCCATTGGTGCAACAATTCTTCCCGAGGAGGTCCTCACACGTGTTTTCAGTCTGTCAAGTATTCTGAAACATCGAGCTGTCACAGAGCCGGAACAGTTTAAAGAGCGAGGGATACATATTGAGTAAATCCCAGTGGTAGTCAGGCTCCAGAATAGCTCCCACAAGTGAGAGCCCAGGTCTAGCCTCCGAGTTGCTGATTTTATCAGACACGTCTGCCTGTGTTGGCCAGGTTTCCATGGGTTTTGTCAGCCATGATGGTCCCGTCCACCATAGCTTGTGAGCCGCCAATTGAGCGGTCTTCAATCCGCGAGAGGCACAGCCAGCAGGATTTGACGTGCCGGGCACGTGCATCCAACTGGCGCCTGCAGAGAGCTCCTGAATTTCCGCGACTCGACTCATCACATAGTCCTTCCAGTGGGATGGAAGAGTTCGTATCCCGGTTAGAACAACCCGAGAGTCCGTCCACAGGTATGTTGCGCCGATATCAACACCCGCTGTGCCTTTGATATGGCGTATGAGTTTTGAGTTGAACAATGCCCCGAGTTTTTGGAGATTGATATCCCCTGATGCCCGTGACTGATAGAGTTGACCTGTGACGCTGTAGTTGGAGGGTCGTCACGAGTTCTTCAGCCAAAGCTGTACTCTGATCCGGAATCTACAAGAAGTCGAATCCGATGGGTCACTGATGTCAAGCTCACAACTGCAATAGCAATTGCCAATAACGTCCGTTGGCCGAGTGTGGAAACTTTTGGAGATTTCCTACGCTTTGACGACGAAGTGGTCTTGATTTCTATCCATGGAGATGTCCTGATGCGTGACGACTGCATAGCCCCATCGATGCGGGGCCTTGCTGGGTCCTGACTTCGAATTGCCACTGATGACGCTTGCGGAATGTTGTGGAGAGAGGCCTCATGTAGCAAGGTGTGGTGTTGTCCCTTGCATGTCCTGCAGAGAAGCGTGCTCCTGCAAGCCTTGACACTATGGCGTCCCAGACAATTAAAGCAGAGCCTCTTCTCAATTATGAGACCTCTCCTCTCCTTCGGCGACATCTTGAAGAATTTCTGACAGCCCGAGATGTAGTGACTTGCCTGACAGCAGTCACACTCATAACCCTGGTGCGAGCTAGCCGGAGCTGTCGATGAAGACGTCTGCCAGCGTGTGGCTTTAGGCTTCGACGACGCCGATGCCTTTCCTGAGGAGACTTTCGCCTTGGAGAAGCCCTCTTCTTCCCTTGATTAGTTTGAAACACCCATCGCTCGAAGTTTTTTCCTATCAAAGTCCTCCACTTGCTCGTATGATGGAGATTCCTTCGAGATGGCCAAAGAGAACGCCAAATCGTCACGAACTGAGCTATCGAGAATTCGCGTGAGTAAATGGGCCCACATCAAATCTCCCATGACCTTTCGTCCGACGAGAGTCCTCGCGACCTTGGAACCTTCAGAGATGATATTGAAGGCATGTCGAAGGCTCTTGTAGTTATTGGGAGAGCAAACCGTTAGCTCAATCGCCTTCTCCAAGTACGTGGCTATGACCCATCTTTTGTCCTCGTAATTTGATGAGAGCGTGTCCCATGCCGGCTTCAGTTGGTCACCTTGAAGCGGAAATCTGGTAATCAGCTGAGCAGGCTCTCCTTTAAGACTCAGCTTGAGATATTGCAGCTTTTTAACATCGGAGATGTTCGTCTGCTTGAGGACCATAGAGCAGAAGAGTGAAAAAATAAAGGTGTTGAAATATATATACGTGAGTGCCTTTTATCCTGCTATTCTTTTCGCTTCTGTGAGTACATATATGTATTTAATGTACTGTCTTTTTATGCCAAAAGCGTAGGTCTGCTTTTGAGGTTATCCAAGGGATTGTTTGGAGCATGGCAACCACCAAATTATATTTCACTTTTAAGGAATTAATTGATGTTTTATTTATAATGATCTAGCCCACTTCGAAACCGACATAACAATAGCTTATCAATTTCTCCATTATAAAAATTAACTTATTAACAGTCTAGACTATTAATGGGTTACTTTTTATAAAGAAATGGAGAGGGTATATATATATATATATATATTGTGACGGAAAATTCAAATTTATTCCCCACGCGTCACAAAAGGTCGTCGCGCCTCCGCCCGGCGATTTTTCCCGAGGCGCCAGCCGCGTTAGCGGCTCGCCGAGCGGTAGGTCGAGACGACCGATTTGTCCGACTGGCTCAGCTCTTCTTCCGGTAGAGTGGCGGGGTCAGGGGCTAAACACTTATGCAACACAACAAAATAAATAAATAAACACTTGCAGAGAGAGAGCACACTTTATTCATTCCGAGACGTTCCTCGGCGGATGACTCGATACAAAAATTATATACAGCCGCCGGTCGGCCTATCTCTCTTCTCTCTCTCACTTTTCTAACGGGATAACAATAACCACCAACACGAAAAATACGCTAGGGACCCGCCACGTTCCTCCCTGCACCGCGACCCGAAACGATGCACACGCGAATGACGGAGACATTTCTTTAAATCGACGGTAACTTTTCCCTTTACGCTGGGGGCGGCCGTACTGCACAGACCGACTTGATTAGTCCCCAACAATTCATTTTACTCGTCGACCGTCTCACTCGGGTTTCCGTGGTCAAGTCCTTTCCCGCGAGCGAGACGGTTGACTCGAGGTCTCCGTCTCAGCCGTTCATCCCCGCCTCTCCGTCATTCGCGTCGGCCGTTACCGCGCCAAAATTAAATTAGAACTTATTAAAATGATGGGTACGATGACGACGAGGAGTACGATGACGATGACGATAACGATGACGATGACGATGACGGTAACGGTGACGATGACGATGACGAGTACGATGACCGTTGACGGATCCCGTCTCAGCCCGTCGATCCTACCCAGCGCATCGAGTGTCGCAGCGATTCGTGCCCACGGCGTTTATGCAACGTGCCAAGCTCGGGCGGACGCGGCGTTACCGACCGAGAGGGATCGCGGACCAGCCGGCTGCCGTAGGTTCGTTTATGATACGCCGTACGTTCGAGGCGGAGAGGGTGCCGGCTTCTTTGGTTGCCTGACGCGTCAGCCTGGACGGTTGCGTAGTCGAACGCCTGCCGATCAAATACCGCTTCCCTCCGCCGATCGTGGTGGAGGAGCGTTCCAGAACGTGGGCCGAGGAGAATCGCCTCGAACTCTCGAGCGAGGGCAAGATCGACGAGGCGCATCCCGACTGGAAGATACGAGGCCGCTGCTGTGGGAAGGATCTCGAAGTTTCCGAGACGACCGCCATTTCCCGCGCGCCATCGTACCATTTAATATCGAATGAACGAATAAAAAAGAGAACATAATTATACAATAAAATAAATAAATATATGAAGGGACAACAAGATAAATAAATAATAAACGATAACGGCACGCTCGGGCTCCCATACGAGGATAAAATCCGAGTGAGAGGGTCGCCTTCAGGTGACTTTGGGGCTCTTAAATTCTGCCACGTGACAATATATATATATATATATATCGCCAATAGATATCTTTTCGATAGTACTTCGATAACGTTTAGATGTCGTTTTGTCAACCGAAAAGAGTTAACCTTGTGTCGACACTTTGTTAACTATTAAAAGTTGCCGTATACTTAACTGTCTATACTAAAACGGCATCTTTTTCGACAACCAAAAAGTTATCCGTATCCGTTTCGCGATATCTTTCGGATGCCATATAGATAACATTTTGCTACCCGGGAGCAGTGCAGCCAGATCGCGCGTAAAAGTTACCCCCTCTCTAGTCTCTTGCGCGCCGATCACACAATCATAGTAGCGCGTGTCCGTGAGCGAGCGACGCTCGGGACATCTTCGGCAAGAGCCGAGCGGGGTCGAAGGTTCCCGACCGCGCCTTCGGCAGCTACACCAACACATGGACGCTGAGCACGTTCATGTGCGGCCAAGCCGAAACGAAGGCTTCGAGGGAAAAAGCAATCTGAGCACGACTCGCGCGTGACGTCACCCGACGACACCACTGTAACGGCCTGCCACGAAGCGTTTTAGACAAATAATACTTGGGGTAATTATTAAGCATATATTGAAGTATATTGCAAAAAAATGTTATGGGAAAATATTACAAAATGACGACACTGCAGCAAATTCTTCCGAGGCACGTTGAACTTAAGGTGCTCTGCGGCACGCAGTATAACTTGTGCCAATTTTAATCTGGACAAAATAATTTTTAAAAAATTAAATCTCGGTGAGTGTAGCTAGTGAAAACCACATAGGGGATTTTAGAAATATTGATTTTTGAGTAATTGCCGAGTATGTGACTAAAAATGTTCATTTTTTTAAGACAGTTATTTGTTAATAAATATTGTTTAAATTAACTTATCTAAAATCCCCTACGTGGTTCAGTAGCTACACTCATGTAGACTTAATAAAACGAAATTCTTTTTTTTAGATTAAAATTGGCACAGTTACACTGCGTGCCGCAGAGGTTCGACATGCTTCGGAAGAATTTCTGCAGTGTCGCCATTTTGTAATATTTTCGGATAAAAATTTATAGCAATATACTTAAATATATGCTCAATAAATACCGCCAGTATTATTTGTTTATCACATTTTCTTCCGCCAAAAAAAAAATATCAAAAAATACGCTTCATGTAAGGCCGTTACAGTGGTGTTACCCCTTAAAGTCTTCATTTAATTTCCGAGATTTTCCCGTGATCATAATTAAAATGATGAAATATTCGGAAAAATTCGGAGAAACTCGAATATTTGCGTAAAAATAATTGTCCGCAAAACTCCGAATCCTTCATATTTGTTCCAATTCATAGAAAAATTTGGAAAAATTTTGCGGAAAAAATCGGAGTTTTTCAGAAAAAAAATTGCACTAGGGGCGCGGGATCGTTCCGCGCGCTCAATGCTTTTTTTAAAATTGTTATTACTATTAATTCTTATTTGATTAGTTATTTTTATTAGTTATCATTATTATTTTAATTAGTTATCTTTTAGTGTCGAAAAATTTATCGCGCACTCTGACCGCTTATTTTATTAGTTTGTACGTTAAATTCAATATAATAATAAATCTAAATTACAACTTATTTATCTTCTAAAAAATTGTTTGCGCTTTACTCACACCCGTCCCTATGCCAAATAAATTGTAATTCATAAAAGTAAGCGGAAATATATTTATATTCGTATTATTATATTCATTCTCATATACTTTCATCAAGCGATAAAGCATTATGATAATGCTTTATCGCTTGATGCATATGAGAATGAATATAATAATACGAATATAAATATATTTCCGCTTACTTTTATGAATTACAATTTATTTGGCATAGGGCCGGGTGTAAGGAAAGCGCAAACAATTTTTTAGAAGATAAATAAGTTGTAATTTAGATTTATTATTATATTTAAATTAACGTACACACTAATAAAATAAGCGGTCAGAGTGCGAGATACATTTTTCGACACTAGAAGATAACTAATTAAAATAATAATGAGAACTAATAAAAATAACGAATCAAATAAGAATCAATAGTATTAATAATTAAGACGGAATGACACCTCATCGCGGTCGGTATGGTAGAGCAATTGTAGATACCCAAAAATCTCTGAAACGGCTCTTCAGATCCCGTCGAAACTTTGCCAAACGACGTCAAATAGATAGACGAACAGCTGTCTGCCCCTCAAATTTTCTGAATTTGAGAAAAAAAAACGTAGATCGGGTTATCATAAGCCAATCCACGGTTTTTTTTCTCAAATTCAGAAAATTTGAGGGGCAGACAGCTGTTCGTCTATCTATTTGACGTCGTTTGGCAAAGTTTCGACGGGATCTGAAGAGCCGTTTCAGAGATTTTTGGGTATCTACAATTGCTCTACCATACCGACCGCGATGAGGTGTCATTCCGTCTTAAAAACAAAAAGCACTGAGCGCGGTGAACGATCCCGCGCCACTGCGAATCGAAGCCAGAAACGCTACCAACGGGACCAACTCATCGCCTGGAGAATATGTGCACCTTCTGGCACTTACGATTCGCGGCCGGATACATTATGGTAATGCTTTATAGCTTGATGAAAGTATATGAGAATGAATATAATAATAAGAATATAAATATATTTCCGCTTACTTCTATGAATTACAATTTATTTGGTATAGGGACGGGTGTGAGTAAAGCGCAAACAATTTTTTAGAAGACAAATAAGTTGTAATTTAGATTTATTATTATATTTAAATTAACGTACAAACTAATAAAATAAGCGGTCAGAGTGCGCGATAAATTTTTCGACACTAAAACATAACTAATTAAAATAATAATGATAACTAATAAAAATAACTAATCAAATAAGAATTAATGGTAATAATAATTTAAAAAAAACGCTGAGTGCAGGGAACGATCCCGCGCCCCTAGTGCAATTTTTTTCTGAAAAAATTCGATTTTTCCCGAAAAATTTTCCAAATTTTTCTATGAATTGGAACAAATATGAAGGATTCGGAGTTTTGCGGACAATTATTTTTACGCAAACATCCGAGTTTCTCCGAATTTCTCCGAATTTTTCCGAATATTTCATCATTTTAATTATGATCACGGGAAAATCTCGGAAATTAAATGAAGACTTTAAGGGGTAACACCACTGTAACGGCCTTACAGGAAGCGTATTTTTTGATATTTTTTTTGGCGGAAGAAAATGTGATAAACAAATAATACTTGCGGTATTTATTGAGCATATATTTAAGTATATTGCTATAAATTTTTATCCGAAAATATTACAAAATGGCGACACTGTAGCAATTCTTCCGAAGCATGTCGAACCTCTGCGGCACGCAGTGTAACTGTGCCAATTTTAATCTAAAGAAAAGAATTTTGTTTTATTAAGTCTACATGAGTGCAGCTACTGAACCACGTAGGGGATTTTCGATAAGTTAATTTAAACAATATTTATTAACAAATAACTCTCTTAAAAAAAAATTGAACATTTTTAGTCAAATACTCGGCAATTACTCAAAAATCAATATTTCTAAAATCCCCTACGTGGTTCACTAGCTACACTCATCTAGATTTAATTTAAAAAAAATTATTTTGTCCAGATTAAAATTGGCACAAGTTATACTGCGTGCCGCAGAGCACCTTAAGTTCAACATGCCTCGGAAGAATGTGCTGCAGTTTCGCCATTTTGGAATATTTTCCCATAACATTTTTTTGCAATATACTTTAATATATGCTTAATAATTACCCCAAGTATTATTTGTCTCGAACGCTCGTGGCAGCCCGTTACAGTGGTGTTACCCCTTAAGGAAAATAATGTTTGCAAAAATTGCGGAAATTCATTATTTCTCAGAATTATGAGGGATAAAAAATTTAATAAATTTTTTTCAGAAAATCTCATTTTTTTCATCTATAACTTTTCTCCGAATATCTCCGCAGCCTCAGGTCATAGGAAAAAGAGAAATTTCCGGAGAAATAAATGAGAAATCATGAATTTTCAGTAAAAAAAATGTGTTTTTGGGAAATAGACCAGTACTTGAATATGTTTTAAATCATTTTTTCTCCGAAAATCTCAAATATGACTAAAATATGAGAAATTATGAAAAATTTGGAGAAAAATTTGCCCTGGGGGCCCTTGCGGACCGAAGCCAGGAACGCTACCAACGGGACCATCTCATCGCTTGTAGAATTTGTGCACTTTCTGGTACTTACGATTCGCGGCCGGATGGATGATTGGCTTGTTTTTGGGGATAATGCTTTATCGCTTGATGAAAGTATGAGAATTAAGATAATAATACGAATATAAATATATTTCCGCTTACTTTTATGAATTATAATTTATTTGGTATAAGGACGGATGTGAGTAAAGCGTAAACAATTTTTTAGAAGATAAATAAGTTGTAATTTAGATTTATTCGTATATTTAAATTAAGGGGTTAGCCCCACTTGCGATTTTGAAAAAATGAATTTTTTTTATTGCATTTTTTTGAAGTGCAATTTGAAGTGCAGTTTTTTTTGATGCCCGGAATAGATGACTCTATGTAAGTTCACAAAAAAATATTTTCTTCGAATAAACTGAAATTGAAACTTTCAACGCGTTTTTCTCAAAATGGCATTTTTGAAGTCGGTGACCAAGATTACTCGAACACTAATGAACCGATCTTCTTGAAATTTTGCAGGCTTATTGAATACATAAAAATGTAGTCTTTAATCATTCGATTTTTTTTCGAAAAAAAGTGGCCGTTTTATAGCCAAAAAACGGCCGTTTTTTTTTCGTTAAAATCGAACCATTAACTTTGATTGTCCGCCATTTTGTGAAAAATGAATATTTTTTAAAATCCTTCGATTAAAGACTAGTTTATACTTATATTTGACTAAATCCATCCGCATTTTTTTTTCGATGATCCACTTCGCCGCAATGTTGGTCACCGCAAACCGTGTATATAAAAACATTATTTCATTGACGGCCATTTGCCACTAAACAATGTAATATTTTTCAATAAAAAAATTACTGAAAGTTCTTCAAGATGTGTTCTTTAAGATGGCATATTGATCGATTAAAAAAGTTTTGTAGTTTTCTTTAAAAAAATTCATGAAAAAGGCCTTTTTTTGCGCTACAAGTGGGGGTGACGCCTTCACGTATAAACTAAAAAAATAAGTGATCAGAGTGCGCGATACATTTTTTTGTATACATTAATAACGCAGAGAATCAAGAGCTATATAAGCATTGAAATCATCTAAAAGCCTCGCGCGTGTCGTCGGGTGACGTCACGCGCGAGTCGTGCTCAGATTGCTTTTTCCCTCGAAGCCTTCGTTTCGGCTTGGCCGCACATGAACGTGCTCAGCGTCCATGTGTTGGTGTAGCTGCCGAAGGCGCGGTCGGGAAACTTCGAGCCGACTCGGCTCTTGTCGAAGATGTCCGAGCATCGCTCGCTCACGGACACGCGCTACTATGATTGTGTGATGGGCGCGTAAGAGACTAGAGAGGGGGTAACTTTTACGCGCGATCTGGCTGCACTGCCCGGGAGGCCCACCTCTGGCACGGCCATAGAGTACCTAAAGCTTTAAACGCGTTTTTCTCGAAACACCTTTTTTCCAATTGACGTGACAAATAACTTCAACAATTTTCACTCGATTTACTTCAAATTTAAACGTTATGTTCCTAATTGCATTTCGCAGAGAAGTACGTACGGAATTTCGGATTAATCGAAAACTTTTCATTTTATGAGCAGTTTTACACGGAATTTTCCTCTGAAAATTCATTCAAATACCTACAACTCAATTTAAATACCTACAACTTTTGAATAAAACAATATTTTTTAAATTCTGTACGTACTTCTCTAGATATTTTAATGTAGATTGACGAGAATTTTTGTTTTTCGTCCTAGGTAAAAAATTGTGGATGCTAAATGTCACGCCGCGGAGCGCCTAAAGAAAAAGATAACAAAAGAAAATATTAGTAGTCGGACATTTTGTACATCGAAAAAAAATATTTTTTTTTTCTAACAACTTGATACTCATACTAAATAGATGTGTAATTAATTTTATGAGTGAATCACTTTTTCATACGAAAAAAATGGTTAAATTCGCACATGATTTTATATCCGTTACTGTGGCCTAAACACTTAACACTATTCGTCATAAAAAACATTAAACGTGCCCATTATAAAAATTAAGCGTCCTTATCCAAATAAAAATCAGTAGACAGTTACGTGCATATCTACGAATTTATTCACTGCAATTTTCTCCACCTGGATAATCGGCCCTCGTAGGTTTTCGTATTTCCCGCCATCCCTCAAGTTCCGTTTAAGATCACCAGAGGGCCAACATTCAAACGATTGGAAGCTCCACATGTGTGTATGCACATACTGGTGCACTTCCAAGATGGTTGGTCGCGCGTTGCTGATTTATCGTATCCGATACAAGTGTCGTTCGCACGCTCAGGATTGCGGTGTTCCTTTTATCCTCGCACACTAAATTGGATCAAGCGTCATTAAAACTCTCAGCGCGAACACCACCCGAGCGTGGGAAAAAAAGGGTTACAAACAATAACCATCTGCCTTTGCCGCCTCCCCCCCCCCCCCACCATTCCCTCCTCCTCTCGTCGCGCCATTCTGTTGTTTCTTGATGTGCACCGATCCGTGACGCGTAAAGTTCCTACACACAGCCAGTAGCCCGCGGTATACTCTCTGGAGAACAGTTCGCGAAATCTTCCACTTTCGCACGCAATACGTGTGAAAGCATCTGGACTCTCGGTGCAATAGAAGTCCATAGTACAAAAATAAACATTGTTTCCAATCGGGAATGAAGAATTGACCGGATCTGTCATTTTTTGCGTCGATTGGCGTGTAGAATTTTTTATGTATATGTCTGGACCGATGCTCAGGAATCAGCTGTGGAAGATCGAAGGTGACGTCTGAGCTCGCGGGCAATCGAATTCTTCAATCGTCAAGGTTCGTTCGCTTTTATGCAAAAGAGGGAGGGGAGAGGCAGATTAATTAAAAAATCTAATGCTTCTCGCGTTACGTACACATTGTCCATTTCACGTAAGAATGAAGATGGACGGAATTTCCTTCGGAAACGCAACGGACGAGGCGCAATCTTAAAAAAAAAAAACGATCCTACCGCGTGTGCGTTGGGAAGAGTTTTTTTTTATAACCGGTGAAATCTGGGGTACTTGCGGTGTTCCACGGGCGAAATTCCTCGATCCTTCGAGCGTTACGAGCGTGCTCGGCAATTTTGTGAAAGGATGTGAAATAGCGCGGGACCTGAAACGATAGGTAGTACATACGTCGATGTACATTGACGCGTTAAGGGGTCGATATTTTTCGATTAAGCCAAGCGTTATTGACAGACGCGGTATAATGGCAAATTAGGCTGGAAAATATCGCATTCAAGTTTGCACCGCTAGAGGGGAATCCTTTTATTTTACATTTTTTGATTTTTATTATTTTTCGAAATCTTTTATTGCAGATCGAGAACGTAAATCTTTAAGGGGAGGGTAGGGGTTTGTTTGCTCGGATTGACTTGAAATTTCGGGATTATATTCTTGAAATGTTTAACTATAAGAAAAGGAAAAAAAAATCGATGTTTCAAAAGTGCAAACCCCTACCCTCCCCTTAATAAAGATACGTGAAAAAGTGGGAGCGATTTTTACAACCCAAATTGGGAAAATATTTTCGCAATAACAAAGATAATTTATTTCCGTCGCATTTCTATGTTGCAAACTTTGTCATTGAAAACTTTGTCATTGGAAACTCTGCATGGGAATTTTGGGGATTAGTGAGCTTGCTGGAGAAAACTGGAAAAATCGATAGAAAACCTTTGGTGTTGTATGCTTGAATGATAGTTAGGCAATTCGAAAGCCTTTGAATATTTTTTGAATATTTTTTTTAAAGCGCGCATAGGTATTTGAGTTTCTGCGCGGAGGACCCAATTTTGGCAAGCGCTCACCCATCCGAGTATCGGCCCAGCTGAGGCTGCTCGATGAGGGAGATCGTCACAGACGTGGGCCAACCAATGTTGGGCCTGATAACTGCGCATTTATAATAATACTTCGTGTAGAATCGGCAAGAAGAGACTGTCCGATCGTATGAAGCTAATCAGTGCACGACGGACTGTTTTGAGACCAAGTGAAAATCGATTCGAATACACGCATGTATGAGTTGAAAAAATATTTTGCACGCTGGATGAGTGATAAGACGTTGAGAAAAATCGTCACTGCTATCGAGTTTTTATTTAGGCTTGCATATCTTGTTGTTTCGTTTGGAAGGCAATTAATCTTGTGTTTCTTGAAAATGATGTTTATAGCTGATGAAAAAAATTGTTGAGATGCACTCGAGAGTCTAATCAGTAATAATATCACGAATGAGCAATAAACCATCAGCAAGGATGGCTGATAATTAATCAGTTTATGATCAGCTAAGAAATACAGCCACTCCAGCTGTTAAAACAAAGCTAATTTTAAGAATTTTTTCCAACAAGTACGATGAGAGCGGTGAAAAATTGAATTGGCAAACTTTATGGGGTCATGCATCACTGAAGTGCATGGAAAATTCTTTTTAATTTCTTATTTCCATTGTTATCCACAATCATATTTTGCAAATTTGTTGTAGATAGCTGAATAAGAAGCCTAAACAATCTTTGCATGATTTTTGTACCTCAAATCTACCTAAGGAAATTGGGAAATTAGAGGAAAATCATTTTCGTTGCATGTCCAATGATGCAAACTTCAACGTCATAAAACTTAATTACACATAGTTTCAAGGGTACAGACAATTTTGTTTTGTAATTTTTCAATTGAAAATGCCGGCGTCAGAGTCCAAGACTGCAGAGTACCGCGGGAGTAGTTTTCCATGGCGAGAAAGACTTTTCCCCGACTTTTCAACCGGGAACAAAAAATTAAGGGGTCTTCTCTCTTTAGACGCTAAAAAAGGCTATTTTCATACATTTTTTGGATAGGTTTATATTATAGATATTGATATGAAAGTTGTTACACTTAATAAATAGACTTTCGAAAAACTTATAAAAAAAATTATTTATGTAAGTCACTATTTATAGACGAAAATGGTAGTTAAAAATTTTTCCTACACAATTGTAGGTCTGCGCTGTTGATGAAATCTCGGAGATGGATCATCCGAAACGAAAAAATCAAACGGTTTTAGATTCAGTATGTTAATGGCTATAGCGCATAGGATACGATTTTTGATAAATGCAGAAATAACAAAATGGCGAACATTTTTTGAAAAAACGTGTTTTTTTCACAGTTTTTGGCAAAAAAAATTTGTAAGTATCAAAGTTTTTAAAAATCCATGATATGCGCTATAGCTATAGTTGTAAAGAATATGTGGTTAAAATTTCGTAAGGATCGGTTCAGTAGTTTCAAAGATTTTATCAACAAGCCGTCGAAAAACGTTGTTTTGAAAAAAACGTGTTTACAGTTTGTTTGGGTTACATAAATACATAAAATTTTCTTTTTAAATGTATTTCGAGAGTGTATTTATTAAGTGTAACTTTTATATCTATATCTATAATATAAACCTATCGAAAAATTCATGAGAATAGTCTTTTTTTAGCGTCTAAAGTGTGAAGGCCCTTTAAACAATCTTGAAACTATATACAAAAAGATATGAAACTGCAGGCGGGAATTAGAAAATTCATTTTCCAAAGAAGTAGTACAGACTTGAATGTAAACTTTCATTTTCGAGCAAAAAATCACATGAGTAATTGTTTATAAAAAGAAAAGTTAATAACCAATCGCAAATTCTGTACGCAGTTCCATGGAAAATACATCTGAGGAGATACGTTGAAAATTTCAAGTGAATGCGTGCATATTTAGCTGGCTACCTCTCCACCCGGTAAAAAAAAAATGTTGATAATAACGCGTTTGAAGTTTGAACTAACATTTAGCAATAGAAGTTTGCGATTCACCTTCAATTCGCAATACCAGCACGGTGCATTTGGCCTTCCAAATTAACATTGTCCTCTTCCTTTTCTTTTCTGAAAATTTGAAAATCCCCAATTGGCTTTATTCATTGATGATAAAAATAAAGAAATGAAGAATGAGCAAAAAAATCGTTTCTCTCTAACTATGCAAACTTCAACGTCATAAATATCCTGCAGAAGGTTATTCTTGTTTTATGAAGCACCAAGATTCATTGTGTTAGAAATATTAGATGTATCGGAAAGTTCGGTCTATTTTTTAATCGAAAGAAAATAATAAATTTATTAATATTAACTGAACAATGTCATTTCCCAGCGGGAGACGCAATTAGCAACCATGAAAATTATTTTTTTGAGTAAATAATAATGAATGTACTGAAAATGTATTATTTTCTTTAAATTAAAAAAACGGATAGAATTTTCCCGCAGACCTAATATTTTAACGATATTGAAGTTTGCATCGTTGGAGCGCAACGCAAATCAACTTCTTTTATTTGTTGGAATTATTTCGGCTGTAAAAATCACTCAAACGTTTTTACGTATTCTTATTGAAGATTTACGACCTCAATTTGCAAAAAAGAAAGCTTTGCATAAACATAAAAATAAATAAATAAAAAATGAACAAAAATTCGTTGCATTACAATGATGTAAACTTCAGCGTCATATATTTCTCGCAGCCTTGTCTGTTCCAACTTAGCAACGAAATTCTTAGCTATTTCTTGGTATTTTTGAATGACATTGAAGAGTGCAATGGAGTTTTATTTTTAATTGCGCAAACCTTTTCTGGCAGGTTCAGGCTACAAAAATCACTTAAACGTTTCGTTAGGATCCTTATTTGAAACGATCTAAATCTGCAAAAAGTTTTTTCATTGTAATACAAAATGAAGAAATAGGAAAATTAAAATACATATTTGATTGTATTTCAGCTATGCAAATCTTAAGAACATTATTTTTTTCACTTTTAGTTATCTCGAGCATGCTGGTAATCTCGGTGTGCCTTTGTGGGCTTTAAGGGTCCTATCCCTTCTATTTTTATCAGGCACTCATCCCTGCACTATTTCTAGCTCTTAAGAGGCCCCCCGGATCTTTGTCCACAGCCGCTTGTTTCCTAGTGCACTACTGTATCACATTTACACGAATGCACAGGGGAACGGTGGTAAACCTGAGCTGATACAGTCGGCTATTTTCGAAAAAATTTTCAGTTGTCTTCAAAATTTCAGCCTCAACATGCAAAGAATCTGGCATGGCTGTTACGCATATGAAAAACAAGAAAAACCGAGAAAACTGAAGGAATTTTAAAATTTCTTTGCAATTTTTCCAGAATGTACTTTTTGCAAGCATTACGAAAAATGAAACCGACTTGAAAAAAATACTAATAAGTAAAAATATAAATACTTTTATATATTCGTAATATTTATATTATTCTTTATTAAATACAAAAATGGTTATGTCAGTGCACAACATTGGAAAATTTCAACTACAAAAAACTGATTTACTCTAAAGCTCTATACATTTGCATTCGATTTGTCGATACACAACCACACAATTATCACTGTAGATAAGTGTTTGTAGTTTAAGTCTTTATTTCCAAGTATACCGTTACGGGTTTTGACACAGTTCCCCCCTCTGTACACTGATACCCTTTTACACATTTTCTTCTTTTTTGTTAACATTTGTTTTTCGTCTTTTTTCCCTTTATGCCTCCTTTCTTACCATGCATTCGAAGGCGCTCGCATGCTCGCACAATTCTTTGGTCGGTTTCCCTTTCATTTCTTTATACTCTAAGAACAATTACTAATGCCCCTTGGTATGTCAAAAATAAAACGATACACAACGATCTACGAGTGACATTTATAAAAAAAGACATCCAAGCATTTAGCAAACGGTACGTGGAGAGGCTCCAGAACCATCCCAACACACTAGCTTGTGGACTGTTAGATCGTCATGGCGAAATAAAAAGATTCAAACGCGATAAGCCTCTCGACCTCAAGAACTGTGAAAATCCCTAACATAATGGGCTAAACAACCTGATAAGTGACAACCCCTAACATAATGGGCTAAACAACCTGATAAGTGACAACCGAACTATTGAATCTCCCCATACGGGACAGATTGTAGTTACAAATAAACCCACTCAAAAAAAAATCTTTATTAATTTTTCGCTTCAGTGCTTTCCCTTGTAGCCTCTTCGCCACTTCTCCAAACCATCTACCACTTCGTTATTCATTTTTGCTTTTATTTTCCCGCACTCAAGAATGTGTTCCAAACTTTCCTCTTCCTTCCTACAACACTGGCATATGACGTTGAAGTTTGCATCATGGGAATGCAATGATTCTTTTGTTAATTTTCCATTTCTGTACTTTCATCCTGATTTAAAGCCTTCTTTTTTGCAAATTGAGGTCGTAAATTTCTAATAAGAATACGTAAAAACGTTTGTGTGATTATCACAGCCGAAAAAAAATTCGCATAATTAATAAGAATTGATTTTCGTTGCGTTCCAACGATGCAAATTTCAACATCATACCGGCATAGTGTATTTGCGTATCCCTTTTTGCCTCTTTTTTCCTATACTTCCGTATCTTGACCTAGCCCATGTTTCTTTAGTTCTTCCCTCTATTCCCTTCTCTTCCCAGTACTCTTCCTTTTCTACTTGTCGTTTTCGATTTTCGCACTCCCCACAATACGTCGAGTGTTCAATTTTGTTCCAGTCTCGTTGCATTTCCCGGTCGATTTTTATTGCTATAGCTCTGTCGATTATTTTTCTTACACCCTCCATACTTTCGACAGATAAGGGTTCATATTTATTTTCTATTTACTGGCACTGACATGAAAAATTCTGTTTATAATAATGAACAGGTTCTCTATTCGCTTTCAATGTATTTTTTAATTATTTTTCGAATCACAGTGAAAAAAAATAATTATTTTAATATTTAACATTTTCATATATTTGATCTTAAAATAAATGTTTTTCATTTGACCCCAATCTCCCTGAAAGATTAGCAGAGCCTGTGTGGAAAACCTGGAAAAGTCATGGAATTTCCGAGTCAATGTGTATCAACCATGTCATGGTAAAAATCGCTGAAGTTTACGAATATTTAAATCCGTATCTTCATATTTTCAGAACGTTGTCACGGTGTCAATTGGATCCGCGCGCACTTTGGTGGCCCGGCGCGAAAAAGAGTCCAAAAAGGAATGAAGTACGCCGATGGGAAATCAGTCGCATTAACATGAGATTCGGATCGAAGTATCCGGAGGAAAGTAGTGAACGTAAAACCGTCCTTCATCGGCAGCCGCGTTACGATGCTTCAGGCAGTCCGTTTGTTGACCGAACTGGCGCGACCGGCAGCCGAGACCAATCACCATAATCACCAGCAGCAGCAGCATCATCATCATCATCATCATCACCACCCTCATCGTCGACGCGACAGCGAAGACACAACTATGGATACCGCGCAGCAGTCCTCCACGTCTTCGGCGTCATCCTCCGCCGTTCCTTCCGTCGTAGCGAGCGAGGCCTCCGTGCAATTTCGTGAAATTTACAAGAACGGCTGGCTCCGCCGTACCGATCGTACCGACAAGGAGGCCAATCGTTTCTGGGTCGCGTTTTGCGTACACGACGACACCGAGCCCCGTCTCGAGGGCTTCACCGATCAGAAACACGCGACCACCCACTCGCCCGTGTGGGCGAACTCGTTGCGGGCGATCCAACATCTCTCTCCGACGCTATGCGCCACCCAACGACACGATTACGAATTTTGCGTGAATTTCAGCGACGATCGCGTACTGAGACTCGCAGCCCCCACTTATCAGGCTATGCTCGATTGGGTGCAATTGATAACCCGAAAACTCACCGACATGAGGATCCTTCGACCCAAAGAGAATCTTTATTCCAAGGGACCCGAGCGCATTGCCACCAGAGATCCGACCAGTCCGCTGCCACCACCGCCTCTCTCGACCGGGTGCGTAATCTCGACTAACACTTGTTTTGGTTTGTTCGGCGTCGAACATGCCCCTGAAACTGCAGACCTTTCCCATGGTAAGAAAGTGGTCACTGTCCCCAGCGTTGTCGCTCGAGTATAACTATATTGTGGGGGCGCTGGTAGTCGAGTGCCCGGTTGACTATATCTATGCAGTTGCATGCGAAAATGTCCGGCCAAAGATAATTTTATGATTAAGTAACGTTTAAAGGATGCAAAATGGAAACACAAATATATCATCGTAAAGCTCTTTTATTATTCAATCAAAATATGTAATTCAAAAATTGTTCATAACGATTAACGATTATTTATAAAAAAAATCACACGTTTTGCTGCTTCATAAATGTCCGGCCAAATTCCAAGAAGAAATAATTCGCTTCGCTTTGTAGACGTTATCAGTCGCGAAATCATGTAAACATTGAGAGCTCTGTTCCTTTTGCATTGTACGATCAGTAACATTCAGTCAAAATGTCGAAACGCACGTCTTTAGATATACGTAAAGTGGTTATCAAGTTGCACAACGAAGGGAAAGTTTCACGTGAAATAGTTAACATTTAGGCGATTGGAAAATCGACTGTTAACGATATAATAAATGAATTCAAGACTACAGGTACTCTAGAAGATAAATACTGTCCTGGAATACCTAGGAAAACAACTAATCGTATCGATATAGTGATCAAAAGAACGGCTGTCGTAGACGTAAAAAAGAATGCTGCAATCATCGCACGTGAATTACGCGAAGAAAATTGGGCTGACATTAGCCGAAGTACTGTTTCATGTAGACTGACAGAAGTGGGACTTTTTGGACCCGTTGGAGTTAAAAAATCGCTGGTCAGTAAAAAAAATAAGAAGGCTAGATTAGAATTCGCGAAAAAATACCAGAGCTGGACTGTTGAAGATTGGAAAAAGTGCTGTTCGCAGACGAAACTAAAATTAATTTGTTTGGAAATGATGGGAGAAGGTACGTTCGACGACCAAAAGGAACTAGAAATGATTCGCTATATCAAACACCAACTGTGAAACACGGTGGAGGTAGCATTATGCTATGGGGTGCATTCTCTTGGAAAGGCGTCGGTCCAATCTTTAAAATTGAAGGCACTATGAACTCTGCTCTGTATAGAGATATTATATTAAAAGAAATGCTGCCTTATGCTCGTCAGAATATGCCACGAGAATGAATTTTTCAGCAAGATAATGATCCAAAACATCGATCACAGCTCCTTCAGCAGGTTTTAGCAAGAAAAGTATTCGAGTTTTAGAGTGGCCGAGTCAATCTCCGGACTTGAATCCCATAGAACATTTATGGCAAGAGTTGAAACTAAGAGTCCGAACTGAACATTGTGCCAAATAAAGCTGCTTTGTGGAGAAATGTTCGAGAAGAGTGGAAAAATATCTCTCAAGATAGAATCATCAAACTTATTGACTCTGTGCCTCACTGATGTGCTGCCGTGATAGCTTTGAAGGGCATGGCTACCAAGTATTGATGAAAATCTTACATTTATTACCGTTAAACATTTTTTTTCTTGGGTTCCTATATTTTTTCTTTGTATATGGTGCGTAATTCGTACTTGGCCGGATAGCTATGAAAAAGCAAAAATTGTTATTTTGGTTATAAATAATTATGAATAGTTATATATAATGTTTCAATAACACGTTTCGATTGCATAATAAAAGAACTTTACGATGATATGTTCATGTTTCCATTTTGCATCCGTTAAACGTTACTCCATCATAAAGTTATCTTTGGCCGGACAATTTTGCATGCAACTGTATATCGGTCGTAGAGCATATCATCCGCATCGTTCGCATTCATCCATTCGCGTTGAAAATATTCAATTCGTACTCATTGTGCTACTAGAGCTAGAGACGCTGGAGTAAGCCAAGCAGAGTTGCAAATAATACATTGCTCATTCCATTACCCATTACTTTTCAATGAGTAATGCAAAATGATTTCCATTCTCCATTACTTTTCAATGAAGATGCAAAATGAATTGCATAACGCACTATTTACGCAATGAACAATGCGTTATTTTTTAGTTATTATTTTTGCAATTCCGAAGTCGAGTAAGCGAAGTAAGCTGGGGAGACGTGCGAGTGAGCGGGGCACATGACTCCCAGCGCCTCTAGCGGCGAGCGACATTTCGTGGTCCACTGAATGCTCTGTGTCAAGGGCCTAGCGTCGACTAACGATTGATTGGGGCTGCGTTCGACTTGGGCGCCGTGGCAAAAAGGGGGCGCCACGCGTCGGCAAGATCCGCAAGTACGCGCGCCCTCTTCTCTCTTCTACCCATACTGACCTTATGCGTTAAGGGAAGGTTCTACCTTGTTGGGCCAAAAAATGTTCGATGTTTCACCAATTTTTTATGAGAAAAGTATTAAATATAGAATGTTGATATTTAGTATGTTGACTAAGCGGTCTTTATTGAGCATCAAAATATTTTTTAAAGTTTGGCAAAACACGGTGGTGGGGGTGGGAGGAACCACGTATGAGGGTGCGCGGGCGATAATATTTTTCGCTTGCGGAAGTCCTAAGTCCCGGACAGGTGATCTGAAGCAAAAAAATCAAACACATTTTTACTTCGTGCAATATCGTGTATAAGTCAACCTAGAATCAAGAAGAAGAATTGAAAAATAAAAAAATAGTGAGCAATCGGACGGAAGTTTTTTTTCCAAAAAAATGCGCAGGTTTTTGCTCAGTATTTTTTATTTTTAAATTTTTCTTGATTCCAGGTCAACTTATCCACAATATTGTACAAAGTAAAAATATTTTGGTTCGATTCGATTGAGCAGGTCCTTGGTCGATGCAAAATTGTTTGGTGGTCACGAATTTCCTAGTCCCAACTTTGTCCGGCGTTTATTTAGTCCAGGAGTTATTTTTGTCTATAATCGTCTCCTGGATCGAGAGTTTTGTCCCGATCGAGTTCTACCTTGGAAAATTCGTAATCGGCGGATGATTTTACGTCGACTAGGGTGTTGACAACTCGATTGGATCGCTAGATCAAGATCGGTCCTGCGTTTATGCACTTTTAGCATTTGTAAGCGTCACTCACGTCGTTCGACTTGACGCTGTGCCCATTTTCAGAAGCATTCATGACGTCACAAGTGACATAATTACCGCTGCCATATTGTGCTCACGAACCCTTCTCCCAACGAGGCAGGGCAGCAAAAGCGTGATCCTTAAAAGCGCGTTTATTTTCGAAACGAGTGATACGCGAGCACAAAGAACACAATGGTTTCCCAGGTGGCGAATTCCAAATAGTTGCCCAGAAGTTGTCCAAGTGGCTACCAAATGTCCGGTTGGAAGCTACCTATGAGTTATCACGTGTCGATCATATGAGTTATCTTTTTGGATGGTAAACTCGAACATAACCTCCGGGCGGACATTTGGTACATTTTTAGCCGACTTTTTGGAAATTGCTTTTTGCGCTACTAGTTCTCTGTGAGAATTTAAAAAAAATGGTGGCAACAGCTTCGTGCAAACGGTTTTGCGTTTATTTGGGGGACTCTGTATCTAATAAAATACCCTCTTCAACGTAGTTCTGGATCTGACATAAGGAATTTCTTTCAAGGGAGATATCCAAAAACTGGGAGAAGTTTTCTCATCGCATCTCTTCATCACTATTCTTTTCTCTTCATCACTATTGGACCGTAATCTTCTTCATTGTCAGTTTGATTCCTAATTATTAAAAAAAAACTCGTCAATAATTTGAAAACCAATATAAGCTTCCGCTGCCGTGGTTGTTACGCATATGGAAAACAGGGGAATCCGGGAAAAGTCAGGGAATTTTTTCCTTCTGGAATCATCAGGGAAAAGTCAAGGAATTTTAGAAATTCTCTGGAATTTTTCAAGAATTTACTTCTTGCAAGAATTACGTATAATGAAACCGCTTTGAAAAAACAACTGAGAAGTATTAAAATAAATATTTTTCTATATTTGTAATATTCATATTTTTCTTTATTATATAAAAAAAAAAGTTATGTCAGTGCCAAACATTGAAAAAAAAACTAGAAAATAATGTACTTCAAGGCCTTAGGCCACAGTAACGGGTATGTAAGTGATTCCCTCATAACATTAATTACACATCCATTTAGTATGAATATCAAGCTGTTAGAAAAAAAATATATTTTTTTTCGATGTACAAAATGGCCGACTACTAATATTTTTTTGTTATTTTTTTTGGGCGCTCCGCGGCGTGACAGTTAGCATTCACAATTTTTGACCTAGAACAAAAAACAAAAATTCTCGTCAACCTACATTAGAATACCTAGAGGAGTACGTACGGAATTTGAAAAATATTGTTTTATTCAAAAGGTGTAGATATTTGAACTTAAGAAATGAATTTTCAGTGAAAAATTTCGTTATAACTGCTCATAAACTGCTCATAAAACGAAAAGTTTTCGATTAATCAGAAATTCCGTACGTACTTCTCTGCAAAATGCAATTAGGAACATAACCTTTAAATTTGAAGTAAATTGAGTGAAAAATGTTGAAGTTATTCGTGACGCCAATTGGAAAAAAGCTGTTTCGAGAAGTTTCGAGTAGTCGGCCATTTTGTACATCGAAAAAAGAAATTCTATCAGCTTGACATTCATACTAAATAGATGTGTAATTAATTTTATGAGTGAATCACTTTTTCGTACGAAAAGAAATTGTTAAATTCGCACATGATTTTATACCCGTTACTGTGGCCTAAGGCCTTGAAGCTTTACACATTTGCATTCGATTTGTAGCTATACAACCATACAATTATTGTTGTAGATAAGTGTTTATATATTTTTTTTAAATTGTAACCGCCATAAAAATTTCTGTCTATATTAAAGAACAGGTTCTGTATTTGCTCTTAATGTATTTTGTTTTACTTTCCAGTTGTTGAATTACTTTTCGAATTTCAGTCTAAATTGACAAAATGGCAGTTTTTCGTTTAAAGAAAATGAAGACTAAAAAAAGCTTCCACAGCAAGATCAAAAATGGCGTGAAGAATGTTGTGTCAAAATTTGAGACGGATAGCTTGAAAAATTCTTCCTTCGAGAGTGTACACCGTTTTCTAAACGCGTTTAAAGTTTCGAGTGCGGACGTTCATAAAAATTGTCTACTTACGATCAATCGGCGATGGTCCATTTTTATAACCGTCTATTCTATCGGATGGTGCAAAAAATCGATTTTTTTTCAAAATTTTACACTGTGATGATAAAATGAATAACTTAAATTTGCAAAAAAGGCTTTGGATAATAATAGAATTGAAGGAATGAAAAATAAAGAACAAATACGTTGGTTTCCACCAATGGAAACTTCACCGTCATATTACCGAATTATTGCGACTTGCAGATCGTCGACGACGCAGCAGGCCTCGAGCGTGGCGGTGGCATCGAGTAGTTCGCCACCGGCGAGCAGTACCGGAAACGGCGCAACAGCTGCGTCGACCGCCGGCGGTAGCAACAACGGAGTCGTCGCGACGTCGAGTACCACCGCGGCGAGTAATTCGAGCACTTCGAGTCCCGGACGTGAGCCGGGAGCGAGTTCCGTGGACGCGGTGCCGATGATATTCACGTTCGACGATATATCACTGGACGAGAGAAGATCGACCAGGCCGATACAAGCGGGGGTTCAACGTACGGTGGCGCCCCCAACCCCGAGCCCGAGAATCGTCACCGCCGCGACGTCCTCGACCGAGGAAACGAGCGCCGGCGATTCGGGCTACGAGAGCATCTTCATGGCGTCGTCGTACTCGCCGACCGCCGATTCGGCACGCGCTGCGCGTGATCTCGGCCATAGCGCGGATCCGTCGAACGAGCGATACGCCGCGCTAATGGAGTACAGAAGTTCCAGCGCAAGCGCGGACGCCAATCGCCCTCAACCGTCGAGAGCAGCGAACAGCGGGAACGAGACCCGAACCGTTGCCAACGCGAATCCCAATGTTCGTCGTCAGCTCACACTCAGGGAACAGCAGGTGCTTCAGCTCAGACGGGAAATGGCACATCCGGCGGGGGTGCGACTGTTGCTCGGTAGACGAGATTGCAAGGACAGTATCGCCTTCGTGGATACCTATGGCGCTGTTTGGTGAGAAGTCTGTCTTTCCGGTTCAAAATTTGTAATCCATTTTTCGACCACTTGCTGGCATCCGATTGAGCTGAAATTTGGCATAGCTGTGTAACTTCGGTGGGAATGCAATAATATGGTACCATGGAGCTGGTCTGATGATGGAGTTGGAGGTGCGCAACGCAATTCCTTAAGGGGCTATACCAGTGTGAACGCTGAAAATTCGGGTGATTTTCGGGAATTTTTTGGAAGAAAAGTACTCAATTAAATGTTTCGGAAAATTAAGAATATATTCGGCTATATTTGACCTATATTACATAATTTTTTCGTAGAAAAATATTGAGATCCAAGCGACTTATGCGCTGTCCTCGGAGGCGCCAAAAAAAAAAGTTCCTCCACTGCTGACATGATTCCGGCCGATTGAGGAGCTGAAACCGAAAAAGGAAAAAATGTCGTTAAACTGGAAGGTTTGTACACTGTACAACGACGTAGGATTTTCGAAAAATATAAAAAATCTAACAACATGGCGTAGTTATGAAAAAAGTCTGTTTTATTGCCTATAAAATGGTCGTTTTTCTCAATGCCAAATCGTCAATTTTCATCCAATCAAAAATATCCTACGTCATTGTAGAGTAAACATATTCAAGAGTACTCAGTTCAAATTTCAAGGCAATCGGATAATTGCTCTTTGAGTTACAATGTCGGCAAATTTGAAAAATCTCATTTCGAGAAAAACGCGTTTAAAGATTTAACTATCGATTTTTGCGAGATAAAATAATAGAGATACGGCCTTGAAATTTTTACAGGATATTCTTGAAAGTATAAACTGTCGAGAAAGGCAACAAAAAAAATCGATTTTTTGAAAGTCACACTGGTATAGTACCTTAATAGCATATACTATGACCGTCGAATTTGTGCTCATTTGTTTTGTTATCACGAGCACTTTTCGTTATACATGATAACGAGAGTCTGATTATGGTGGTGGGAGGTGGGAACTGAAATTTCCTAATGGCAAATGGTAGGAAAATCGAGTTTGGATCATTAACTTTGTTGACTTGAGCATTATTCATAATGACACTATTATAGCGTTTCTCGCGAAAGCTTTATAACCTGAGGCAAGGTTTTTGATTACGCCGATGTCTGAATGGCATGGGGGTCTGGCATGGCAAATAAATCAACAAATTTTAATACTAAAAAGTATAAAATAAAATAAATGTAGAAAAACTTTGTAAAAAGCTTTTATTTAGATGGTACTGTACTAAAAAGTAAAAAATAATTTTCAGCAAAATTGAAAATCAAAACAGTATAACTACAAAAAAGTCTCTTCCTTGGTCACTCATCATGCGAGGTATATATTTATTCTGTAGATGCTAATTTTTCATAAAAGTTATAATTAAAGGGCAAAATTATGCATTTTAATATTTTTATTACGTAAATAAGAAAAACTTCTGTGTCCCTAACAACTTGAAAAAAATATAACATTATCGATGACTATTACGAAGAAATTGCGTCAGCGAATGTTTTATACAACTCAATGAAATTTTGAGTAATTTTTAACTATGCATATTTATGGTGATGTCACGATATTATTTATTATTACCATTAATTAATGTTAAGTGTTGCCGAAATACGGCAACTTCGAGGACATTGAGGTTGGCAGCAATACTCTTCATTCACCAGCCAAAATTCGTAATCTTTCATCAAACCTTGATGTTTCAATATTGAATATACATGGTTGACGATAGGCAAGATCGAAGTTTTTTTTTCTGAATGTTTACAAAGGTTTAGTCTGCATTAATTCGTTGTTAGAAATGGTTTATCTTGGTGCTAAATAGCCAAAACAATTATATAACGCATTGCGTGAACGTCTTGCCTGTCTAACCGCACGTAAAATTAATTTGCCTTTGCGGCATAGTGTAACACTGGTGTTACACCTAATTGAATTCAGATTTTGACGATTCAAAAATGTTTTTAAATAAAATATGGCGGTTGTGCATGCGTTTCAAGGTTCCTAGTACTTAAATAACTACTAAAACATACCTATTCAATTTTTATTCTTCACGTAGCGGGTGTCATCAATAACGAAAGTGCAAAAAAAACGTGCACGTAAAGAAAAATGTATGCTTCAAAGGGTTAAACTATTTTTTATCTCTGGTGTTTGGTGGTGAAAAAATATCAGAGAATTCTTCAATACTCAGTATAGTCTAGACAATAAAATATAATTAAAAAGATAAATCTTGGATTGTTGCTAACGCCCAAACCTCTTTAAGTGCACACAATTTTCTTTTTTGTAATTTTTCAATTTAAAATCGCCGCTTCAGTGTCCAACTGCAAAGTGCTCCGCGGCCGGAAAGACTTCTCCTGTAGTATTCAATCTAGAACAAAACACCAAAAATTGTTGAAAGTATATACAAAAATCTATGGAACTGTGTGCGGAAATTAGAAAATACCTTTTTAAAAAAAGCTGGTGCATATTTTAATGACAACTCATTGTTGGCAAATTCCGTAGGTAACTCCATGGAAAATGCAGCTGGGAAGATCCGTTCAAATTTTCAAGTCAATCGGTGCATATTTGGCTTAGTTACGTTTCCGACCAGTTTAAAAAACATGTTTTCGAGAAAAATGCGTTTAAAGTTTGACCTAACGCTTAGCAATAGAAATGTTCGATTTATCTTCAATCTGCAACGCCACCAGCATACATTTTACCTTCCAAATTAAGGGCAGGTACCTGAGTAAACGGCGAGAGAAACAGGCAAACTTCGGGAATTTTTATCTCAAAAATTAATGTTTCGATTGGATCCGGGTTTTTTTTATTGGAAAATATGTACATTGAGGTATGTTTAGGAATTTTTAAAAATAAATTCGTTGACCGGAAGCGATTCAAACGCGATTATCTCGAAACATAGTTTTCAAAATCGGTGCCAGGTGTATCTCGAAAACGGCTTGTCCGATTTTGTCCAAATTTGGATACAATATTCTTCGATAGTTTTTCTCGTTCCCCACGTAGGATTTTTTGAAATTTTCATTTTTGACGGAATTGCGACCGTTTTAACGTAACATTCGTTTTTCGTTCGCAATTTCCGACGATTTTGGATTGCATACACATTGCATAAAAAAGCAATGGTTCAATCAAATGAAAAACCCCTACGTGGCGAACGAGAAAAACTATCGAAGAATATTGTATCCAAATTTGGACAAAATTGGACAAGCCGTTTTCGAGATACATCTGGCACCGACTTTGAAAACTATGTTTCGAGATAATCGGGTTTGAATCGCTTCCAGTCAATGAATTTATTTTAAAAAATTCCTAAACATACCCCAATGTACATATTTTCCAATAAAAAAACCCGGATCCAATTGAAACATTAGTTTTTCAGATAAAAGTTCCCGAAGTTTACCTGTTTTTCTCGCCGTTTACTTAGGTACCTCCCTTTTACATCGTCCTCTCCCTTTTCTTTTCTGAAAATTTGAAAATCCTCGAGTGGCTTTACCCGCCGATAAAATCGAATTTTTAGTGCGGTCATCAGCCACTTGGCGCTTCCTATGCACCCGTTGAATCACTCTCAAGCTTTCTCCATTTATAATCAGGATCGCAATAGTTGAATAAAAGTATGGATATTCAATTTCTCGCTGCAGGGTCGCAGGTTGGAAGCAACGGGAACATCCGCTGCTTTACAACGTTCTACACGTCGGCGATTTGGTGCTGAGCGTGGCCGGGATAACACCGTTAAGCGCGACTGCTATCAGGGATATACTGAAGGGCTGCAGTACGCCACGTGTAAGTGATTGTTTTATTTTTTTAAGGATGTCCAGCATGAACGACACCACTTAGCCAATATATTTCAATTTCACGATTGCTGTAAAAGAAAATCCTTGGGTTGGCGGATGTATATTTATTGAAGGGGCTACATCTACCTAGAGGCAAGAAAAATTTAGCCAAATTCCGTTTTTTTTCTGGGAAACGGCTGGTGAAATAGAAACGCATTTCTTTTTAACACAAAGGTAAAAACATAAGTATATATTGAGCGGTGGACACTCTCCAGCTTAAACGGTTCATCCGAAACCTAAAAACCAAACGGGTTATTCAAGTTAATAATAATTACGAGTCGTTGACGATCGTCGATTTTGAAAATAAATCTTTTTTAACATCGTGGCGGCGAATTGAAACTCTAGCATAGGAAATCTACGAAAAAGGTCGTCATTTTTACGTAAAAATTAAAAAATGAAGATCGAATTAGGAAAAGTGAGATCGTCAACGACCTTTGAAGGTTTCTCATCGTATCTCCAGTAGGTTTGGAAACAATCCATCAAATGGTTCTCGAGATATCATGTCCACCGACTTTGAAAACAATGTTTTGAGCAAAACGCGTTGCAGGGGTAACACCACTGTAGAGTTTTCAAAAAATTGATTCTTTTTTTATTTTGACGCAAAAAAGCGTTTTTTCGGGAATTTTTTATAAAGGAAAGAAACAAGTGGGTCCATTAAACATTGAGGTATCTTTTCATGCATATTTGAAATGTATAAGAAAAAATGTTCAACCTGAAACAATAAATGACTTCAGATTTATCAGCCTATTCCATGTGCGTCTTGCCACTGCAGTCCCCAATCGGCGTTAAGATGCAGCTCGTAATTTTTGACAGAATAAATAAACCAATAAAATTTTCAATTGTCAAATTTTTTTCTTCTGGGTAATTAAGAAAAAGCTGAAAAACTCGTGAAATTATAACTTTTCTCGGGTTTGAAAAAAAAATGTCTTAAAAAAACACTTTAACGTGTTATAAAAATTATTTAAACATATTCTTGGATAGTTTATCTATCGATTGAAGCAATTAAAAAAAGATTTTTCGGACCTTCTAATTCAGGCTCTTGCCTTAAGAGATGCTTTGAACCATCCAGAGTAAGTGGAAAAAAGTTTGGAACCTGTAAAAAAGGCCCGCACGCCCGTGGGGTCTGCGGTGGCAGTGTGCGACACGTCGACTTTTTTTCTCGGAACACAATTTTCCAAAACGGCACGCAGCATAACTGCAACAATTTTCATTCTATTCACTCCAAATTTTAAGCACATTTTCAAAATGACATTCCGAAGAGAAATACGTACGGGATTTTCCATAAGCTAATTATAACATCATTTATTAATAAACAATTGTCCCTGTTTTCTGTCGAAAATTGAGTATTCGATTTAAATGCTTGCCAAAATAAATATTAATAATAAATATTAATATATTAAATTAAATAAATATTAAATAATTAAAATAATATATTAAATATATATTTAATAATAATATTTTAATTTTTAATTTAATATTTTTAATATTTAATTTAATTTATAATAATTAAAATAATATAAATTAATTTTTAATTTATATTTTTAATATTTAATTTAATTTATAATAATTAAAATAATATATTAAATAATTAAATAAATATTAATAATAAATATTAATAAATAAAACACCAAAATAAATATTTTCATAATCCCCTACATATATCTCTAGCTATACTCATGTAAATTAATAGACATTTGAACATTTTTCTCCACATTCAAATTTGCGTCGGTCATACCGCGTGCCGCAGAGCGTCTCAAATTCGACATGCCGGGCGAGAATAGCTCCAGCGTAACCATTTCTTGTAATTTTTTATCGTAATTTTTTTTGTTCACTTGAAGATATGTCTAAGCAACATCCTTGAATATTATTATCCTCTTACTTGTCTTGCCACCCAATAAAAATCGCGAAAAATCGCTCAATGTTAGACGTTTACAGTGGTGTAAGCCGTTAAAGTTTGAGGTATGCTGTAGCTCATTCAATTTTAGGAATATTTCGATGAAATTCTCATGATGTTGAAGTTTGCATTGTTGGAATGCAACGAACATCTTTTTTCCTTCCGTCGCAAATTTATTTTCGGCCTATCAAAGGTACCGTAAACTTTTTTAAAGATCCTCATTAGAGACCTACAACCTCCGTCGAAATATATTATCGATAACGTAAAAAATGGAGATTGGAAAATGGAAAGGCAAAGGAAATGAAAAAGAATTTCCGTTGCATTGAAACGATGCAAACTTCAACAGCATGAAATGCTCAGGGAACATAGCTAAAAGGTGACACTATCGAATGAAAATATTTGTCGAAAATGCAATTTTTTGACCCAGTCATTTAGCCCGTGGAATCTACGGCCGAAATAATAAGACGTCGGCTTCGACAGCAAAAAAACGAGCTTTTCTTTGCATGTTTGAAATTCTGCTCTCGACTTGCGGAAAAAAGGCATTTTTTTTTAAATTTCACATAATTCTTATAAACGTTATCTTAAAAAATTGTATTAATCACTTCTGTTTTTTTTTATTTTAATTTTTTACCCTGGCACGAATTAAGGCAGACATGCGGATTTACTAGTCAACAGAAAATCTATAAATTATCCAATCTGAAAAAGCAAAATATAATGTATTTGGGTATAATAATAAACATGATACAGAAAATAATTAATGGAGAAGTGCATGTGATAACGCTTGTATTATAGTTTGGTAAGTGACGTAAAATCGCAATCAGATTTGACTTGAGTTGTCACAGGCCGCCATTTCATAATTCTGGCAATATCCGTGGCAACGCTGTATTCACGTGCTTTCGATACATGTCAAGCATGTGTTTCTTCACCGTATGTGTAATCGTGTGTTGTGTATGTGTAATGTGCATATTGTAACAAGCGAGATGGCAGACGCGGCCAGCGGACGCAAAAATGAGTCGATTGAACCAATGATATCTGCTCGAAATATCCCGAAACATTATTTTTTTTATGGAACATACGTGACCGCGACAGTTTTCTTGTAATTTGTCGCTTTTCGCATAGCTCTGATCTAATCGGGAACTATTGTTACTTCCTTTCCAAAGGTCGATCGCACGGATTCCCTATATGGTGCGGCTTAAGGCCTTAGGCCACAGTAACGGGTATAAAAACATGTGCGAATTTAACAATTTTTTTTTCGTATGGAAAAGTGGTTCACTCATAAAATTAATTACACATCTATTTAGTATGAATATCAAGCTGTTAGAAAATATATATTTTTCTTTTTTTCGATGTACAAAATGACGAACTACTGATATTTTCTTTTGTTATCTTTTTTTTAGGCGCTCCGTGGCGTGACATTTAGCATCCACAATTTTTGACCTAGAACAAAAAACAAAAATTTTTGTCAATCTACATTAGAATACCCAGAGAAGTACGTACGGAATTTAAAAATATTGTTTTATTCAAAAGTTGTAGGTATTTGAACTTAAGAAAGGAATTTTCAGTGAAAATTTTCGTTATAACTGCTCTTAAACTGCTCATAAAATGAAAAGTTTTCGATTAATCAGAAATTCCGTACGTACTTCTCTGCGAAATGCAATTAGGAACATAACTTTTAAATTTAAAGTAAATCGAGTGAAAATTGTTGAAGTTATTTGTCACGCCAATTGGAAAAAAGCTTTTTCGAGAAGTTTCGAGTAGTCGGCCATTTTGTACATCATAAAAAACTACGTTTTCCGACGTTTTCCGATTACACATTGGACCGGAATATTTACAAAACGTTGTTGTTTGTAGGTCGAGGTGATCGTGCGTCGTTTGCCTTACGCGCGTGCCGTGACACTGACCAAGAGAAACGACAGCGACGATTTCGGCCTCGAGGTGAACGGCAACGAGGTCTGCGGGGTGTCCGGTGTAGCGTTGAGCCTGGGCTTGCCGCCTCTCGCGACAGCGACCGATCCCACAGCTCCGTCCGGCTCTAACACGACTTGGACCCTGACCGAGATAAACGGCAAACCGTTGAACATCTTCGACGGTGGTGCTTGCGAACGTTTTCGCGCTGTCGGCCGTGACATATCGATCGTCATACAGCCGACCGATCTTGTCTCGTCGTTGCGCAAAAAATTGCGCTCCATTCGCAACTACAAGAACTTCGTTATGCAGTGAGACAGTGCATATCTTCGAATGATCTATCCGGCCGCTGTTTTCGCGTAAGATAATTATGCGCACGAGACTGAAATGTTAGAAAAATCGATGACTTTTTCCTTGAGGGGCCAGGCTACTGCGACGACCAGAAAGTCAGGGTTAAAAAAAAGCAATTATTTGTATGTACATTGACAAAGTTGTGTACGAAATGCTGTAAAATAATATTAATAATTGAAGAAGTTATAAACAATGTTATGAAAGACCTTTGAACGTGAAGGGCTCAAGTACTTGATTTTGGCCACCCTCGGTTTCTGAAAGAAACGAACGATTTTATTTTTTTGAGGACAAGTTACCGTCGATAGGCATGAAAAATGGATGAAATTTGGGATTTTTTTTCTTGTATCAATTAATACCTTTGGAAATGGGTTTCAACGTGTTTTATTATTCTATCAATGGAAAGTAAATTCCAATTTTATTTATAAAAAATCCAAAATGGCGGCTCCAACTCCCGTTCGTTTGAAGCAAAACGGATTAACAATGATTAAGCTAGACTGAATTTGGAGGCCTTATCGTTTTATACTTTCTGAAAAACCCTTGGATAAAAAATGGCAGCCTTTCGAAAAAAAACCCGAATTCTTTGCCCGGTTTTTTTGCTTCAACGGACGAAAAAAAATTCTAAATCAATTTTTGACAACAATGGCTTCGCGATGGCCCCGCAAATTGAATTTCCTTTCAATTTCGAAGAGATTCTTGTGAAAAAAGCAGTTTCTAGAAAAATGCATTTAAAGATTAACGTTATAAAAAATCGTATTTAATGTTTGTTTTTGACAATCAATCAAACCCACGTGTTCTAAGCACTTCGAGGATGCAAATTATGTAAAAAAAATCGAATTTTTTATTGTCATGAACGGTAACCCGTCCTTAAAATAGATAATATTGGCTAAGATTTGATCGAGCTTCTTTTGTTATCGTGTTTCAATCACCAGAAGAAAAAAAATGGATTTTTTTTAACTTTTCGAGGAAAAATGACATTATTGTTAATAACAAATGAAAAAAAGTGTTAAGTGATCATCACAGTGTAACGGCTCGAAAAATAGCTGATTGTCGCCATTTTTTTTCGATGGCCAAATACAATGTCAAATCAAAGTACTCATGAAGAACAAAAAAACATTTTAACCGTTTATTTTTATTTTTTTACACTTTTTTTAACGGTTGAAAATGTGTTCGAAACAAAAGGAGTCCTTACAGTGTGCACGGTTGTGGCCGTAAATATAATCTGAAACAAAATTTGTAAAAAGATTATTAATCAGTATGAAAGCAGCTAGCTATCTTGCTATGGAGGTTTTTCTTTAAATCAAAATAGACAAAATGGCGACGGGTTGAAAAAAAAGTATCGAATATAGCCTACTTTTTCGACAGTTTTTCGTTAAAAGAAATACGAAGATGAAAAGAGCGTCCATAGCAAGATAAAGAATGGCGTGAAGAATGTTGTGTCAAAATTTGAGACGGATAGTTTGAAAACTCTTCCTTTGGGAGTGTAAACCGTTTTGAAAAACGACATTTCGAAAAAAATGCGTCCGTCCGTGCCAGGTCTCAGGCAGCTGGTCGAATCCCTTTTTTTGAGAAAGGCTGTAGCAACGGGAATAATTCGAATTTCGCTCTAAAAATTGAACAGAATGTTTATAACCGTCTATATTATAAGATAAGCGGCAAAATCGATTTTTTGAACATTTTACACTGTGATGATCCCTTTAGAAGAAAAATGTCGATAAATATTAAACTATTATACTGTACAAGTGTATAAAATTTCAAGTCAATTCGTTCGTTAGATATCGAGAAATCTTGTACACCGCTTTGAAAGGCATGGATTCGAGAAAAACGCGTTCAAAGTTTGACGAGCAGTTCTATCGTTGCAATGACAAGTTTACCGTCAATCTGCGGTTCCTGCGCCATACATCGGGTCTTCTTCAATTTGCGTTGCCTCAAGCAGCGGGGCCGGGTTGAAATTCCGAACTTTGAATTCTCCGACGGTTTAAAATTCCGAATTTTCAATGTTCCGAAATTCAAGATGGGGCCGGGTTGAAATTCCGAACTTTGAATGATCAGAACGCTCAAATCTCCGAAAGAATACTACCCGCGAAAGATCAAAACTCGGGGCCGGGTTGAAATTTCGAACTTTGCAACCTCCTACGGTTTAAAATTCCTAATTTTATTGTTCCGAAATTACAAGTTTCGTCGAGATCATGCCAGCGAAAGTCTACACAGTTGACTGTAAATGATGTAGAACGTATAACAGTGTCTAGACAAATTTCAAAATTTACGTAAAACCACTTAATGAAAAAAAATTCTTGAAATAGTTCGTCGATTTATTGAAAATTTTGAAACTTTCAAAACTTCCATAGCCAAATTATTTTGACGGTGTTTTGGTCTTTCGGGTAAAATTCTTTCGGGGTTTTGAACCTTCGGGGTAGCATTCTTTCGGAGTTTTGAGCGTTCCGATCATTCAAAGTTCGGAATTTCAACCCGGCCCCCAAGCGGCGAAGGCGAGTCCGTAATTTCCACAGTAGCCTTACCCCTCAAGGAAACTGCGATCGTGCGGATGTATTTTTACACGTATTACGTTAGGGAGAAGAAGAGTAGGAAAAACGTATAGCAACGACGAGAATCTGGATAATTTCAGGCAAGAACGCAAAAAAACGTTTCGTATGCATGAATTTTCGGAGGGGGGAGGATGGAACGTCGTCTTTACCGACGGTCATGCTCTAGTTTTTTCCCCCATGTCCTCATATGACGTCAAGCACGAGGCGCGAGAAACGCGTAGCTCAGAACAAGCAAAAAAAATATGAATGACCGATCTTAGCTCGATCGGTCTACGTAATTCCTTCGCACACGAGAGTTCGACCCCCTCGAATTTCGGTCTGCGTACAATTCGTTCGCGAAAAGAACAAACAGGAACAAATCTTTCCAGCTGCTTGTCGGAACATTTTTTTTTCCATTGTACGTTCCGCAAGTCCGATACGTCCGGGCACTGCGAAATTGCGTCCATCCGGGGGCAGCTCGACGAGACAGCTAATCGATAGGCAAAGATACCGCGAGGTCTCAACCAGGGTTGCGAAATTTGTAATGAAAACGTAATGCATTATTCATTACTTTTTTAACGGGTGATAAAAAATATTTCATTACCCGTTACATTACATTCAGTAATGTAAAAAAAAATTCCATTACTCATTACATTATATTTTGTAATGTAAACAATTTCCGTTACTCATTACATTGGATTTTGTAATTTGAAAATGTCCATTACTCATTACCTCATATTTTGTGTTGTAAAAAATTTCCTATACTCAATACATTGGAATTTGTAATGTAAAAAATGTTCGTTACTCATTACATTACATTTTCTAATGTGAAACATTTTTATTACAAAATGCAATGTAATGTGTAATGACAAAAAAATTCATTACAGATTACATTATAATGGGCAATGGACATTTTTTACATTACAAAATTTAATTTAATGAGTAATGGAGATCGTTTACATTGCATTGCATTAGTAATGTGAAAAAATTCCATTACTCATGACCTTACATTTTGTAATGTAAAAAATTCCATTGCTCATTACATTACATTTTGTAACATAAAATATTTCCAATACTCATTACATTGGACTTTGTAATGTAAACAATTCCATTACCCATTACATTGTAATGGGCAATGAAAATATTTCGCATTATAAAATGTAAAGTAATGAGTGATGGAAACGCTAATGCATTACGAAAAGTAATGCATTATTTGCAACCCTGGTCTCAGCGGAGGCTGGCGTTTTTTTTCTTTCGGTGCGAAAGTGTGAATCTCGAAAGACCATTGAATAAGGATAGCGTATCGGGGCAAGGAGTCGACGAGAGTGCGACGTGGAAGGGATAAGAGACGAGAAATTAGGAGAGCAAAGCATACTCTGTGATAATTATGAGGTTGAAATTTGCATCGTTGAAATTCAATAAAAGTTAATATTTCGGAATTTCTTTAATTTCAATTGACAGATTTCGCCTATACAAATCCGTCATTCATTTTTAAAGATATTTATTTTGCGATCTACATGGTAAATATAAAAAAGAAACTATAATAATAAAAATAAGGAAAATGAAGAGTAAAAAAGGGCTTTCGTTGCGTTCCGACGATGCAAACTTCAACACCATTGATAATTTACATACGATGTATATCTGTCGAGTATACATGTGAGGGAGGAGAAGCGTCGGTGTACATAGATATATGTCTGTCCGTGTGTTCGGATATGTACACGGGTCGTTCCATTAGAATCGACTCACTCGAATATCTTCCACTGTCCATGGCACCGAGAATTCGCACATAAGTTGAACGCATTCAGGGGCCACTCGGACATATTTTTCTTTGCGTGGACGCCCAGAGGATACGCGAAGGTCAACTTTGCCACGTGGAATCAAACATTTTTTGATGCACAGATCACTGCAACTCATTCCATGCGGAAAAGCACCGCATCGGTTGTTGCATTCATGAATATATTGGAATTTTTACATAAGTTCTCGCTGTTTTTCGGGGGATATTAATTCTTTATTTTTAAAAATCGTCCCTAATGCTTTTAAACGTTTTGAAACAGTTGTATGATCAAATTCTAATGATTCTACAAGTTTAGCCCGCGTCTGACGTGAGTCTTCATGAAATAATGCCTTCATTTAACACATCAAAATCATTCTTTTTGAAGCGTTTAAGCGATGGGTGGCCAACCTTTTTCCCAACCTAATTTCCTTTTTTTTTGCTAACTAATGCAAACAAGCAAGTTTGATTTTGGTGTTCTTTTGATGATATGTACAATCAAAGTTAACATGTATGTTTATTTGACCCAGTTCCGCGTGCATGTTGTTTCCGACAGAGCATGGTCGTCGTGAGGGGGCGTACACAAATTACGTAACGCCAAATTACCCAATCCCCCCCCCCACGTACCAGGGCCGTAACGCCTGGCCTCTATTTCGCTACGTAACGGGTGCTTAAAAGGCGACGGTTTAAACATTTTTTTCAATTTTCAAGCCCCTTTTCTTTTATTCAAGCAGTCTTGGAAAATTGTAATTATCAAAATGTTGAAAATCGGCTAAGAACAACCTTAGTCATTGCGATTACAAAAAATTGAAAATCGTTTCTGGTAACGCCATCTGTTGGAAAACAGCGAGAACTTATTCAACGTCTTAATATGGTCGTGTTTGTTGGGTGTCATCATTTTGATACGAACAAGTATGCATGCGCATATTGATGCGCAACGTGCAACTGCGCAATGAAACGAGTCATTCGTTTTGCGCATGAGTCGTTTCATTGCGCAGTTGCGCGTTGCGCATCATTATGCGCCTGCGCACTTGTTCGTATCAAAATGATGAGACCCAACGAACACGACCTATAATTTCGTTCAAAAGGGGCGAAGTTGGTATGCGCGGGTCCCTGCGTCTCCATATGGAAAAATGACACCAGGTAACGCGGCTCCTGAAGCCTGACTTTAGTTCGAAACTTGTTTTGGTATCTTCAACCGTTTTGGAGATGTTCGAGTGAATGGATTCAAGCGTAGGCCTTATGTACGTGTGTGTGAGAAAGTACACACACAGCGCACACTATTATTATTACCAATAATGATCATTATCGATATAACTACTTATTGTTTTGGCGAATAAAAGGATCAATCGATAATTCGTACGTAATGCAAATGGCGAGCCCTTTACAACGTCTACACACTGATGCTCTTGCAGAATTTCCTCAAACATTTTGATGGAGGCAACAACTCATGGAGACTACATAAACGAGTCCGAACGCCAATGGAAGGGGTATAGTAAAAGTGACCACAAAATCAAGGAACGGAAGGGTTCCCGAAACCGCGACTTCGTGGCGCTGATTGTTAGGGGCGACAGCTTGAAATTAGCTATGCGTGAGAGAGATCGAATGATGAAGCGTCATCAATCGGTCGTCCATATTGAATTGTTGAATTGTTGTCGTGGAGACCACACCACTAGCTAATTTGAAGCTGTTGCTTCTAACAATCAGCGCCGCGAAGTGGCGCTTTCGGGAACCTTCCGTTCCTCGATTTTATGGTCACTTCCCTAGTGGACAGTTCGGGCTCCTTTATGTAGCCTCCATGCAACAAATATTGGCAGTGGAAATATTTTATAACCTATCAGACTTAGGCGTAGCCAGCATTTTTTCTAGGTGGTGACTAATGGAGGAGGGGGGGGGGCTGACAAAAAAGTCGTTGCATTCATAATCATCTTACATTAAAATGAAATTTAAATAACAGTCGATAACCACGTAACACACGAAATAGGAAGCTTTAATTACACGTTCGTTTTAAGATTAATATCACTCTTGCAATATTTTGAAAAAAAGTTATGTAATTTTTCACAATTCATTGATACAGTTACCAGTCTTTAAATTTGACTTTCAGTAGGTACTTAATTAAGTAAGTCTCAACTGTCTGGTTTTTTCTGCAAATCGGCCTAACACTTTTTTCGTTGGTTTTTTAAAAGAATGTCATTCTTTATGTTCAGCAATGACATATGAGAGAATCGTTCCTGAAGCATTGTGCTAAGCCACGTCTTTATCAACCTTATGACAGAAAAACTCTCAAAGCCGGCGGAGCTCACTGAGAGTACTATTGAGTACAAGCAGCTCACTGGGAGAGCTGCATGAAAAAGTTTATATTGGGTCTATGCATAAGTCCGTAGCGAAATTCTGAAAGATATCGCTCGCAGTTGTTTCTCCGCCCGCACATGCGTCAACCATATGAAGTGTCGTATATTAAGTGAAAGGGGAAACTTGCGCTCGCATTAAAAAAATATCCATCGAGATCCGTGACGTATAGGAAGGTTAATGATGTTTTGAACATTGGAAAAAACGTGTATTTTCGATGCATTTCGCTTTCGTATTTCCGAAAGGGCAAAAACGCGTCGCAGACTCACAAAAAGATATACGTGGTGTATGAAGAGAATGCCGTAAGTAAAAGTCTGCCGGAAGTGGTTTGCGAAATTTCGTGGTGGAGATTTTGAACTCTGAGATGCTCTTCACTCTGGTTGGCCAGTCTCCGACCGGTATTTGACAACTACAGAGATTGGACATAACCTCAACATCGACCAATCAACTCTTTCGAGACATTTACGGAAGCTTCCCAAGTAGCAATTTTCAAGTTGTCCAAAAGTCGGCTAAGTGGGTACCAAATGTCCGCCCGGAAGTTATCTTAAAGTTAACAACCATCCAAAAAGATAACTGTTGGACACATGGTAACTTATAGGTAGCTTCCAAGCGGACATTTGGTACCCATTTAGACAACTTCTGGACGACTGTTTGGAAATTGCTACTTGGGTTGGGATGGCGAACAAGCTTGACAAAATTTAATGGAACGAATTCTAGCATGCGATTAGCTGTTCGAACTTCATGAAAACGAACTATTTTTGAAGCAAATGATTATTGGCGATAACAAGTGGATTGTCTACAACGTCAGTCGACAAACATTCATGGTCGAAGCTGCTCGGACGGCCGCAAAGGCTGGATTACACCCGAAGAAGGTCATGCTCTTCATCTGGTGGGTTTGGAAAGGAATCGTCTATTATGAGCTGCTGTCATCCGACGAAACGATTCATTCGTCTTTTCGATTCGGTTGACATCCAGTTTAATGTTGTCGTGAAGTTATCTTTTGTACGATATCTTTTGGCGGTGAAAACGGATGTCTATAAGGTATCACAAACTGTTGTCCAATTGATGACTATTTTCAGGTATCAAAAAGTTATCTGTCTGCTGTTATCTATTCTATCTAATTAAATGTTGTCCGAAGGATATCCTAAAGATTAATCACATAAGATGTATTTTACGTGATGTCCATCGGACATCCGTAATATGCTGTCTCCGCCATCCGTAATTTGACGTATTTGGAATTGGCAGGAGATAGTGAAAAAGCATCCAAATGTTGTCCGAAAGATGACGCTTAACGGATGACTGTTTTACTTTCATCGGCTCGTGTGCCTAGTGCACCATTATTCCGATCACCGACGAGAAAAGTGTGAACAATATATAAAAAGAAAAGGTGTTTAAACATAAAGACGTCAGTGTATATGCCTCTAATATATTTTTCTATTTGCCTCTGTGAGTAGATACACGTATACTTAATGTACGTATTTGTATTCTGAAAACATATGTTTGCTTTTTAGGTTATGCGGAGAATTCTTTACAGCTGGTGCGGGTTCCTGGGAGGAGACGCGAAAATTTGAGTAAGAACACTATTCTTTTTTATACTTGCTATTATTTTATGCAAATAAAATATTTTGGGGAACCTTTAGGGCGTGAGTGCACGGGTGACTTTTTTCACTTTAAGGGGAGGGTAGGGGTTTCAGCGTGAAAAACACTTTTGCGATTTTATTTCATCTATATGGATAGAGTAAATTTATTGAAACCTTTTGTACATTGTTAAGTGTTATTTCAAGAACATTCCGTGAAATTTTTACGCGAAAATATCAACAAACAAGCCGGTGACAAAGCTTTTCCAACAACGCCTTTGGAAAAATACGATTTGCGGTGTTCACTGTATCTCAGTTAGAAATTATCTGAAATCAAGTACCATTAAAATTTAGTCAAAGTATCTTCAAATCCTCCCCTCAACGGTCTTAGATAATTTTTTTTTACATTTTTAAATTTTTGGTGGTCATGTAAAGTGAAAAGTGCTATTTTTCACGAAAAATTCCGTCATTTTGGGGGTGGAAAACCCCCTCAATGTAAAAAAATCTCAAATTAACCGTTGGAGGGAGGTATTTTATATGTGGAAAGTGTGTGCCAAGTTTGAAATAAATCGGTCATGTAGTTTTTAAATGGCAGTGAACACGAACTTTAAAAAAGTGGTTTCGAGAAAAACGCGGCACCGGCTTGTTTGTGGATATTTTCGCGTACAAATTGCATGGAATGTTTTTGAAATGACACTTAACAATGTACAAGAGGTTTCAATAAATTTACTCTATCCATATAGATGAAAAAAATTCGCAAAAAAGTTTTTTTTCACGCTGAAACCCCTACCCTCCCCTTAAAAGTCATTCGCTGTCAAGACGTCATCACACGTTTAATAAAATCCTATCCATAATGTTTGATCATTTTTTTTGTCAGAGGTCGTACGAAGCTCGTTTCGCGACGCAAAAATCACGGACGTTGAAAATCGCATCACGGAATCGCCTCGCCATGGGGGCGACCGGATAAAGGCTGGGAAACTCGCGGTCGACAGAAGGTGTCTCCGTAACGACGATAAAAATTCATGACTGTATTTTTTAGTAATATTAAATTATATTCCACTTTCAATTAATCAGCTGATATTTAATTTACCAGCCACTTTAAAACCGACATAACATTATCTTATCAATCTTTTTATCAAAATTAACTTATTAATAGTCTAGAATATTTAATATAGCCCAATATTACCTATTTTTGGTTATCACATGGTGAACATGGCTAATGAAAGTTTATATTTAAATACGTATTTACGTATTTATAAATACGCGTCCAAATAGAAACTTTTATTAACGATGTTCACCATGTAATAACTAAAGATAGGTAATACTGGACTATATTAAACATCGCGGGCTATTAATAAGTTGATTTTTATTTTAAAAAAAGAAAAAAATATATATATCCAATAAATAGACATCCATTCGATAGCATTTTTTGATGCCGTTTGGATGTCGTTTTGTCAACTTCATGGATGCCTTTTGGACAACTTTGGGATGCCTGTGGCATCTTGGAATTTTCATGCATTTAAGAGAATATCTTTCGGATATATCGATTTGATAACTTTACGCCAACGTACCGACGACCGAAAAAAGTTAACCTCTGGTTGTCAATTCGTCAGCCATTAAAAGTTGTCGTATAGTTAACTGATTGGATACAAATAAGTTATCCGCGAAGCTGTCATTAGTGATACTATTTGTAATTCAAACTGGCATCTCTTTGGACAACCAAAAAGTTATCCATATCCGTTTCGGGATATCTTTAGGATACCATATGGATAACATTTTGCTACTCGGGTTACCAGGATCTTTCAAAGGAGTGAGTGCTGGAACCGTTTTTTAAATCGATTCGAAGTTTAAAACATTTCAATTGCTATTTATCGATTTTTCATGCTAAATCTTGATTAATCATCTTGAAATTTGACGTGTGAACTTATTTTTCGTTCCTTGATTGAATTTTGAAGAAAAAAATAGTCGTCCCATTTAAAAAAGTGGAGGTGACCTTGAAATTTCTGAAGTGCGTCCACCTGGATGAACCTCGTAGCCACCACTTGAAGACCCCCTTCGAACTATGCAACTTTTGTAGGGAAGATTTTCTCCTAAGCCTGATAGGTTAGAAAACATTTTTACTGCCAACAGTTGTTGCCTCCTTTCTAGCTTCTGAACCCTACCGATCTCTTTCGCATGGTTTCAAATACTGTTGGAATAGTAAGGTTAAACCTAGCTGCTAATTCACGCGTAGTTTGAGATGTATCTGCTTCCATTGTACCTTTCAGCTCATCATTATCCACCTTACTCGCAGGTCGCCCACCTGCTTCATTGTGAAGATCAAAATCGCCCGATCGGAACTTCTCAAACCGTCGACCTACTGTGCATTCATTAGCCACATTCTCGCCAAACACTTCGTTGACACTTCGAGTCGTCCGCGCTGCATTAGTTTCACGACGGAACTCGTATTCGAAAAGAACGCGAATTTTTCACTCATCCATGCTTTATAAAAATTGACTCTACAATAGGCAATTTGACAAATAATCACAAAGCAAAACGGGCGTCTGAAAGCCGGATGACGTACCTTCGCAACAACAAAAAGAAAGCAAGAAACTATCAAAGCAAAATAGCAGAGATATCGGCTATCAAATTTGGTACTTGAGGTATTCGGACATATACTTAAGGTACTACGAGCGCGCAATCTTGATTTCTATAGATTTTGTTCAAATTTTAACCAAATATTGTTCATATAATTATGCATGTTCGAGTGAAATTTCAGAACAGACGACTATTTAGATTGGAAGATAATGGCTTTTAAAAATGCAACTCTTAAGGGAGACTTTGTCCTTGAAAGCAGCGGGAGATGTTAGCGGTTCAACATGAGCAGCTAGAAGAGGAGGAATGCCTCTATGGACCAGGCATTGCCGATTAGCGGTAATTATAAACACATTTGTGTAAACACATTACAAAACTTTAAACGCGTTTTTCTCGAAAACACGTTTTTAAAATGGCTGACATTCTCCTGACCGCTGTAATTAACATATCGACCTGAAATTTGGAGAGCATACTCAGAAAATATGTCTTCACGGAATGACGGATCGGTTTTTCTATAGATACATTTTTGCATTTATTATTTATCTTTTTATGCGAAAAAAACGCGAAAATTCGATGTTTTTTTTAATTGCCGCCATTTTCCGAAATTTGTACTAAACGAAAAACCCGTCCGTCATTCCATGACCAAAAGGTCACAGATTGATAATATGCTTTGAATTTGTGTGTTCAGATCAACAAAGAGGGGGCAGTGATGTCAGCCGTTTACCTCCCGCGATTTGAGGACCTGTTTTCGCGGAGCTGCAACGGCCGCCATTTTGGTTTAAAAAAAAAACAATTTTTTAACGTTCTGTATATCATGAATAAAAGCAAGAAAAAAACCGCACTCAAAAAGCTTTATTCGTTTCCTTTAAAAAAAAATGTGAACATCTGAAATATGGCACTCCAAGGACAAAGTCTCCGTTAACACTGCAGGGTCTGCATTGAAATTTAGACAGAATAATTTTCCGTAAAAAATATTTGTCCCCTATAATAAGAAGAGATATGGCGACACCGCATCGTTCCACGTATTCAATGACGTGAGCTTGCGCGGCATATTTAAAACAATACTGCAACACGAGTTTTTATTTGGAAGTAATGTTTAATCGAACAAAGTTTTTAATTTGTTATACATGAATCAACATATTTATTTGTTAATGAAGATAACACAGACAATATAAAATATTAATATTTGTAATGCAAATATTTTTTAACCAAAATTTTTAACTTACGAACTCGATAATTTTTTTTTCTCGAAATATTGAACAATACTGTTCCGCGGTGTTGCCATATGTCTTCTTATTATAAGGGACAATTTTTTTTACTGAAAATTTTTCTGTCTAAATTTCAATGCAGACTGTGCAGTGTTAAAAGTTGCAATTTTAAAACCCATTATCTCCCAATCTAAATAGTCGACTGTTCTGAAATTCCACTCAAACATGCATAATGATATGAACAATGTCTGGTTAAAATTTGAACAAAATCTATAGAAATCAAGATTGCGCGCTCGCACTACCTTAAGGAGTTTCGGGGCAATTGACGATATGTTACTATTTCATTGAAGTTTGTACAGTAAATTCTTTGTCATATACTGAATGCACCCTCCAAATTTCAAATCGATTATCTACACCGTTTCTATTAAATTTACAATTGAATAAACTCTTTTTAACATAGGGAGATGTCTACGCTCATCGTCGAATGGCAGTTATACGCACGAAATAGTGTAAAAAAAATATTTAAAAAGTTATGAAAAACTGTCAAATCACTCACTACATAGGTATAAGGGAACTCGGGGCAAGATGAGAACGCTAAGGTCATTTTTAAATAGAACAATACATATGAATCAGTCAACTTTAATTATTCTTTTGTACTAATGAACATTTATTGATCTCGCAATTTTGGAAACAAAAAGAGCAGTCTTCCTGATTCTTAGCATACAATATATATATTTTTAATAAAACCGTTATTTTTTCCATCTTACCCCCATATGCGGCGCCAATTGAAACAGCGCTGAGAGCATGGTGGGACACGAACTATTGGCATATTTCGCATATAAAATGGTTTCATTGTCAATACCAGCAACTTCATGAGCCAATCGTCTAAATTCTGTAGTATTTAGTCTGAATAATCTTACTTCCATATCTCTTAAATCATTCTTTAGTTCTTCTTCTTCCTCTGGTAGAACGACCGGTTGAAGAGGAACCAAAGGTCCTACTTTGGGTGTCTCAAAATGATATGCCATTTTTATTTATTAATAAAACGTATTATTTATTTGAAAAGTACGAATATTTTTATTTTCATATAAGGGACAAACATGTAGGTTATGTGTAGAACACAATATCCGATGAATGGCGAGGCCGCCTCTGGCGGTCTCTGCTTGAAAACGTTCACTCTTTTGACGACATTTTTAATAATATTTTGGCATAATTGCGGACTAATTTAATTAATGGTGCGTCCAATTTCGTCCTGTAGCTCTGGAATGGTCTGTGGATCATTGGCATACACTTTTCCTTTCAGAAAACCCCAAAAAAGAAGTCCGATGGCTTCAAATCGCACTTTCTGATGCCAGTTGTCAAAGATTAGTACTCTATGTTCGCCACATAAAAATGGCGCGCAATTAAAAATGTCAGATCATTTTGAGACACCCTTTAGTTTCATTTCACCCTTTCCAACGCAGATAGTGGTACGTTGTAAAATGTTGCGGCTTTGCGACAGCTTGTATTCATCTTGCCCCATTAGACGGTTAACGAATCAACAAAAAATCACGCAATAACCTTGAAAAATTCTGACAAACCGTTCTCATTATATTAATAATTAGTACTCTCATTGTGTTTACTTACCTGTCGCTAATCAATATCAGCAGCTTGAATGAACTGAAACGATGGTAAACAGACGCGTGCTTCCGCCACAGTTGATACTTTCACACTAATTCACCTGCCCTCCACCCCTCCAAACTCCAACGGGAGTTTGGAGGGGTGGAGGGCAGGTGTTCGCACTGTGCTCGCACATACTGTTTAGTAGCTACGCTATGATTCTTACCCCGCGCCTTCTTCTTACCCCGAGTTCCTCTATTTAGGAATTTCGGCTACTGGGGCCATATCCCTCATACTCCTCAACAATTGAGAGGCTGGCGAACAAAACCCGACTTGTCCACACTACGTCAATTTTTTGCTTCATTTTTTGTGTTTTTCAAGCACACCTTGATTAGCTCCCGAAACATTTGGAATCAAATCCAGCTCTAAACACCTCAAAATTGGTAAAAAATTGCCTCTGAGCGAAATTGTAGTTTTTAGGCACAAAAATAAATAAAATATGAGTAAAAATTTTATTCGACGCAGTGTGGATAAGTCCGGGTTTTAGATTTAAGGCTTTCACGGATCTTCATGTGATTAGAAGAGTAGAAGTTTTGCAAACGTTACAGTCTGCATCATCAGGGCTGAGAGCTCCGATATCGAAGCTTTCGTATCTCAAGTATTCCATACATAGTTGCAGTCATCGTTTCAGATCACTGCACCAGCCAATTGGATGTTTTTATTGATCAGCTGGCGAATGAAAAAATCGGGAGGACAGTGTGCCAAAGTGGATTGACGTGATACCCTCCGAGTCTGTTCAGATTGTCCGGATGTTTTCAGATTTCCAGGCCTTCTCAGTGTGTTTCCTGCAAAAACAGCTGTTTGATGGGTCCAGACTTTGGCTTTGTCGAACTGAATGGAATGACCAGTCTCCATCCAATGTTCGGCCAGAGCTGATTTTGCAATGTGGCCATATTCAATACACCATTGGTGTTCTTTGATCCACGTTCTGATCTTCCTCCCGGTTTCTTCTATGTATCCTTTACCGCATGAGCAGGGTATCTTATAGACTCCTGGTGCACTGAATGGTGGTCTTTCGCACTAGGAAGCACTTGTGCTAGCTTCTTAAGCAGGATATACATTTACAACGATCAAAAAATCTATTTTTTTCCTTCTTAAACGATATAACTATATATGTAGAATATTTTCCTGAAGTTTCAAAGCGAAATTCGAAAACCATCAAACATTGCAGTCCGTCAACGCGTTTTTCTCAAAACTGCATTATCGAAATTGGCGTGCAGGATTACTCAAAAGCTATTAAACCGATTGAGTTGAAACTTGGTAGAAATATTGATAATGTTGGTACCTTCTACTTGACGAGAATTGTTTTTGAAAAATGGACAAAAAACGACTTTTGTAATCTCCATTTTACAGAAATGTTGCGTGAAATGTTGATTTTTTTTTGTAAATGCGTGCCATTTTCTTAAATTTGCATTTTTTCCATTTTAATTACCGTCACATAGAAACTATACATGATCGAACTGAACAAATGTTTGAACTTTTTTGCAAACTAAAGTCTACGGGAAGCTAGACTGCACGCCGATTCGCAACTCCCGCGGCGACCTTGCTGTAACAGTCTGCAACAGCTCCGTCATTTTGATGATGAATTAATTAAAAAAAATTGTTCCATATACTTAAATATACTGTTAAAGTATACCTAAAGTTTGATAATTGTAGAATAATTATTTCTTAGCTTAAAAAATCCCTCAATATTGCTTATTATATTCCTGTCTAAATGTATATCCTGCCTTAAGGGTTACACCTAGTTGGAATTTTTGAAAAAATCGATTTTTCGTTTTCGACGTATTCTTATAATATAACCTTTCAAAAACATTCTCTGAAAATTTCAAGTCGGTCCGTTGAGAATTAGGGGAGTTATGAGCGTTTACAGGTAGGTCCGCTTATCGCTTTACCGTTACAGGTAAAAAATTTAAAGGCGTTTTTCTCGAAGTGACTTTTTCAGAATCGGTGACCAACATATCTCAAAAACAACTAAACCGATCTGCTTTAAATTTCACAGACATTTTTTGAATATCAAAAGGCAGTCCTCAATCGAAGGATTTTTTTTTCAACGCATACTTTTTTCCATCAAGAAAAATATAGTGTTTTTTATTCACCGAAATTTCGACGATCACTTTAGATCGCCGACCATTTTTTCAGAAATCATTGTTTTATTGAATCCTTTGATCAAAGACTAGGTAATACGGTACAAAAACTAAATTCATTTGGTTTTTTGATTTCAGATGATTTGTTCCTGAGCAGGAGTGGTCACCGCGAAGTATCTTTTTTGCACAGCGGTCTGTGGAATTTACTGTATCTCCGTCGTTTATAAATATTTTCTAATAAAAAAATTGTCAAAGATACTTGAATTGATACCCTTTACTATGAAAAAAAGTTAAAAACCTATACCCATTTCCCAACAAAAAATCCACGAATACACCTCTTTTTTCCGGCGGCGAACTAGGTGTAATCCGTTAATAGACCAGCTTATCAATAAAAACATTCGATTGGCTGGTGCAGTGCTCTGAAACGATAACTGCACTTATATATGGAATACCTGAGACATGAGGCTTCAGTATCGAAGCTCTCAGCCCTGATGGTGCAGACTGTAACGTTTGCAAAACTTCGACATAACGCTGATCCTCGACACGGCCTTCAGCCGGAAGCCACTTACTCTTCTAATTACATAAAGAGCCGTGAAAGCCTTAAGGGGTGAAATGCAGTCAGAATTTTCAAAAAATCGATTTTTTTACATTTTCTTGAAGTATGATATTTCGAAAATATTCCCTGAAAATTTCAAGTCAATCCGATGAATAGTTTCCGGGATATCCCACAATTAGTGAAGGGGCGTCGGGTCCCTATGGCAGGTAGCGGCTGACAAACGCGCAAACGATAGAACCCGGGAAGGCAGAATGCTTCGAAGACAACAACAAATTTATATTTTGGAAGCTTTCACATCGGCAGAAGCCCTATTGTATGGGCGAGGAATTGATGGTTCGATGTGAGTAATTTTTTAATTAGTATTTCTATACATAAATCAAGTGTAAAATTGGAAAACCCTTTCAGAAGTTTTAAAAAATGTAGTACTCAAAAACTATGAATTTCAGCAAAATTTTATAAAGTATACTTTCGTCTCAAAATTGTCCAAAATGTTAAAAAAAAATTTAATTTTTTGAAAAAATTGTTTTAACAATTGGCTATAAACAATTGAATGCTCGGCTTTTCGGCAAAAAATTGTGATATTCGGATTCAGCGGATCAAAATACATAAAAAAAGTTTAGCTTCATCCATCCAGCTCAAAATTTTACGAACATATAATACCGTATCCACATAGAAAAACTTTAAACGCGTTTTTCTCGAAACTATGTTTTTCAAGTCGACGACCACTATAATTCGAAAATCCCCCGATGGATTTTGACGAAACTTGGCGTGCTTATCGACAGCATTAAAAACTAGTCCTCAATCGAAGGATTTTCATTTTTGTTGAAAATTTCTATTTTGTTTTTAACAATAAAAGAGCGATTGTTTGGTCGAAAATCGAAAGTTATCTGTCGGAAGCCGCCATTTTGTTAATTTTTGAAAAAAAGCTTCGGGTAAGGACTAGATTTATTATTAAGATAATGATTTTTTTTTTTGGTTTTTTGATTTCAGGTGATCCAGTAGAATTTTATGATGGTCACCGCCAAGCACTACATGCCGAAGGGGGTCCTACAAAAATTGCCAAATTTTTATAAATAAACAATATTTTTCTTTGAAAATTTGTACAAGTCAAGTTGAAATATAACATAAAAAGTCTGTGTAACCACTTTTGTAAAACAAACTCAATTACTATAAAAAATTATTCATTGAAAATGCTCGTTTTTTCACGCCTCTGACTGCATCTCACCCCTTAAATTTAAACCCCGGACTTGTCCATACTACGCCAAATAAATATTTTACTCAAATTTTATTTATTTTTGTGCCTAAAAAGTGCCATTTCGCTCAGAGGCAATTTTTGACCAATTTTGAGGTGTTTAGAGCCGGATTGGAGAGTCTGCGTCATGAGCTCTAACATTTGCGAAACGTCGGCATAACGCTGATCCTCAACACGGTCTCCATCCGGAAGCCATATACTCTTCTAACCCCTGGTTTGTTCGCCAGCACCTTAATCGTCCTCTCGGAACCGATACAACTTGCGAACACTTCCAATGTGAACTTTATTGGACGAACATTTAAATAAAATCGGTATAATTTATCGGTGAAACGCCCGAGCCTCTTCTGAGGAAGCGTGACGCGCGCTGGGTGCTAATGAGGAAATAACGTGTTGTAAAAATGCGGGGATATCTCGCTATATCACCATTCGAGTGACATTGCCGATTCGTAGGTAGGACTGTTGGCCGTGTAGAATTGTTCGTACCAGCGTCGAAAGGCGGAAATCGTGCGGTCCTCGCGTACGAGGACCGGACGTTTCAGATACTTTTTGTGATTCCAAACGGCTATATCGCGCTCGAACATTATGCACTCGCCGAGGAGAACCAATTTGGCGTAGGGTCCGAGCAACGGTGGCGAGAACATCGTATGAGTGACGCGTTGGACGAGTGGACCGATCGGCGTTACGGTCTGAAGTATGCACATCCTGCCGAGGCTCGTTTCGATCGTCAACTCTACGTAGCCGGGGCCGATTTGTTCCGCGGTCACGTTCAACTTAAGCACCGAACAGCGCTCGAACAGGACAACGTTGTGTGTCAGTTTTCCCGTAGCTCGGTGATTCTCCGAGGAGTTATTGGGACGGTCGATCGCGGATTCGTTCGAATCGGCCGTTGCGCTCTCGTTGTCGGCGTCCGACGAGGTTTGCGACGCCCTCGGCGTCCAGGTAGCACCGGTCCAAGAGTGCCTCAAGAAGCCCCATAGAGAGTCGTTGAAGAATATTCCTGGCCCGTGCACCGCACTGAAGTGGGCCGAGTCTGCACCGTTTTCCGGTATCTCCTGCAACAATTGCCGTCATCGTGAAAAATAATGTCTTTCAGTCACTGTCTTACAGACAGGTCTTGAAACGACGGTCGTATTTGATAGGCGACCAGTGGGCTACTCAGTGACCAATCTTTTCTTTCTGATCATCGCCACCGTGTGTCGTTGCGATCGGGGAGTGTCACGAGAATAACCTAAACTAGGGGGCTGGCACCTCCTATCCCTTACCCTATATAAAAATGCTACGCTTTTCGACCGCTTTATTTAGTTCTACTACCTCTCCCCGTGGCGCTAGTAGGTTTCTGACAATGTCTTATTGCGCAGGCGCGCGGCCCGCACTGCGTATATAATATACATAACCACCGCAACGACGAATACGGTTATTTTGACCCGTGATTTTGACGTTTGCTATTTAAATCGAGGTGCGGAATTAATTAAATTACTGAAATTGATTATACTCGTGTACTAATGCCGTGTATTGTGCGCGGCTGTACCTCAGGGTACAATATAATTATTTATCGCTAAATAATTGATTCTGCCCTCGTGCAAATGCGATACCGTAGTGCAACGGGAAACGAGTGGGTGGGCAACGCTCCGAAGGGAAAGGCTTTAAGGAGGTTGGAGCGTTAGCCACAATCGGGAATTAAAAAAAAAATAATAATATATGTTATCGGCCAGACTGTACTGAGTGTGGACGAATTAAAAAAAAATTCACCTCGGAATACCAGAGATAAAAAATGGTTTAACGTATGTTATTTTACCTATGTAAACATTTAGAAAATAAACCGATCTTGCTCATCGTAAACCGTATATATTCAATATTAAACCATCAAGGTTTGATGAAAGACTACGAATCTTGGTTGGGGAATGAAAAGCATTGCTGCCAACCTCAATGTCCGCGATGTTGCCGTATTTCCGCAACACTTGATATTAATGAATGATAATAATAAATAATCTTGTGCCATAAATATAAATAGGCATAATTATACACGACTCAATATTTTATTCTGAGTTGCATGAAATATTCACTGACGCAGTTTTAAAAAATAATAATCATCGATAATGTTATACTTTTTTTCAAGTTGATAGTAACCCAAAAGTTTTTGTTACTCACGTAATGCAAATATAATAATGCAGAATTTTGCTCTTTAATTATATATTTTATGATAAATTAGCATCTACGGAATTAATCTATACCTCGAATGCATTTTTTGTCAGGTTCGTTGAAAAAAAATCATACACCGTCATTTGACTCAACTGGACCGCTTCAACCTCCTTAAGGAAACGGTGAAGTAATAAGTGGGATAAAAAGGGACGGGGTTGTATAGCCCGCGAGGGCGTATCAGGGACCATTAAACATAAATAATAATTAACGAACTCAAAGAAATCTAAATGTGCCGGAATAATCCTACTTTCTATGCTAAGCTGGGAAATCGATGCTGACAGGTCTCAAATTCGTAGACTGGAATGACAGATTTGAAAAAAAAGTACCCGTAGAAGGGTTTTTTTCGATCGGTGTCTGCGTTTTATCAAATTTGAAATACAAGGTGGCTCTTAGTTATTCGGGATATCGAATTCGTCATTAAATATCTGGAAATCCTTCACCCAAATCGAGTTTTGGAGAGGCGAAATTTGTTAGGGGTACGTTTCGTTTCCATTCTTCATTCATGAAATTATTCAACAAGAGAAAGTTATAAATTTATAATTGAGTGAGTCCTAAATTGAAAATTGAAATGAAAAATATTGAATTTAAAATTGAAATTACTAATTAATATTCAAAAACTCAAAATAAAAATTCAAATTTAGAACATTCAATTTTAAATTCCAATTCAACATATTAAATTTAGTTCTCACTCAATTATAATTTTATCATCTAATTGTCATATTTTGATATTAATTTAATATTTTTAATTGAGTACTCTCTAAATGCCATTGTCATGAATTATTTTCGAACTTGGATCCGAAGGGCTACAAGAGGAGCAGGGAGGAGAATTCTCCGCTGTGACAGACGGAGACATGACTAAGAGGGTTCACAGTAATTGCGAAATCCTAACTATAAAATTAACGAAAACGCACTTGTATGTGACTGTTGATCAAATATTCGTTTCGACCCTGATTCCACCAAGTTCCATTGGCTATGGGCTCGATGGGCTGCGGTTCCCAGTACGGATCGGCAGATTCCGCGTGGTACCAGACGAAGATAATTCGATTAACTTCTCGACACTTCCACGCCTTCGTTTTCGCCGATTCCGGAACTACGGTGAATGAAAAATTGATCGGTAGTCGATTATTCGGCGAGTGAACGAGAAACCTTCGTGCAACTATCGCAATCGAAATGTTTTTTTTTTGTATTCGATCCAATGGCGATGAACGAAGTCTGGGAATACCTTTTTTCGTGTACGGTATGCTCTGACATCGACCATCATCCCCACGGAAGAGCCAACTGTGAAACGGGCACTCGAGACAATCACCCTTGACCGTACCACCCTCGCCCATGTTCGCGCCCAGATGAGGGCAGTAGGCGTTCAGTATTTTAACTTCACCTTTCTCCGTTCTGTTCACATAAAGGAATGTGGGCATTATGTTCATAGCCAATACCAATAAATTATTATAAACGATCATTTTATTATAATTACGGAAAGGTTCTGCCTTGTTGGGCCAAAAAATGGTCGATTTTTCAACATTTTTTTATGCGAAAAGTATTGAATATAGAATGTTGATATTTGGTATGTTGATTAAGCGGTCTGTATTGAACAACAAAAAAAATTTTAAAGTTTGACAAAACATGGTGGTGGGAGGGAAAAAATCGAACATATTCTTACTTTGTACAATATTGTGTATACGTTGACCTAGAATTAAGAAAAAAAATTGAAAAATAAAAAAATAGTGAGCGATCGGAAGGAAGTTTGTTTTTTTCCCAAAAATTTTGGCAGTTTTTTGCTCACTATTTTTTTATTTTTCAATTTTTCTTCTTGATTCTAGGTCAACTTATACACAATATTGTACAAAGTAAAAATATGTTTGATTTTTTGCTTCAGATCACCTGTCCGGGACTTAGGACTTCCGCAAGCGAAGCATGCCGTCGCCCGCGCACCGACGTACGTGGCTCCTCCCACTCCCACCACCATGTTTTGTTAAACTTTAAAAAATATTGTGATGTTCAATAAAGACCGCTTAGTCAACATACCAAATATCAACATTCTATATGTAATACTTTTCGCATAAAAAATTGGTGAAAAATCGAACATTTTTTGGCCCAGCAAGGCAGAACCTTCCCTTAATTCAGATAATTACGATAAATTATATTTTTATTATAATTAATTGAGGTGAGGAAATTATAATTTTACTATAGTTAATTAACATGATAAATTGTCATGTTGTTATAATGAATTGAGATAATTATTATAAATTATCATTTTTACGTCGGGGCTGTGCAAATTTTTCATATTCCTTCACACACTTTTTGTTTCCTCTTCATTTCCTCATTGATTATGCAAGGAAAAAAATCGAACGACAAAAAAATTACGAAAAAATAACGAAAAACGCTAAGACTGATCTAACGATGCACTTTTATGTACCACTGAATAATATTTATCTTTTTACAATATTTATCTTTATACTAAATTATTTATTCATTATTTATTTATTTATCTCTTCTTTTCTTCCCCAAATCATAAGTTGTCAATTCCGTCTGCCGAATTCTTGCACCCCGTCGTACCTGAATACCGCAAAGTTTTCGCCGAGAGCGGCCACGTGTCGAACCTGGCCCTTCCGAAGTTGCCAGCTTTCCAGCAGACCGAACCAGCCATTAGGATAAACGGGCGGTAATTTTCCGACCTTTCGATTCTTCGCTCCTGAGTAGCCGGTTCGCCGAGAATACGCATCCTCTTTCAAGCCCTGGTAAATTATCAAAAAGGAAAAATAATTATTTCGATGATAAGATTGTTGTATCGAAGAAATAAAAATGAGCAGGAATGGTTGAACGTGACAGGATAAAGGCACTTTTTCATATTATTTTTAAAACATTATTTAACGCTGCATCAACTTGTAACCCTGGAAAACAAGAAACTCGAAACACGAGCTATTCCCAGGTGAAAGTGTAACGAAGTGCCTTTTAAAGTCTTCCGAGTTTTGAAAAATCTGTCGACACGTTACCATTTGATTCAAATTTATACAGTAAATTCTTTGTCACATACGGAATGCACCCTCGAAATTTTAAGTCGATCGTCTGCACCGTTTTTATAAAATTTACAATTAAAGAAACACTTTTCAATATGAGGAGATGCCTACGCTCACCGCTGAATGACAGTTTTACGCATGAAATAGTGTGAAAAAATGTTAAACGGGCTACATCTATCTAGGTGGGTAAAAAATTGCATTTCCCAAAAATATTTTTGTTCGATAGTATCGCCTTTTAGCTATATCCCCTGATAATGCATTGAAATATTCCTAAAATTGAATGAGCCACAGTTTCTAACAGTCGGCAGGGCGAGCGGCAGCAGCACCATACTTCAAACTTTAAACGCGTTTTTCTCGAAACTCTGTTTTCAAAGTCGGTGGACATGATATCTCGAGAACCACCCGATGGATTGCTTCCAAATTTACAGGAGATACGATGAGGAACATTTTAAGATCGTTGACGATCTTACTTTTTCAAAATCGATCATCATTTTTTAATAGCTACGTAGAAATGACAACTTTTTTCGATAGACTTTGTGTCCTAGAGTTTCAATTCGTCGCCATGTTGTTAAAAAAAGTATTTTAAAAATCGACGATCATCAATGACTCGTACTCATTGTTAACTTGAATAACCCGTTTGGTTTTCAGATTTCAGATCGACCGTTTAAGCTGGGGAGTGTCCACCGCCAAACGTTGCAAAAAAATTTCATCATCTTCCGGCTGTTTTTGTTATTTTTCTGTATTGTTTGGTTATTTTTTTCAAAGGCTCTCAATATATGTACGTTAAAAAATGCTTTTTTTCACCAACCGTTTTTCAGAGAAAAATCGGAATTTTGCTATTCTTTTCTGGCCTCTAGGTAGGTAGAGGCCAGAGTAGTTTAGGTAGGTCCTAAAAACTTAAGAAAAAGGGTCAAATCATTCACTACATTATGACACTGTTGACGGAATTGTCATAAAGTACTGAGTGAAAAACTGTCAAATCACTCACTACATTATGACACTGATGACGGAATTGTCATAATGTACTGAGTGAAAAACTGTCAAATCACTCACTACATTATGACACTGATGACGGAATTGTCATAATGTACTGAGTGAAAAACTGTCAAATCACTCAGTACATTATGACACTGATGACGGAATTGTCTTAATATACTGAGTGAAAAACTGTCAAAACACTCAGTACATTATGACACTGATGACGAAATTGTCATAATGTACTGATGAAAAACTGTCAAATCACTCATTACATTATGACAATTTCGTTTGTTCATTCACTGTCAGTACATTATGATGTACTGATTATGACAAATTGTCATAATGTACTGACAGCGGAAAACTGTCAAATCACTCAGTACATTATGACAATTTCATCTCCCTTTGCATCATGACAATTAGGTAGATATGTTAAACCTAACCTAACCTGCCGGTTGTTTTTGTCGTTTCCTGTATTTTTTTTTGTGATTTTTTAAGGGCTCTTAATATATGTACGTTTGTATTTAAAAAATGCGTTTATTTATCACCAAACGTTTTTCAGAGAGAAAAAATCGGAATTTGGCCATATCTTTCGGGCCTCTAGATAGATGCACCCCCTCAACAATTATGAAAAACTTTAAAACATTATGACAGTGATGAAATTGTCATAATGTACTGAGTGAAATACTGTCAAATCACTCAGTACATTATGACAATTTCGCCTTCCTTTACATCATGACAATTAGGCAGCTATGTTAAACCTATGATAAAAAGCGTTTCTTTAAGGGGTTACCCCCACTTGCGATTTTGAAAAAATCGATTTTTTTTATTGCATTTTTTTGAAGTGCAATTTGAAGTGCAGTTTTTTTTATGCCCGGAATAGATGACTCTATGTAAGTTTTCAAAAAAAAATATTTTCTTCGTGTAAACTGAAAATGAAACTTTAAACGCGTTTTTCTCAAAATAGTATTTCTGAAGTCGGTGACCAAGATTACTCGAACACTAATGAACCGATCTTCTTGAAATTTTGCAGGCTTATTTAATACATAAAAATGTAGTCTTTAATCGTTCGATTTTTTTTTTTTTCGAAAAAAATGGCCGTTTTTTTTCGTTAAAATCGAACCATTAACTTTGACTGTCCGCCATTTTGTGAAAAAGGAATATTTTTTAAAATCCTTCGATTAAAGACTAGTTTATACTTATATTTGACTAAATCCATCCGCATTTTTTTTTCAGATGATCCACTTCGCCGCAATGTTGGTCACCGCAAACCGTATATATAAAAACATTATTTCATTGACGGCCATTTGCCACTAAACAATGTAATATTTTTCAATAAAAAAATTACTGAAAGTTCTTCAAGATGTGTTCTTTAAGATGGTATATTGATCGATTAAAAAAGTTTTGTAGTTTTCTTTAAAAAAAATTCATGAAAAAGGCCTTTTTTTGCGCTACACGTGGGGGTAACGCCTTAATAGTACATTTTATAGAAATGGTGTATACGATCGATTTAAAATTTAGAGAGTGCATTCAGTATATGACAAAGAATTTAGGTACTGTATAAATGTGAATCAAATGGCAACATATCGTCAATTGTCCCGAAGCTCCTTGATGACATTTAGCTCGTATCTGAAACGACTTTGACGATGCTCACCCTGACCCAGTTGATATTCCAGAAGAAGGCCAGGTAACTGAGAAAGCTGAGCAGGACGACCGTTCCTGCGGTGCACCAGTCGATCATTTTGGCTTCCTCTTCCTCTCGATCAGTTTCCTCTTCCCCTTGCTTCTCGCCTCCTCCCAATTTTATCCTCCTGGCAAAAACCCGCGTGTTTCCTCACGTGCACATTGCCAACATTCGTTTACCCATATCAAACGGATCGAGGCAACTCGCGGAGGGAAAAAATCATCCGAGGACAGAGCGACGGAGTTTGGGGTGGAAAGGAAAAAGACCCGGAAGGCTGATGACAGACGGTTGAGTCCAGCCTGATAATGAAAAGAACTAGTTGCCTGTCACTGTGAGATAAGTCAACTCGACGAATTGCACGAATCACTACACGAACGTCGTCCTTGCTATGCAAAAAAACAACACTCGAAATCTTGCGGGGGATGAAGGTCTTGGGCAGAGTTTACCAAGCGGAGCATCCGATCCGTAGGGCACGGGAGACTCTGGGGTCCAACTGAACGCTTTTCCAGGTCTGACCAGCTTATCTACCCTTTTTTTTCGTATCCGCGATTCTTATCCGATCGACAGAACGCTAGTCGGACTAGTCGAATGTATGACGAAACTCACAGCATACTTTTCGTACGTATGTGTTCCACGGGGGATTTATACCTGTCCCGGGTGTTCTGTCGATTCATGTGCGCGACGATGAACCGTTTGGTATAGCTGCACGCATAAACCGAGGCTCATATGGCGGTGAATACATGCATCTTATTTTCTTATCTATCGACAGATCCCCGGGGAGCGATTTTCATCGGTGATGAATACGGTGACGAAGTCTACTGGAGCGAAGATAAATTTCATTTTTTTTCAGCTCGCAGACCATTTAATGTTTGAAAAAAAATTAACTGTATACGATGCCAAATTCGAGGCCTCGAACGTCACTGGAAGGAACGTCAGTATGTCAGTCAGAACCGCCTTCGATTTTGCGGAAAATCATGTGAAAGGTAGAGCACTAAAAACTGTTGCATTTTTTTATCGCCCGAAAGACGGTTTGAAGAAGGGAAACCAATTTTTTTTTACATTTTAGAGGGGTAAATTAAGGCCTTATATACGCGAATAATTTCAAAATTGCTCATTTTTTATTATTTTTGATTTGATTAGCCTGAACGGTTAGGAATATTTGAAGCTTTACAGAATTGAATAGTTCCAAAAATAAGGTAAGATTGCATTTATAATAGATACCGCGCAACGCATCCGACTGCCAACTTCAAAGCCGTTTTTCCACAATTCACTTTTTTGAACCTTGTGAAAGTTCTAACTCTTTAACGAAGGTTCAGATCGCTTTGAAATTTTTACAACATATTCTTAGTATCATCACTTATCGTGTAAACCACCGCAACAAAAATTTCAATGACACAAAAAGTATAAAAAATAAAATACCGACAGAAAATGGAGTAAAAAATTTTTAAGTTTCGAATTTTCATTATAATAATTTAAAAAAAAGCAATATTGATGGTTCACACTAAAGATACATTCATTATGCAATTATAAACATGTTCATTTTTTTTTCAAACACCCACATCGATGCCGCGAACTTTCACCATCAACGCGCGCGCAAACAAAATACATTGCTTTATTATGTTATATCTCCGTCATTTGTTAATATTTCTAATTTTTTTTTCATGTACTTAAACATGCGCATAAATTATCTGTAAAAAAATGTTGTCAATATTTAGTTGTCGTCCTTTTTTTAACCGCGTCTAGAAAAGTACCTTCGAAAATCGACGAAATCGCGTATATAAGGCCTTAAATTGGCTTAAAGGCCTTAAATTAAATGAAACGGGCAACACCTTGAAGGAGGGATGAAATCGAAGTTCGCGTATTTTTGCATTTTTACCGGGTTCCAAACCTACGGGGTTAAATCGTACATTTTCGACGATTTTTAATAGAAATTTAGCGCTTCGGGAGAAATCAATGGTGAATTTGTACTCAGAGGGCAAAAGTACATCGATATGGATTTCTAAAAGAATTATTGAATATCTGAAATTTGTCGGCACTTTGGCCAAAAAGAGTTTATTCACTTAATCGGCGGTCAGTTGTTTTCTGTTTCGATGCGGAACTCTACTCTGTGCTCGTTATTTTCGTTATTATTTGCTTTTTAAAATGCGATTCGATTCATGGAGCTCCGATCATTTTTCGATTTTTAGCAGAATTTGAAATGCGGACAATCGATTTTGGCGAATTTTTCCACATATACCTCTTTTTTGGCCATTTTTAAAGTGATCTTTCCGGCAAAAATAATCCAGATATCGGAATGACCCCAACGCCATTCTCTGAGTCTGTCAAGATTTGAAATTTCGCAGTTTTGGGAATTCCGGAAAAGTGGGCAAAATTTTTTTTTTTCGACTTCTCAATCATTTTGAGGGTCTATGTTATGGAAAATTTTCCACCGATAACGAATATTAGGGTGTTTTTTTTTCGAAAGCTCAAAATTACGCTGGCTAAATGTAAAAACATATTTTTTCACACTTTCGACGATTTTTTACAAAAATTGAGAGTTCCGGGGGAAATGAATAGTGAATTTATGTTTAGGGGATACAAATACATCGATATGAGGTTGGAAAAAAAAATATTGAAAAAAATGTCCACCTCGGCCCAAAAAGAGTAGCTTCACTAAATCATCACTCACTTTTTTTCTGTTTACTTTTGAAATTCCACTCAGAATTTATTTTTTTGTTATCGTTTTCTCTTTAAAGTTCCGTTTGATTCCTCGAGTTCCGATGATTTTTCGATTTTCGGAAGAATTTCTAAGCAGGGCCATCGATTTTCGCGAATTTTTCCATACTTACCCTTTTTGCCTCTTTTTCGGCCATTTTTCAAGTGCATTTTCCGGGAAAACTAATTGCGATATGGGGATGAACCCAACGGCATTCTCCAACAAGGAACATCCCTCAGGTGTCGTCCTTCGATTTTCTTGAAACTTATATATGTTATGAAGCATTGAAAACTAAGCGACACGTATTTTTTTTCTTCGGCAGAAAAACGGTTTTAAGGGATGAAACCAGCCCTCGAAGAAAGGCATGTCAAGGCTAATATTGCAGTTTCACCCACAAGCAGTCGACCGATCGCAATGAAACAAAAACGAAAATTCTTCTAGTCCGAAGTGATAGAAAATTCGCTAGTTATCAAAAAAAAAAAAAAATTAAGGGGTGAATCACCCTTATTCGAGCGCTCGTTTACACCTTAAAACCGTTTTTCCGCCGATAAAAAAGTTTCCAATGCTTCATAACACATATAAGTTTCAACAAAATCGACGGACGACACCGGAGGGATGTTCCTGTAAGTCTATCAAAATTCTTTTCAAACTCCCTCCCCCGATAAGTTTCCGCAACTCAAATAGGGCCGCCGCTATGGTTGTTGAAATTTTGCGATTTTGACGATTCGGGAAAAGTGGCCGAAAAGGTCGAAAAATAAATTGTTCAACTTTTAAACTTTTGAAATTCTGTCGGAAGCACAGAATTACGTCGACTAAACGTTAAAGACGTCTTTTCACACACTTTCGAGATTTCAGATAAAATTGCAGGCTTTGGGGGAAGATAAATGGCGAATTCGTATTCAGGGGCTAAAAATACATCGATAAGGAATTCGTATAAAATATATTAACAATAGAAATTTGTTTTCCCACCTCGACCAAAAAAACGTAGTTTCACTGAATCATTATTCATTTTTTTCTCTTTCGATCTGGAACTCCACTCTGCGCTCATTCTTTTGACCATCGTTTGCTCTTTGAAGTGCCGTTTGATTCATGCATATTCGATCATATTTTAATTTCTAGCAGTATTTCAAAGTCCGAATGGTAAATTCCCATTCACGGAACAAGATATTCCGGAATCTTTTAATGATTCTCCACAAGTCTATTTGTTCTTTTGCAATATGTCGTTGTGCCTGCATTAAAATCCTAATTACTGTGATCTCAGTCTTTCCGACCCCACCGTCATGAATCCCTTCCAAAAACACCCTTTTGTTAAAACCTCAGGTAAAATCCTAAGTTCAGGCAACATTCTCGCTCACGCTTAACACCCCGGTCTCTCCTTGTCAAATGTAAGAATCAACTATTGTCACGCAAAATTTGATTCCATGAGAAAATATAGTCCGATGATATATTTCATTTTTGACTTTTCTTCGTATCCTCATGCGGACTTTTACGACCCTATCCCTTTCACTTTTATTCCACACTTGTTACTTCGGTATGTCAATTGTCTCGGAGACCCCCCCCCGGGTCGTCGCTGACCGGCGCTTTTGTTCAATGCGCTATTGTACCGCGTCTGCACGAGGGCACAGGGAAATTGCGCAAAAACCGCGCCGATACCGACGGCTGATCTTATTACGACAGTATGTAATGAAATCTCGTTTCATTTTAAACTTGTCACGCTCGCCGAAGAGGGAGGTTTGGCAAATCATTAAAAAAAATTTTTTTTTAATTCCAAAATTATTCAAAAAATTGCTTCAAGCCATTTTCGGCCTTTTGGCGTCGAAGGAGTCAATAATTTTTTTGACGCATGCATATCGCGATCACATTTGTATTTAAATTTTGATTCTAATTAATCAACGACCGCATCGCAGTTAAGTTTATCGCACTTTCCCTCTGCCCTCCTAAGGGCGTCCATACATTACGTAATCGATTTTTTGCTGATTATATACCCTAAATTATCCTATCGTCATAATCCAACTATCGTTACCATCGTCCAACGACCTGACCCCCCCAGCCCCTATTGTAAAATGACGTAATTTATGGAAGGCCCGCTAGGCCCACTGGACAAGGGTGCAAGCGGGCTAAGGGAAAGCAGAGAGAGTGAAAGCAGAGAACAAAAAAACTCGTGCATTTGGGTGAACCCAAAATGCTGACTACATATAAATCTCATATCTGATAATTCTCACTTTCTTCCTGCGTAAAGACTCTCCTCCCTCTCTCTCCCTGGTGCGTGCTCGTTAGGCATAATACGTAGGGCGAATACATAATTGCGGGGTAAACGGAGCTTCGTTTCGAGGCGTGTATGCAGCCGTGAAGAGCGAGCAATTTTGTGCTGCAAATGACACAGGCGGTCTCGATATATATACACCGGGGAGTGTAAGAAACGAAATGGCGTAACCCTGGTCATGTTACGTGCTAACGGTGTCGACCGCGTCTTTTTGATTGCCGGCATTCGATATATACGAATATACACACACACACATACGCACACCCACGTACAGGGTGTCCAATTTTAATCCTTCCACGCAAATATTTCGCGGACTGTCCGTCGACAAAAAGTTCCCCGCTAAATCGAACCGTCTTAAGGGGGAGGCGAGTCCGGGTAGAGGCGTCTCCAAGATGTAAAGATGGATTTTTTTACATTCAAAACGTACCTTTTTACAAGACGGACCTTTTTAGAAAAAGGTCCGTATAAAATGTAAAAATCCATATATAAATCCAAAATAAATCCATGTATAAATCCAAAAATCCATGTATAAAAATCCATCTTGATCCATCCAGTTATTGATAGCTAGAAATGTGGGAATTTCGATGACAATTCATTCATCAAGTCCCAGGATCATCTCATCGAAGACAGTAGCCTAGCGTTTCCACGTGCAAAGAAATATTTTCTCGATACCGGGAAAATAATTTAAACGCTGATAAGATACTGTACGATTTTGGAGGATCAACATATTGTAGGTCAAGAAATTCGTACTGGGATGCGCTACGCGTGGAGAAATTTGTTGGGGATGCCTCTGATCCGGGGGGGGGGGGGGGGGGGGGGCGAATGAAATCCAAGGATCCCGCATTATTTCCCAATTGAAGTCTTCTGAGAATTGTTTATTTGCTCTTCTCAAACGGAATGTGTTGGGCCTCCAAAAATAATCCTTTCGTGATCTCGTGCACAAATTTGTTGGGCAGTCCCAAAACGCACCCATATCTCTATAGGGATTTGTCAGGGACACTGCACACCAGGACTCCACATTGGGATCCAATTGGATTCTGCACTGTTTTCCGATAAACGCGGATTGAGGCTCCTTACCACGTTCGTATAGTATATGCGTGAAAAGTCACGAGAACAAACAGGGAAACAGTGTGTGCTGATATTGTGTCAAAGTGGAGTAAAATAAATAACAAACGATCATTGAGGTTCTTATGGGGTTAAGTCAACATGTTACCACCGAGGTGACATTTTTTCTGGACCTTTATAACCCCTTTGCTGATCATCCTGTTCAGTTTGGATACGATCCACAGTACCGTTGTTTAGAAAAAAAATCGGCAACTCGACGTACTTCGTGGGCTAGTTACAATACGCTTATGGAAAACTCCCCATAATTTTTCAGTGCATTATTAATATCTGCTAAGTGAATGTTACCACGGAGTTAAAAAAATAGGTACGGTCCGACTAATTATCGAACCCTTGGTACCGTGAAAATGAGGATTCGCAGTACCGTTGTCAAATTATTAATGTTTTTGAAAGCGAATTTGTGCGAAAATCAAGCACACAAAATATTAGACTGTGTAATTATGGCACAAATGCTATCTATCTTATCGGTATTCGGTAATTATGCCCGGGAACCTTAAACTTCTCGGTCAGGATAATTAACGAGTATTATTGGTACTTATTCTCTTAATTAGTAATAATTACTTAATATTAATTTGAAAACTATGTTCAGAAATTATACATTTCTAGACATTTCTGGGCAAAGAGAAAATAACGCGAATTTTTTTTCACACATCATTTTTTTTTAGAATATCGGAAAATTATCAAAGTTTTTGATTTCTTCGAGATCATAGATATCTTTAGTACACACTTTTTCTTTACAGCGGAATTTTTTTACTCGGACCGATATTTATTTTTGACAGCTCCTTGGGCCGATATTGAGGTTACGAACGGAGCGCATATGTCTGTAACTTCGCGACACTTCTGCCAACCTGGGCATTATGATATCCCATGATTTACGACGTTACCACTTCGTTTCGCGTTAATTGAGCGAGAAAAAATTATAGAAAATAATTCTACAAAGTAATGAAAACACTTAATGTAATCACCGAATGTTCAAAAATGCATATTTTTACGAATAGATGTAGAAAAATGGTTCGAAAACTTCATTTTAATATGACGATCATTTGAAAGCTTGCAGTTGGTAACAGTAAATCAGCTCCGTGCATAAGCATTAGGCGCTCCCCTCCTACTTCACCCCCGACGGCTAAACTCCATTACATCCTTAAAGTGGATTCTCAGTGATTTGATTCGAATCGATTTATAAGACATACTTTTTTAAGCGATGTATACTTAATTCATTCATTTTGTACATCTACATATTTTGTTTACCAAATTCAAAGTACAAAATGCGATGGGATCCATCAAGAATCGTATCGGATTCTGTTCGATAATGTAACAATCCTCTAGGATTCAAATTGGATTCGTACACTGGATTTCAATGGGGAATCTTGATTAGAATCCAATTTACGAGCGTGACGTTTTAGTATAGGGATCTAATGCGATGTCCCATTGCATCCCTATCAGGAAGTGGGGACAAGTATGGACATCCAATTCGATCCCTACGACAATTCGAAATAGCCATAGTTTCGTTCTGAAAAACCCGGGTGACTTCGAAATCCTGGAGTCGCCTCCATCCGGATGGTACTCGTGTACTCCACCAAACGTCTTCTTAAAAACAGGACGGGTTTTGGTGGACAAATTTTTGCGACCTACGCATAGGTCGGGAAATATTTGGATGGCAAGATTGAAATGGGATACCCTGTACATACACGTGAGGAAAAAGGACCAAGTAATCGCAGAACGGAACGACGCGCGCGCCTGTGTGTGTGTGTGCGACAGCCAGAGAGAGCTGGTAAAAGTAAGAACAGGAACACTGAGAGCGATAGAGAGAGAGAGAGAGAGAGAGAGAGAGAGAGAGAGAGAGAGAGAGAGAGAGAAAGAGATGTAGAAAACGAGACGGTGGCTGGTCTGTGTAGACGAGGATATATCTCGTCTGATCCGTGCAAGGGCAAGGACAAGGTGCATAACACGGCGGGGATGCAGGACCAATGAGTTTTTGGGAGAGCAGCTGCGCCAGACGAACATCGATATAAATTTTTTTTGTCCTTTTTTCAAATTTTCTCCTGTCTCTCTCTGTCTCTCTTCGTCTCTCTCTTGCCTGCTTGCTGTCTGTCTTCGTCTCCATCTCTATCTCTCTCTTTCGCTCGTTCTCCCTCTCGCGGTCTCTCTCGCTCTCCCTAAGAGAAGAAGTTACTCCGCGATCGTGTCATTTTATTTTTCCATCAGAGATACACACTTTCGTTCTCGCCTCTTCAAGATCTCGGGCCCCTCCCTCACGGTCAACTCGAGATGGGCACCTCATCTCGAGATTGCACGGAGGCGTCTCAGTCATTCTGTCACTTTATCCTTGTCTCCCGTAATCCTGAATCGTGATCGGCCGTCGCCGGGAAAGGGCCCGAGAAAAGCCGGTTGTCGGAAATGGACGAGGTTGGCTGAAGAAAACTCAGCGCCTTCGCTGGCTGTTCGGCGCGCAAGCCGGTGTGCGGTCAAACAGTCACCCATCCAAGTATTGGCTCAAGCGACCGCCACTTGACTTGGGTTCCCATACTTGTCCCTACTTCCTTATGAGGATCCAATGTGTCGTCGCATTGGAAGCCTATACTAAAACGTCACATTGGGTTGCCCTATATTAAAACGTCACATTAGATTGCCCTATATTAAAACGTCACATTAGATTGCCGTATGCTAAAACGTCACATTGGGTTGTCCTATACTAAAACGTCACATTGGATTGCTGTATACTAAAACGTCACATTGGGTTGCCCTATACTAAAACGTCACATTGAATTGCCCTATACTATAACATCACATTGGATTGCCATATACTCAAACGTCACATTGGATTGCCACATACTAAAACATCACATTGGATTGCCCTATAGTAAAACATTATATTGGATTTCCCTATACTAAAACGTCACATTGGTTTACCCTATAGTAAAACATTACATTGGATTGCCCTATACTCAAACGTCACATTGGATTGCCGTATACTAAAACATCACATTGAATTGCCATATACTCAAACGTCACATTGGATTGCCACATACTAAAACATCACATTGGATTGCCCTATAGTAAAACATTACATTGGATTGCCCTATACTAAAACGTCACATTGGTTTGCCCTATACCAAAACGTCACATTGGATTGTCCTATACTAAAACATCACATTGGATTGCCAAATACTCAAACGTCACATTGGATTGCCATATACTAAAACATCACATTGGATTGCCCTATACTAAAACGTCACATTGAATTGCCATATACTAAAACATCACATTGGATTGCCCTATACTAAAACGTCACAGTCGCTCGTACATTGGATTATAATCGGGATTCCCCATTGGAATCCAATGCACGAATCCACTTCGAATCCTAGAGGAATCCCACATTAGCTAACAGAATCCGATACGATTCATGATGGATCCCATCGCATTCTGTACGTTGAATTTCCTAAACAAAATATGTAGATGTACAAAATGGGTCGATCTTAAAACAAGTATAAATCTTATCTTAAGGAGGTTGGAGCGGTCTAGTTGAGTCAAATGACGGTTTATGAATTTTTTTTTCAATTAACCTCAAAAAAATGCATCCGCGGGATAGATTTCTTCTGTAGATGCTAATTTTTATAAAATACATAATTAACCAGCAAACTGGTGCATTTTTGTATTTTATTACGTGAATAAGAAATCTCTTGGGTTACTAACAACTTGGAAAAGTATAACATTATCGATGATTATTATGAAAAAAACTGCGTCAGTGAATGTTTTATAGAACTCAGAATGAAATTTTGAGTAATTTATAATTATGCCTATTCATATTTATGTCACGAAATTATTTATTATTACTTATCATTAATTCGAAATATGGCAACTTCGCGCACATTGAGGTTGGCAGCAGTCCTCTTTATTCGCTAGCCAAGATTTGGAGTCTTTTATCAAACCTTGATAATCCAATATTCAATATGGTTTACAGTGGGCAAGATGGGTTTTTTTTAAAAATGTTTACAAAGGTTTAGTTTCCGTTAATCTGTTGTCAGAAATGGTTAATCTTGGTGCCAAAAAGCCAAAAAGATCACATCAACTGCACTGTGACGGTCTTGCCCACCTAAACGCACGTAACAATGCATACATTAAACTATTTAATATAGTTTGTTTATCGTATATTCCATTGTACGGGGTCTTCCCCCTTATTACATTCTCCACCATATTCCACTTCTCATCCCCACCTTGGAATCTATATACATTCAATTATTCTTATATTTTATTTTTTTATTAAATCTTGGATTGTGGCAACAAATTTGCGCACGCGATCACGAAAGGACATTTTTTTGGGAGATCCAAATGCCGATTGAGAATGTAAAATAAAAAATTATGAACCGACGTCAATCGACAAATAGCGCGGAATACACTTGAATTGTAATGTAGGCTTCTTTTTAATCTCTCTCCAATAAATCACTGCACGGGGTGGGGCTCTTTCCCAAATTAACGGGGTATTCCTCTCCGGAAGCCCAATTTAAAGGGTCAGAATGATGATTTTTCTTCTATTAACACATTGGTTGGAACAAATTAATTTTTTCCCAGCATGTTGTACACATGTTTGTGGTTACAATATAATTTTTTCGAAAGAAAATTTTTGGAGGTGTTCATGGTGCTGCAGTTGGCGTTGCAGTCCTCCAGCGGCGAGGCCCGAAACAGCGGGATCTCTACCAGGTTCAGATATAATCTGAAACGAAAACAACAAAAAATGTCTTCAAATATATCCAACTGGTTATGGGTTCACGATCTACTTTTCGTAATTTCGAAAAATAATATCGTTATTAACAAATGGTTCATTCAATTAATAAATTCGATCGTGAACCGAAAATGACTATTGTTTGAACGCCAATTGAGCAAATTCAAGTCAATAGTGTAAAAATTACTCAAGCTATCAATCCCGCCGTTTCAAGATAAGTAGTTTCAAGATAATTGCGTCAAAAGTTTTGGTACATATTTTACACGATCTTGTGAAATATTGTCGTCTTACCGCTACTCAGCGATTCCGGCACCATATAAGTGTCCTTCCTCATCATCGAGATCGTGTTGCACACCTAATCTACGCAATCTGCGGGCAGTTCGGGCTTCTTTTGAGTGTCCTTGTGCTTTGATGTCCGCTTTCGTTACACGCGAATAATCCTTAAGGGGCTATGTCTCTTTTAAAAAATCGATTCTTTTTTTGCCTTTTTCGACTATTTATACTTTCAAGAATATCCTGTAAAAATTTCAAGGCCGTACCCTCTCTAGGCTCTAATAATTTTATCTTGCAAAAATCGATAGTTAAATCTTTAAACGCGTTTTTCTCGAAATGAGATTTTTCAAATTTGCTGACATTGTAACTCAAAGAGCAATTATCCGATTGACTTGAAATTTGAACTGAGTACTCTTGAATATATTTACTCTACAATGACGTAGGATATTTTTGATTGGATGAAAATTGACGATTTGGCATTGAAAAAAACGACCATTTTATAGGCAAGAAAACAGACTTTTTTCATAACTACGCCATTTCGTTAGATTTTGATATTTTTCCAAAATCCTACGTCATTGTGCAGGAAATACCATCCAGTTTAACGACATTTTTTCCTTTTTCGGTTTCAGCTACTCAAACGGCCGGAATCATGTCAGCAGTGGAGGAACTTTTTTTTAGCGCCTCCGAAGGCAGCGCATAAGTCGCTTGGATCTCAATATTTTTCTATGAAAAAATTATGTAATACAGGTCAAATATAGCCAATTATATTCTTAATTTTCCGAAACGTTTAATTGAGTACTTTTCTTCAAAAAAATCCCAAAAATCACCCAAATTTTCAGCGTTCACACTGGTATAGCCCCTTAACCTGACGCACACTGTTCCACTAAAATAGGTGTAACTTCGTCAATTTTTAGAAAATCAGGGTCCGGTTGGTCTCAAAGGGTTACCCCCACTTGCGATTTTGAAAAAATCGATTTTTTTTTATTCCATTTTTTTGAAGTATAAGTATTCGGGCCCATACTTCTGTATGGGCCCGGAATAGATGACCCTATGTAAGTTTACAAAAAAAAATATTTTCTTCGTGTAAACTGAAATTGAAACTTTAAACGCGTTTTTCTCAAAATGGCATTTCTGAAGTCGGTGACCAAGATTACTCGAACACTAATGAACCGATCTTCTTGAAATTTTGCAGGCTTATTTAATACATAAAAATGTAGTCATTAATCGTTCGATTTTTTTTTCGAAAAAAAATGGCCGTTGTATAGCCAAAAAACGGCCGTTTTTTTCGTTAAAATCGAACCATTAACTTTGACTGTCCGCCATTTTGTGAAAAAGGAATATTTTTTAAAATCCTTCGATTAAAAACTAGTTTATACTTATATTTGACTAAATCCATCCGCATATTTTTTTCAGATGATCCACTTCGCCGCAATGTTGGTCACCGCAAACCGCGTATATAAAAACATTATTTCATTGACGGCCATTTGCCACTAAACAATGTAATATTTTTCAATAAAAAAATTACTGAAAGTTCTTCAAGATGTGTTCTTTAAGATGGTATATTGATCGATTAAAAAAGTTTTGTAGTTTACTTTTAAAAAATTCATGAAAAAGGCCTTTTTTTGCGCTACAAGTGGGGGTAACCCGTTAAAATATTCTTGATAGTTCACACTTTAATAATATGCAAAAAAACGATTTTTCGAAGTTTCCAGAGAGGGATACCCCTTAATCTGTTCTCACGAGCAGACAAACAAACCCACGCATCTCGCGTACCCTTTTGCTTGTATCCGCCATTCACCCGTCAGCCGATCGCGCCAGGGTGGATTTTGGTGCGGAAGGAGCGTGTCCAGAATTCACTTTCGTTCATGCCTCATAGCCATTATCATCGTGGAAAGAATCATCATCAACATCATGATCGTCGAGACGATGTTTGTCACCAGCCGATTCGTGCTCTCCATCGTTCCTTACGCTTCTGTCTTTCTCTTTCTCGAGACCTGGCCGGGTCCGTGCGTATCGTTGAGGAGCTGCGTCCGAGCCATACCACGACCGGCTGCGAGAAACTGGAAGTCCCTGAACTTGACTGACTCTTCCTTATAGGTGTAGAACACTTTACTTGCACTCCGTATTACGCTCTCGTGCTCCCGGCAAACGAGTAACCACACGCGCTTCGGTTACTCTCGTATACGCGTTCTCGCTTGTACCTCGGTACTGCGGGCATTTCCATATACAGTCGGACCTCGATTCGGTTCGGCTTCGTTCAGAACGCTTTTATCCATTTTTCACTGATCGAGAAGGCTCGGACGCTTCGACGATGGAGGCTAATGAATACTGATTTTTTTCGGACGTAGAGTCGAATAAAAATTCAGTCCGAAATTCACAATAGTTCGCCCACTAAATTTTCGATGAGAAAACATTTTTTTTTAGCCGCAAATCAAACCTTTTGTTCCAGCTTGCCGTTTTCGTAACTTTCAACATTTTAAAGAGTATCCGGGTGCACGAGAGTTTTATTGTTGTGCTGGAAGTTCATTATTTATTTGTTATTCCAGATCAACCTAGTTGCTGGAACCACAACTCATTGGCCATCAACGACGGCACTTTGTTTAATTAATAACTTCGTTGTTTGACGATATTTGTCAATTTAGAAAAAACTCAAACTTGCCAAGAATTTGCAGTGATTGTGTGAAAAATCCCGACCTCGGGAACCCAATACTCTTATTGGGAAAAATATTGAATATCGACCGGTTTTTTGGGCTCCAAGCATATGCAGGCCCGTTAAGTTCAAGACTGCACTCATTTGATGGGAAGTCCATAGCATCGTTTCATCTTTCTGTCCCTTTTCAACTTGGATTATACCTCTGGATTTTGTAGGGTCTGTATGAAATACTAAATCTCACAAATTGACGTATTAGTAAAAGTATATTTTTCAAAGACATTTCCCATTTATCAATATATACATGTATACATGTGTTTGTCGCTATGTACTGTTCAGTTGGCAAGAAAGTCTCTGCGTTTTAACACCGAAAATAAAATAAAAGAGCAGTCTTGAAACGAATGTTTAATTCAACTTTCAGTGATAAAACGCAATGGCTTTCTTTGGGATTTAGATGTTTCTCGTTTCATTTGTGGCAAATAAACTTTTGAAACATTTTTTGAAATTCACTCGCACATTCGAAACAAATTTTTAATTTACACACACACCTTCAAAACGATTTTTTTTATTTACACACCTCTTCAAAACTATTTTTTTTATTAACGTACACCTTCAAAACAGTATTTCAAATTTACAAATTTTAAATTGTTGAGTTTTTGCGTAATGTTAAAATAAATTTCATTGAGAGTTTGAGGAAATCAAACTTCACAGATGGCAAATAAACCTTTGAAACCACTTTTGAAATTTACACGCACCTTCGAAACATATATGAAATTTACACACACTTTCAAAACAATTTTTTAAAATTACATACATCTTCAAACCTTTTTTTTAAAAGGGGATGTAAATCAAAAAAATTGTTTTGAAGGTGCATGTGTATTAAAAAATTGTTTTGAAGGTGTATGTAAATGAAAAAAAATTGTTTGACATTTTTTAAACTTCCAAAATTGTTTTACATTTTTTAAATTTACAATATTGTTTTACATTTTGTAAATTTACAAACGTAAAATTGTTGAGTGTTTGTGTATTGTTGAAATAATTTACATTGAGAGTTTGAGGAAATCAAACGTCGAAACAACTCGAGGAACACCACTGCGTCAGTGGTTCGTGTCGACCAATACCTGCATTTCCGTGTACGTCAATGATTTCACGAGGTTTTATTTCCCATATGGGCAACGAACTCCGCTTCATACATGTATACAAAATACGTGTACAGGTAATTGAAAAGTGCCCGATATCAGATGACATGATTTTGGCGAGTACGGAATCAGCATGCCAAATTCGTTCGAGCAGATCGTTCTGGTAGGTACGTCTGTATTCCGACGTTGCCGGGAAGATTTTAAATTCGTGTAACATATTCCGACGGAAATCGGGGACTGACGTACGTAACGCGGAATTTCGTTCGGATTCCTATCTGCGGAGTAAATTACGATAACTTTGACGACCAATTTGGGAGATCGTTCTCTCCTCTATTTCTTTCTTTCAAGTATCAACTTGAGGTTATTTTTATTCCTGAATTTGATTACGGTTGGTCCAATTTATTTGGGATTATCTAATTTTTGAATAATTCCAATATGGCAATTTCCATTCGAAATTGTTGATACCCTCAAGTATTACGGTTGGTCCGATTTATTGGAGATTATCTCATTTTTTCAAGTGTTCGGATAGAGAAATTATGATTCAAAACGTTTCTATTATTTATTTCGAGAGAAGCAAAAAAATAGTGAAAATGGCATCAGTTTTGTTGGCGGTGAAATGAAATATTAATTCATCAAATTTAATTAGTTTCAAATTTGTTTTCTTAAAAATGATGTACTAACATCGATTGAAGTCTGAAGTTCAATTTTTATTCGACGTCTCCATGTTCGAAAAAGGGTTTACTCTACTTAAGGGGTTGGCCACAGTAACGGGTATAAAATCATGTGCGAATTTAAGATTTTTTATTCGCATGAAAAAGTGATTCACTTATAAAATTAATTACATATCTATTTTGTATGAATATCAAGCTGTTAGAAAATATATATATATTTTTTTCGATGTACAAAATGGCTGACTACTGATATTTTCTTTTGTTCATTTTTTTAGGCGCTCCGCGGCGTGACATTTAGTATCCACAATTTTTTACCTAGAACGAAAAGAAAAAATTCTCGTCAATCTAGATTAGAATACCTGGAGAAGTACGTACGGAATTTAAAAAATATTGTTTTATTCAAAAGTTGTAGGTATTTGAACTTAAGAAATGAATTTTCAGTGAACATTTTTGATATAACTGCTCATAAAATGCTCATAAAATGAAAAGTTTTCGATTAATCAGAAATTCCGTACGTATTTCTCTGCGAAATGCAATTAGGAACATAACTGTTGAATTTGAAGTAAATCGAGTGAAAATTGTTGAAGTTATTTGTCACGCCAATTGGAAAAAAGCTGTTTCGATAAGTTTCGAGTAGTCGGCCATTTTGTGCAACGAAAAAAAAAAATATTTTCTAACAGCTTGATATTCATACTAAATAGATGTGTAATTAATTTTATGAGTGAATCACTTTTTCGTACGAAAAAAAATTGTTAAATTCGCACATGATTTTATACCCGTTACTGTGGCCTAACCCCTTAATTGAATCACGGATAAATTTATGATAGATAAATGAAGATCCTGCGTATATTTCCTTCGTACGAAGAAACATACAAGAAAAAACGAATTATTAATTAAAGGCACGCTGAATTATCAGCTCAGCTGAACATTAAATAAAATCTCTTACGAGTGTCACGAAGATCGGTAAGAATGATCCTTCTGCCGATTAATCAGTGCGCTTGTCTTCAAGCCGTGTGTTCTATTTATACCGGGCGATCCGATTCCACTTGCACGCAACTTATCGCATCGTCAGCGAAAAACGGCACTTGGGGCACGTTTTTTTAACGACGAAGAAAAGAAGTCATCGAGTTCTGCAGAACTTGGCTCTGATGCTTGCACTTTTCATCCTTCATATTTTGTCGGAGATTTATTTGCTTAATATGTCTTTATCTCCCAGTCGGTCGACCGCGTGTATGACAAAATTTCTAAATGGTAAAATAAAATCTCTATTATTTCGCAACTGCGGGATTTATTTTTACGTTTTCGATTTGATTTTGTGAGCACGCGGAAAGGGAACAAAAATTCGGTGCCTTGGGGTGTCCAATCTTCATACGTTCGAAATGCTGCCCGTTGACAAATAATTGCGGGAAATTGAAGACCTACAAAACATTTCTACCTTTTAAGTGTATTTTCTACGGTTTCTAAAGTAAAATATATACACTTTTAAACATTTTTGTCAAAATAAATACAAATTGTAAATTTACCATTTATAACTTATAAATGCAAAATTTTGTATAAAAATACTATTTCTACAGTGAAAAAGTAGGATAAATTAATATTTGAATTATAATTCTCATCATGATCATAATATTCAATAAATTTACAAAATTCCTATATCAAAATTATAAATCATAAATTAAAACAACATTTCTATAGTGAAAAAAATAGTAACCAATACTCCTACTTTTTTTCACTATGGAATATTGTTTGAATTTATCATTTATAATTTTTAAATATAAATTTTGTAAGTTTATTGAACATTATGATTACGATTATAACGATCATTCAAATATTAATTTAAATAGTGACAAAACTAGGAGTTAATGTACCTAGTAAAAATTCCTAATTAAAGTAATACTTCCACAGTGAAAAAACTAGGAGTATTGACTCCTCGTTTTTTCACTATGGAAATATTGTTTTAATGTATACGTTTGCCTTATCTCGAATATTTATAAATATTATTATAAATTGGCCATTGTCTCGACATATTTATATATCATATAATTATTATTTGAAAAACATTTCCATTGTGAACAAATTAGGAGTATCGACTCCCAGTTTTTCTGCTATGAAAATACTATCTTATTTAAAAATGTATAAACTCTTAATATAAAAAAAATATCATTTCCAACCACCAGAAAAAGAATAGAAAAGTATAATTCCATAGTGAAAAACCTAAGAGTCATTACTCCTAAAATGTTCAATATGGAATTTTTTCCAATTTATGATGATTTTATATGCAGCTATTTGCCTTGTAAAAAGCCGAAAAGGATGTGCAAGTAAACCTTCGAAAAAAAATATATATATAGATATTTCGAAATAATGGCCAATACCAATAAAAAATGTATGCATATATACTGATCCACTGCGGTTTCTAATTACGATACACAAGCAGCATTAACCACGCGACAAAACAAAAGTGCTGTTGTTGCAAGGACGGATCACATCGTTATTGCGTTCGTAATTAATGGGTAAAAATATATATATTCTCATATGTATTGTGCATAACACCGAGCATACATGTATCTATGTCAAGCAGCCGATGAGTTCTTATTTCCGTCGACGGTAGCACGTGGGTCCATGGGAAAAAACGTTGTTCGCGATGCAATACGAAGCCTCGACACGTGTTAAGTGCAAGTCCGTTAATTGTAGTCAGCGTGACAAAACGAACACCCTCTCTTTTCGCTTTTCGTAACTTAACACTTTCGCGTGTCCACTATACAGTACTGGCATCGAAGAGTCCAATTTCCATTTTTCTTTCCAAATTAATTCTTGTTCTACATTGTATTGTCCTGCAAATGTTTTCTTCGCAGAGAGCAGAGTAAGCGGCGCGAAAAAAATCTGGACAGACAAACCCGCGATCGTAATCGTACGGCGGTGTCTTGGAAGTGGTCCATTGTGGGAGCGTAGACGAGGGGGATTTTTTAACTCCAAAAAAGGCACGAGATCGAAGAGGATAGGGCTAGTTTCCTGATGAATTTTCAATGGTAGGTACGTCCGACGATATTTCACCTTCGATATTTTGAAGTTTCACTAAATCGATTTCGAACCAAAGACATGAAAGTCCAAGTAACGTTGCACATGTTTTGTCAAAATTAAATATCGTTAATTCATTGATAAAAAAATGCCAGTTTGACCTTTCGACGGCATACTGGGTCGTTTTGACCCCATTTTTTTTAACTGGCTGTATCGCAAAACGGGGTAACGGGGTATTCGACCGATGTATGGAACATTCTGGCTTCGAGTCCAACGGTTTGCGTTCGAGCTTGTTTGAGTTTGTTTGGATTCGAGCTTGTTTTGGAACATTCGAGCTTCGAGTCCAACTATTTGGGTTTGAGCTTGTTTGGAACATTTGAGCTTCGCGTCCAACTGTTTGGGTTTGTTTGGGTTCGGACTTGTTTTGGAATATTCGAGCTTCCAGTCCAACTCTTACTATAGAGTAGGAGTATAGAGTATCGAGTAGGACCTGGGGTCGAGTCGACCCCGTTTATGCAGTACAGCGGTAAAAGTGAAACATTTTAATTGTCGTGAAATTTGGTGTTTCATTACTACATGTAAGTGCGATAGAAAATGCGATAGAAAATGCTCATAGACATTTTTTATTGTGCGCTACTATAACAAATGATGTATTTGGAATGCTGATCGTAAAACTAAAAGCACGTGCCCATTATGCAGGAGAGCTATGTGCAACGAGCACCGAATGTACTTACGCGTCGATTGCGGTAAACGTCAATAATAATGTCATTGAAGTAAAAAAAATGCCGAAAATATACGTTTTCAACAATTAATCTGCCGAAGAAGTCGATATTTTCTATTTTCACTAGCCCGAAAATGCTCAAATTCAAACTGCGGAATAAATATACTTTTTGGAAAGACGGTCGACTCTGGCTTTTTTCCCGTATCTACAAACCTTCCTCGCTGAAAACCTCAAAGGATTTTTTGTATACGTTGAAAAAAAAAACATGATGTTTTTCATGCAAGTACGTATTTTTTCAACGTATCTCCTACTTTGAACGAATGTTTGAGCATTCAATTGTGTTTTTTTCGTAAAAAATATATTTTGGGCCATAAAATGCGTATCATTGACTATAAGAAACGTCTCTACAAAAAATGCATATTTACGGAAATACAACCATCTGAAAAACGTCTGGGGTCAGATCGACCCCATATGCAGTCAGAGCTTCAATTGTGTTTGAGCATTCAATTGTGTTTTTTTCGTAAAAAATACATTTTGGGCCATAAAATACGGATCATTGACTATGAGAAACGTCTCTACAAAAAATGCATATTTACGGAAATACAACCATCTGAAAAATGTCTGGGGTTAGATCGACCCCATATGCAATCAGAGCTTCGTGTCGGAAGTGTGCAGTCGAAGTCACGATTTATAAGAAACGGAAACAATTTTTTTTTGTTTTTTTTTTTGCAAAAATGATGTATAACGAATCTTATGGAAAGTCCTAACATCTTTTATAAACACCGTCCAACAAGAAATCACAAGATGGAGCACTAATTATCAGACCCGGCTGGAAGCCCATCCGAATCAGCTGGCGACAATTTTAGCCGTGAACAACTTCCAAAGAAAATAATAATAATAACAATAATTAAATAATTTGAAAAATCAAATTAACAATAAATTAACAATAACAATAAATAAATAAAACAAAGCAAATTTTCAAAAAATAAAACTAATTAAATAAATAAAATATTGCACAACCAGTGGAGCGCCACTGGGTCTCTATGTGACTCACACTCTTATTTGCTCTAAATCATCCAAAACTATTTATTGTTATTACCAATAACAGATTGTAGTTGTAAAAAAATAATTTAAAAAAAACATCTTTTGGAGGGAAACGATGATAGGACTGCTGAAGAAAGAGAGAGAAAGAAAGACTCACCCAATGGAGGGCCGTTGATCAAGTATAAATCTGACACAGTGCGGCGTCGGGGTACGGTGCGTTGGTGATAAGGAGACGAGAGAAGCCCCCGTTGATTTCGGTTATAAAGTGGTGGAGGGCTTCTTGCTTCTGCTGGCACGAAATTACTGCGAAATATTGTCTTCAGTGGGCCTCTCTCGGCTTCTCCTCGTGGGCCTCTTCCTTCTTCTACTCGTTGCCGGCTCTCTTGTTTCATCCTTTCGTTTCCCACTTTCTCCTCCTCTCTTCCTGCACTCACTCTCCCTCGCTCAATTCTCTCTCCCTTTCTCGTAACGTTTAATCTTTCGATCCTTGCCCCTTTGTCCTCGCGCTTTCTCTTTCACCCACTCCCACGAAGCTTTTACCTGTCCTCCTCATCGTCGGCTTATTGCTTCTCGCATACGCGTGCTCGAGTTTTGAGGGTTGCGTCTGTCGACTGAAGCACACGGGGATATACGGGGGAAAGATATTTTGAAGCCGTTATATCGGGTATATTTTTTTCAGTATATTGTATGACTGATTTGGAATCAATTTAGGACAATGTTAAGGGGAGGGTAGGGGTTTCAGCGTAAAAAAACACTTTTTTGCGGATTTTTTTATCTTTGTGGATAGAGTAAATTTATTGAAACCTTTTGTACATTGTTAAGTGTCATTTCAAGAACATTCCGTGAAATTTGTACGCGAAAATATCCACCAACAAGCCGGTGCCGCGTTTTTCTCGAAACCACTTTTTCAAAGTCCGTGTTCACTGCCATTTGAAAACTACATGACCGATTTATTTCAAACTTGGTACACACTTTTTACATATAAAATACCTCCCCCCAGCGGTTAGTTTGAGATTTTTTTTACATTGAGGGGGTTTTCCACCCCCAAAATGGCGGAATTTTTCGTGAAAAATAGCACTTTTCACTTTACATGACCACCAAAAATTTAGAAATGAAAAAAAAAATATCTAAGACCGTTGGGGGGCGGATTTGATGATACTTTGAGTACATTTTAATGGTACTTGATTTCAGATAATTTTTAGCTGAGATACGAGTGAACACCGCAAATCGTGTTTTTCCAAAGGCGTTCTTGGAAAAGCTTTGTAACCGGCTTGTTTGTGGATATTTTCGCGTACAAATATTACGGAATGTTCTTGAAATGACACTTAACAATGTACAAAACGTTTCAATAGATTTACTCTATCCATATAGATGAAAAAAAATTCACAAAAAAGTGTTTTTTTTTCACGCTGAAACCCCTACCCCACCCTTAATGACTGGTAACTGCAATTGAGGGTCCGAAGATAACATTCAAAGTGGAGAAGTTCGATGCTTTCAAAAATGGATCCAACTATGACGTTTTTGCGTTTTTACTCAAGTAAATATTTCACATGTTACGAAAAGTAATTTATAACAGATTATGTTAACGGTGAAAATAGACAACAATGGGGTTTGAAAAGAAGGCAACGCTTTATTTCAAATGCGTCATACCATTTTCCAAAAATACGGGTTACTGTACGAAAAATCCTGTCTTTACATTACATATAAGTATATATATATGAATATAGAAGTGTATATAAATTAGGGTGGCACAAATTTGAGCTCCATTTTTTTCCGTTTTCGACACTTTATACTTTCAAGAATATCATTATCATTTATATCAATATCATTTTATCTTGCAAAAATCGATAGTTATATCTTTAAAAGCGTTTTTCTCGAAATGAGATTTTTCAAATTTGCTGACATTGTAACTCAAAGAGCAATTATCCGATTAACTTGAAATTTGAACTGAGTACTCTTGAATATATTTACTCTACAATGACGTAGGATATTTTTGATTGGATGAAAATTGACGATTTGGCATTGAAAAAAAACGACCATTTTATAGGCAAGAAAACAGACTTTTTTCATAACTACGCTATTGTGTTAGATTTTGATATTTTTCGAAAATCCTACGTCGTTGTACGGGAAATACCTTCCAGTTTAACGAAATTTTTCCTTTTTCGGTTTCAGCTACTCAATCGGCCGGAATCATGTCAGCAGTGGATCTCAATATTTTTCTATGAAAAAATGATGTAATATAGGTCAAATATAGCCAAACATATTCTTCATTTTCCGAAACATTTAATTGAGTCCGCAGTTTGACTAACGAGACCAACTGTGGGATGCATTACGATACGCGGAAAACAGCAGTCATTTCAGTTTTACGAATAAAACGACCTTTAATTTTGTTTACGGTAAAGAGCTTTAAAGTATTATTTTATGAGAACAAAGATTATAATTCTTAGGTTAGAAGCGTGAGGTAGATTTGAAAAATGTGTTTCTAGAGAAAAAAGAATTATTTGTTTTAAGAATTTTACAACGCCTAAAAATTGATGAGTGAGAAGAGTGAAAAAATTTGGCGACAATTGGAAATTTCGAAGCTCTTGAGCGACCACTAAATATTCATTGGCCGGCTAGAGCTTTCGCGAGGTTAATTTAAAAATTGTAAAGCGTGAAAATCGTGGGTGAGAAAAAAATCGACTATTTAGTGTGAACTTGAATTTTTAGGAGACTTGAGCGACGTCTAAATATTTTTTCACCGCTCGCAACTTACGCGACAATTTTATTTTCCTTTAAAGAAGATAATTGGATGGTTGGAGAAAGGAAAAAAATAGAGCTCAAATTTGTGCTGCCCTAAGATATGTATATATATATTATTTTTTCATCATATTTTCCACATATATAAAAGACAAAGTCCTGACTGACTGACTCATCATCGCCCAGCCTAAACCGCTGAATGTAGAAACGTGGAAATTGGAAGGCGAAGTCGATTTTATTATGTAGGCACTATTTAAGAAAGGATTTTTCGAAATTCAACCCTTAAGGGGAGAAAAGGGGTGACAAAGTTTACGGAAATTTTAAAAAATCTGGTCGGATTTACGTGACATTTGGTATTCGTGCTCCTTGACACAATTAATGAAATACGTATTTCAGCGATTTGAGAAATTCAACCCCTTGGAGGAGAAAAGGGGTGGCAAAGTTTGTTTAGAAAATAAATAAAAATCGGGTCAAAAGATTTACTTGAAACTTAGTATTAATGCTCTTCAACAGAATTAATAAAATACTTGTTTTAGTGTTTTTTTTAAATTCAACCCCTAAACAAAAGGGGGTGGCGAAGTTTATACGGAAAATAAAAAATATCGGGTAAAATTTACTTGAAACTTTGTATAACTGCTCCTAGACACAATTAATGAAATTTCAGCGTTTTTGCAAATTCAATCCTTAAGGGAAAAAGAGGGTAGCAAAGTTTGTATGGTAAAAGAAATATCTGTTGAGATTTGAAACTTAGAATTAATACTCTTCAACACAATTCTACGTGTTCCTTAATGAAACATTTCAGGAGGATATTTCATTAAGGGGCATTCAATAAAAGTCTACGCAAGCGAAACCGCGGGCGAAAAGCTAGTATATATATACATTTATATACCACTGATCAAAAGTTTTCGATCACTTTGAATAATAGCAAAATTTTCAATCGCTCTGGATAATTGCTTAATTATATTAGAAGAATAACATTCATTTTATTCCTTATTTCGCGAATACCATATAGCTCGATAATATGAATTATACAATTCAAATATAATATAGCAACTATCCAGAGCAATCGGAAATTTTGTCGAAAAACATTGTTCAAAATCGACAATTTTGAAAATCACCCAGTGATCTAAATTTTTTTATCGGTAGTGTACAGTCGAACCTCGATATAACAAATCTCTAGGGATGTTCGTTATATCGAGTTTTCGTTATATTGAGGTTTCGTTTTATCGAGATCATGTTCTTTAAAGTGTTCTTTAAAAAAATATATATTAGTACTATAAATATAGGGATATTTTTCAAAAATAGAAAGGTTTAAATTAAAGCACTTTTTACAAGCAATTAACAATTGGACCATAATGTATATTATTATGTCGTTGTATAAAGGTTTCGGGTGTCTATCCGAAGGGAATGGACAAATTTTCATTATATCGAGGTTATATATATATATATATATGAAACTCATATCACAATTGTACTATTTAAGGGCCGGAAAAAGAGGAATTTTCGTTATTTTTTTCTGTAAAAACTTATGCAGGTTAAACATGGTTTTTCATTAATCATTGTGGTATCTTTTACAATATTTGTATCGAAAAATATTCATAAATGATACAACCGTTTGTGCAGCTTGAAAAACGTTCTTCGCGGTGAGCGATGCTGCTCGGAAACACATAATCCAAAATGAACAAAATCAAACGCATTCAGTTTTTGCATGAAATGATCCAGTGCTTGGACGAAGGATTAAATAAAAAAGTGATTTTTGAAAAAATGACCACAGTTCAAAATTAAAGTATGGCTTTTCGGTGAAAAACGCTTTATTTTCGTTAAGAAAAAAAAACTATGCACCGAAAAATAAATTCCTTCGTTGAAGCACAGCTTTGTGATATGTAAATGTGGCTTGTGAAATTTGAAGTTGATCGGTGCAGTGATTTCTGAGATATCATGAGTACCGATTTTGGAAAAGTCATGTTGAGAAAAACGCCCTTAATGTTCACCGGTTCGTGGAACCCACCTATAAACGTCCATGACTCCCTCAATTTTCAACGGATCGACCCGAACTTTTCAGAGAATATTTTTTAAATATTACATTTTGAGAATCCGTCATGAACCAAAAATCGATATATTCAAAAATTTCAACTAGGTGTAAGCCATTGGCTTTCGTGAAAGTATTCAATGCATTGCATGTTATATACGATTCTATTTTTTGTCCAATTTTGTCGACGGCATTTTTACCAGACAGGAATACTTCGATGCTGGTAAGCGAGCATTTACCTACCGCAACATTCCGGAGAAAGTTTTAGGATTATTCGGGCTGAAATGCAAAGCAGGCCTCGCTTGTGTAGAAAAAAAGTCAACGACGCAGACCCTTCGCGTTGCACCTTGCGTGAGTTCGCCTTCTCTCATCTCCATGACATCCGGTCTACCCTGGAGGTAGAAATAAGTGGACATGTATGTATATGGCTTCTTGATCATTTATACAGAGTGTCTTGATCAATGCAGTACTTTTATGTAAGAAATAACGATCTGCATCGATCTGAGCATTGGAAAATGTACGATTCTATTTACGGGGTTACGTCTAGTTGTAAAAGTCGAAAAATCAACTTTTACGAAACCTATATATTTTGACAGCATATCATCTTATAAACGGTCCCTGAAAATTTCAATGTGATCGGATCAAAATTGGCAGACTTATAGGCTGTTATGTTGATGTCCATCGGAACGCTCGGAGAGCCGTTCGAAACTTTAAATGCTTTTTTCTCGAAAGTAGGTTTTCAAAGTCGGTGAGCAAAATTTCTCAAAAATCACAGCATCGATCGTTCTGAAATTTTCTCGGGCTTTTTCTAGATGTAAAAATAAAGTATTTTAGGAAAGAATTTTTTTTCCGATGTATACTTTCGATTTGATAAACAAAAAAAGTCCTTCGATTAAGGGAGGTTTCTACTTTGTTGGGTCAAAAAAATGTTCGATTTTTCACCAATTTTTTATGGAAAGAATATTATATATGGAATGTTGAAATTTCATATGTTTACTTAGCAGTCTTCATTGGACGTGATTATATTTTTTAAAGTATGTAAAAAAAAGGTATTGAGTTTGGCAGAAGCCAAGTATGTCGGTGCGCCGGCGACGGTATTCTTCGTTTGCGGAAGTCCTAAGTCCTGCACAGGTGATCGGAAGCAAAAAAATCAAACATATTTTCTTTGTACAAAATTGTGGGGGATATTACGATACTTGTGGCCCCCAATTCTAACGACGCAGCCTTCATATTTAACGCAAAATAAAACCCTTTTCAAGAGTGGTAAAAATCGAAATTCACCCCCTTAAGGGGGTGAAACAGGGGTTTTAAAGTTTGTACGAGACAACATTTTTTTTTCGATCAGATTTGCTTTAAACTTGGTGTAAATACTCTACAATACAAATAATTGACCACGTATTTCAGCATTCCCTAAAATTCGACCCTTAAGAGGGTTAAACGGGGGTGTTAAAATTTGTAAGAGACAACATATTTTTTTAAAGGTTAAAATTTAACCTTTGAGGGGGTTAAGCGGGAGTATAACGTTTGTATGAGAAAACACATTTTTTGACCAGATTGACTTGAAACTTACCAAATTTATTTAATATATAACACTATATGTTTTTCTCACTGTTCAGTGTGTGTAGACAGTCAACTAGTACTTTTAGCTCCTTAACTGTTTTTGTTTGAGTTGGCATAAATACACCGAACAAACCCAAACAAGTACATGTTTAATTATTTGTATTGGAGTGTATTTATACCAAGTTTCATGCAAATCTGACCAAAACATATGTTGTGTCATATAAACTTTAAAACCCCCGTTTCACTTTCTTAAGGGTCGAATTTCGATTTTTTTCCACTCTTGAAAAAGGTCGTATTTTGGGTTATATGTGAAGACTGCGTGATCAAAATTAGGGGCCACAGATATCCTAATTCTGCCATATTGTGTTTAAGGGGTTACCCCACTTGCGATTTTGAAAAAATCGATTTTTTTTATTGCATTTTTTTGAAGTATAAGTATCCGTGCCCACACTTCTGTATGGGCCCGCAATAGATGACTCTATGTAAGTTTACAAAAAAAAATATTTTCTTCGTGTAAACTGAAATTGAAACTTTAAACGCGTTCTTCTCAAAATGGCATTTCTGAAGTCGGTGACCAAGATTACTCGAACACTAATGAACCGATCTTCTTGAAATTTTGCAGGCTTATTTAATACATAAAAATGTAGTCTTTAATCGTTCGATTTTTTTTCGAAAAAAATGGCCGTTTTATAGCCAAAAAGCGGCCGTTTTTTTTCGTTAAAATCGAACCATTAACTTTGACTGTCCGCCATTTTGTGGAAAATGAATATTTTTTAAAATCCTTCGATTAAAGACTAGTTTATACTTATATTTGACTAAATCCATCCGCATTTTTTTTCCGATGATCCACTTCGCCGCAATGTTGGTCACCGCAAACCGTGTATATAAAAACATTATTTCATTGACGGCCATTTGCCACTAAACAATGTAATATTTTTCAATACAAAAATTACTGAAAGTTCTTCAAGATGTGTTCTTTAAGATGGTATATTGATCTATTAAAAAAGTTTTGTAGTTTTCTTTAAAAAAATTCATGAAAAAGGCCTTTTTTTGCGCTACAAGTGGGGGTAACGCCTTAAGTCGAACTAGACTCAAGGAGAAAAAATTAAAAATTAAAAAAGTGAGCGATCGTAGGAGAAGTTTAGTTTTATACCAATTTTTTTTGCAGTTTTATGGTCATAAAATGAAAACGTTTGCATATTTTTGGAAAATTCTAGTTGAACTAATGAAAACGTTTGTTGCACACGTGCCTGCCAAATTTCATAACGATTGCTCATCTTGGGCGTGTAGGAGCACTTCCGCAAGCGAATAATATTATCGCCGGCGCACCTACGTATGTGGGAAACTTTAAAAACGTTTGAAAACGTTTATCAAACTTAAAAAAAAAATTATTATATTCAATAAACATGGCTCAATGAACATACCAAATTTCAACATTCTATATTTAACATTTTTCGCATAAAAAAATTAGTGAAAAATCGAATATTTGTTGGTCCAACAGAGTAGAAACCTCCCTTAATCATAGGATAAACTAATATACCAATGAAATCTGTTTTATTTTTTTTACATTAGATAATCTAGTTCGGAAGGAGTTTGTTCATCTCAAAAGACGTTTTCGTGAGGTGCTTCCTGGACATCGGCTGTAAATCGATTATAATTAAATATCTTTATACAAAAAAATTATAGTGTTCTTCAGATGATGCTTTTCCAAATACATAATTTTTGTAGAAATTTATTATCACGATTTTCTAAAAAAAATCCAAAAATGAGCAGTTTTCGATTGTTACCACTAGGCATAGCCTGTTAAGAAAAACGGTTTCCTTCATCCGGTCCCTATGCTTTCAAGCAGAAAAAATAATGTGCATGGGATAATGCGTATCCTGAAATTATTTTCGTCTCCTGCGTATCCTGAAATATATTTTGGTATCATCAATCCATTTGCAGACAGCCAAGGCCATCGATTCATATGGGGCACCCTATCTGTACGAATGTCCGTGTGTCCGAATGGGCGTTTTTAATGGTTTCCCCGAAATCTGATCGAGATCGCGATCTAAAAATAAATCGTCGATAATCGCTACGAACGAACGATGGTAAATGTCTCCATATATTAACTTTCCGCCTCGACGCGTAGACCGTAAAATATACGTATGTTACAATAGCATACAATCACGGGATTATCGCGAGCCTATAAATTGTCAGCAAAATTCGTATCAATATCGCGTTATTTATTTAAAAAATGAGATGAAAAATGGTCTCGTTGGAATGAGATAACATTGTCAATTTATCAAATTCTGTTCGGCAGATTTCAGCTACAACAATGATTGTGATATTTTTGAGGATGCTCATTTAGAAATCTGAAGTTAATTATCTTGTGTAATAATGAAAGAATAATAACAATTGAAATAAGAGGATTGACATGCGAGAAAGATTTTTCGCTGCATTCCAATGATTCAAATTTCAACACGATAAAAAAAGTGATTTGGAAGAAAGTATTTTTTTTGTTTGTCGACAAATCGCACATTCATAAGTGATTTATTTTAAATTTATTTTTCATTTACTTACAAGTGATTGATCTGTTTCTGAATGAAGAATTTTATGCAGATGCAATTATCGAGTCGACGCGAAGTGACTTCGGTCGTCAGATCGATTAAAAAAAATGTCTTGATCGAGTCTGACCCGGCAACAATTTCATACGAGTGTATTGTGTCTCCTTAGTGCGATAAATTAAGGGGTCTTTTTACTTTGGACGCTAAAAAAAGGGTATTTCCATGAATTTTTTGATAGGTTTATATTATAGACATTGATATAAAAGCTGTTACACTTAATAAATACACTATCAAAATACATAAAGAAAAAAATCATGTATTTATGTAACCCAAACAAACTTTAAACGCGTTTTTCTCGAAACAACGTTTTTCGACGGCTTGTTGATAAAACCATAGAAACTACTAAACCGGTCCTGATGAAATTTTAACCACATATTTATTACAACTATAGCTATAGCGCATATCAAGGATTTTTTAAAATTTTGATATTTACTATTTTTTTGGCCCAAAATGGTGAAAAAAGAGTTTTTTTTTGTTTTTTCGAAAAATGTCCGGCATTTTGTTATTTTTGCATATATCAAAAATCGTATGATATGCGCTATATCCATTAACATACTGAATCTAAAACTGTTTGATTTTTTTGTTTCGGATGATCCATCTCCGAGATTTCATCAACCGCGCAGACCTACCATTTTTTTAGGACATTTTTTAACTACCATTTTTGCCTATAAGTAGTGACTTAAATAAATATATTTTTAAAAAGTGTATTTCGAAAGTATATTTATTAAATGTATCGACTTTTATATCAATATCTATAATATATTTTCTCTGGATCACAGTGAAGCGCAGTACTATTTTTTCGAAGTGGAACTTTCTAAGACTATCTTGCGACCCTTTTTTGTCGAAAATCTTTCGAGGACCTACTTCCCTCAATAACCGAGACTCTACTGTACAATGAACTTTCCGCCGAGACAATCTCCAGCCGAATATAATTGCCGAAGGAATGCCAGAGGCACGATTTTGGGACTACTCTTCTAGCCCCTTGTCTCGAAGCCCTACGGTCTTGCATCAACCCATTGAGCCTTCCCAGACTCCTCCGATCCAGATCTGAATCCATATTCATGTATAGGTCATGGTCCACTACGTCATATGGCCTGCAGCCTGTTAACATAATTCCCGAACTCACGCGCATCGCGCACACTTGTACACGCTCACGGCGAAGGGGAATTTAATAAAATACCAACCGTACTCGAAAAATACCCCACGTTGAGGAATTGTTGGACAGGAACGCTTTTCGATTCGCCCTCTACAATTCGTCGAAATCCAGCAATGACTTATAAAAATATATACTATACTAAAAATTCTTAGAACAAAATATGCAGCCTTTTCCAAGGTTTTATAAAATTACGGTCCACCAGATTTTGTTTTTTAAGGGGGGGGGGGGGGGGGGATATCTTCAGGCGAGAAAAAATGGCTGTTTTTCATTATTTTGGCATTTAAAAATCATCACTTTGGCATTTTAAGGGGTATTTTGAAAAAATCGATTTTTTTTTATTGCATTTTTTTGAAGTGCAATTTGAAGTGCAGTTTTTTTTGATGCCCGGAATAGATGACTCTATGTAAGTTTACAAAAAAAATATTTTCTTCGTGTAAACTGAAATTGAAACTTTAAACGCGTTTTTCTCAAAATGGCATTTCTGAAGTCGGTGACCAAGATTACTCGAACACTAATGAACCGATCTTCTTGAAATTTTGCAGGCTTATTTAATACATAAAAATGTAGTCTTTAATCGTTCGATTTTTTTTCGAAAAAAATGGCCGTTTTATAGCCAAAAAACGGCCGTTTTTTTTCGTTCAAATCGAACCATTAACTTTGACTGTCCGCCATTTTGTGAAAAATGAATATTTTTTAAAATCCTTCGATTAAAGACTAGTTTATACTTATATTTGGCTAAATCCATCCGCATGTTTTTTTCAGATGATCCACTTCGCCGCAATGTTGGTCACCGCAAACCGTGTATATAAAAACATTATTTCATTGACGGCCATTTGTCACTAAACAATGTAATATTTTTCAATAAAAAAATTACTGAAAGTTCTTCAAGATGTGTTCTTTAAGATGATATATTGATCGATTAAAAAAGTTTTGTAGTTTTCTTTAAAAAAATTCATGAAAAAGGCCTTTTTTTTGCGCTACAAGTGGGGGTAACGCCTTAAAACTGTATACATTTTAGCGTTGAAAATGCTTTTAAAATTATGTACAGTGAAACCTCGTTTACACGTTTTGCACTTATAGGTGTTTATCATTTGTCCGTCAGATGTCTCTAGCCCCAGCAGATTCCGTTCATAAAGATGGCAATAAGTTTTATTTCCACGTTTTTCACTTGTACTTTTTACGCGCTTATACGTTATTAATTTTTTTCCCCAACGTGGGTTTTGAGGTTCGTTTTTTCTCAGCATACGTTAAGGGGTCTGCTCATTTTAGGCGCTAAAAAAAGGCTGTATTCATGCATTTTTTTAATAGGTTTATTTAATAGATATTGATATAAAAGTTGTTACACTTAATAAATACACTTTCGAAATACATAACAAAATTGTTTTAAATGTATTTATGTAACCCAAACAAAGTATAATCGCGTTTTTCTCGAAACAACGTTTTCCGACGGCTTGTTGATAAAATCTTCGAAACTACTGAACCGATTCATATGAAATTTTGACCACATATTCATTACAACTATAGCTATAGCGCTTATCAAGGATTTTCAAAAATTTTGATGTTTTCGATTTTCTTTTGCCAAAAGACGGTGAAAAAACACGTTTTTTTGTTTTTTCGAAAAATGTCCGCCATTTTGTTATTTTTACATATAAAAAAATTCGTATGATATGCGCTATAGCCATTAACATACTGAATCTAAAAGCGTTTGATTTTTTTGTTTCGGACAATCTATCTCCGAGATTTCATCAACAGCGCAGACTACCATTATTTTAGGACATTTTTGTAACTACCATTTTCGTCTGTAAGTAGCGACTTAAATAAATAATATGAAAGAAAATATTTAAAAACCTATTTAAAAAATTCTTGAAAATAGCTTTTTTTAAGCCCCTAAAGTGAGGCTGATAGCATATACTAGGACAGTCGAGTTTGTGCTCATTTCTTTTGTCATCATGAGCACTTTTCATTACACATGATAACGAGAGTTTGATAATGGTGGTGGGAGGTGGGAACTGAATTTTCCTAATGGCAAATGTAAGGCCAATCGAGTTTGGCTCATTACCTTTGTTGACTTGAGCACTAGTATAAAGTTTCTCGCGAAACCTTTATAACCTAAAGCAAGGTTTTTGATTACGCCGATGTCTGAATGGCCTGGAGGTCTGGCGTGGAAAATAAATAAACAAATTCCAATACTAAAAAGTATAAAATAAAATAAACGTAAAAAATCTTTTTAAAAACAAGCCTTTATTTATAAACTATCGAACTACAAAGTAAAAAATAATATTTAGTGTATGAAGTTAAATAGTAAAGCTACAGAAGAACCTCATCCTTGGTCACTGATCAAAGGCGCAGGCAGTACATACTGAATAAAACTTACATAAACGTAGAACTTGAACAAATTAAAATATTTTCGTAAAAGCTTGAGGCGTGAAACGTCATTACACTTGAAATAAAGCCTCAAGCCTTCAATAAAACATAATTTTTTTTTAAGTTCTACGTTTATGTAAGTTTTGTTAAGGGAGATATACACCTAGGAGCCCGAAAAAGGTCATTTTTGTGAATTTTTTCAAGAAATACTATTTGAAATTTCGGATTGGGGTTTTAATTATCTAAAAGTATATACATTCAAAAATATGTTTAATTTTCTTTATTTAAAAATATCAAAAATCTACAAGGATATTGTATGATCCTTGGAGCCTTGTAAAAAAATCTGCGTATACGGTACCCACTGGCGTTTCTTCAAAAATCATCTGAAAAAAAAACCAAAAAGATTATTAAATTAGATACTATAATCTAGCACTTGTCATAGCCGATTTTGAAAATATCGATTTATGACAAAATGGCGGGCAAAACATAAATAGTGATTTTTGGGCCAAAAATTAGTTATTGTTTTGCCTATAAAACGAAAATTAAGTAACGGAAAAAAAAATCCTATGACAAGTACTAGACAACGGTGTATAGAATAACCACAAGAAACCTCAAGGCAATCGGTTCATTGGTTCTCGAGAAATTTTGGGTACCGATTTGAAAAACGCGGTTTTGAGAAAAACGCGTTTCAAAATTTGGGAATGAATAAATCATGAAATTTGTCAACTTACATGGAATCATCGATACCAGGCCCATAGTGTAGGTCTTCTACGGTCGACGGAATGTAGGTGTAATGTAGGTGTAAATGTAGGTGAATCTAGGTGTATATCTCCCCTTAAGTACGTACTGCCTGCGCCTTTGATCAATGACCAACATGAGGGTTTCCCGTAGCTTCACTATATAACTTCATACACTAAATATTATGTTTTACTTTTTAGTTCACCACTTTATAAATAAAAGCTTGTTTTCAAAAAGATTTTTTACATTTATTTCTAAATAAACAAATTCCGCAAGTACAAAAGCAATGAAAGGGCAATTCTTTTGTAAGCGCGGTGAGCTCGAGCCTCGCGCTTGAAGGGCACACTCCTTCGGAATAGCCAATGAAGGCGAGCCCTTGAGTGCTGCTGCAGGACATCAAGGACTGTGAGCCGCACACACACACACACACCCACACACACACAAGTGCGTATGAATCGCTTGGCAAAGAAAGTGGCCGATCCTGCGTTAATTCAGCCCGAACCGTTGGTGGAGCTCGCGCCCTTTTTTCGCGAAGCATTCGTTCCAAACGTATACGAAGGCCCTTTTTTGTCCTTTTCACCCTTTCATAGTCCTTTTCTAATCGTTTGCACGCGACGGGGGGGAGGAGGGTGGCAGGGGAAGAGGTGGGAGGCAGGGGAGACAGAATGTACGGCCCCAACAGGTTTCCGATTATGGGCACGACCAGAAGGAACCATGACCTCGTGAGCTAGTCCTACCTCACCACCAGCTAAGTCTCTATATATATCTACGCGAAAAGGGGGCCCGAACGGCCCTCCAACGGCCGTCCATCTTCTTCATCTTCGTCTTATTCTTCTTCTTTTTGACCTTTTTATTCGTTGGCTTTTCGTCTCGCTGACTACCGTCTACGTCGCTTAGTTACGTTCTCCAATGGATTTTATAATTGCCCTCGTATAATATTGACGCTGCCTCGGGATTTATTATGTATACTATTACCACAAGGAAGCTATATACAGAGTGTCCCTCTCATCTCTGCCACCTGAAATAACTAGGTAATTATCGGCGTCACAAAAAAAAATTCCAGACAAAACTTGTACGGCGTGAAGGGGACCATCAAATGCCACCATTTTTTTTAATTTCTGCGGAGGCGCTGAAGCACAGTGAAGGTCACCTTCACTATTTTAAATGGAATGGTACATTTTTTTTCAACCATCTTGTGGAGCACCTCAAGCCGCATTAAAAACATTGAGGGATCAAAGTCGTTCAAGGTCATTCAAGGTCAGTATCGAACACCTATTAAAATGAAATACAAATCTAAATATCTCGGATCCCTGCCAAATATTTGGTAGTGATCCGAGATATTTAATTTAAATCATCGATACTGACCTTGAACGACCTTGAACGACGTTGTATAATCGATACTGACCTTGAACGATCTTGAACGACTTTGTATAATCGATACTGACCTTGAATGACCTTGACCGACTTTGACCCCCTAATGTTTTTTATGCAGCTTGAGGTGCTCGCCAAGGTGGTTGAACAAAAATGTACTATTCCATTTTAAAAAGTGGAGGTGACCTTCACTGTGCGTCAGCGCCGCCGCTGGAATTTAAAAAAAAATTGTGACGTCGATAATTACGGAGTTATTTCGGGTGGCAGAGATAATTCGGTAATTATCGACGTCACAAAAAAATGTTCCAGACAAAAGTTGTACGGTGTGAAGGGGGCCATCAAATGCGACCATTTTTTTTATTTCGGTGGAGGCGCTGACGCACAGTGAAGGTCACCTCCACTTTTTTAAATGCAATAGTCCATTTTGTTTCAACCATCCTGTGGAGCACCTCAAGCCGCATAAAAAACATTAAGGGGTCAAAGTCGTTCAAGGTCATTCAAGGTGACCTATTAAAATGAAATACAAGTCTAAATATTTCTGATCACTTCCAAATATTTGGTAGTGATCCGAGATATTTGGATTTGTATCATCAATACTGACCTTGAATGACCTTGAACGATTTTCACCACCTAATGTTTTTGATGCGGCTTGAGGTGCTCCACAAGATGGTTGCAAAAAATGTACCGTTCCATTTAAAAAAGTGAAGATGACCCTCACCAGTTGACGATTTGGCATTGAAAAAACGACCCTTTTATCGGCAAGAAAACAGACTTTTTTTTCATAACTACGCTATTTTGTTAGATTTTGATATTTTTCGAATATCCTGCGTCATTGTACAGGAAATACCTTCCAGTTTAACGATATTTTCTCCTGTTTTGGTTTTAGCTACTCAATCGGCCGGAATCATGTCAGCAGTGGAGGAACTTTTTTTTTAGCGCCTCCGAAGGCAGCGCATACGTTGCTTGCATCTCAATATTTTTCTATAAAAAAATTATGTAATATAGGTCAAATATAGCCAAATATATTCTTAATTTTCCAAAACATTTAATTGAGTACTTTTCTTTCAAAAAAATCCTGAAAATCATCCAAATTTTCAGCGTTCACACTGGTATAGCCCCTTAAGATAGAACGAGCGCGCGCACTTGATTTCTATGGATTTTATTCAAATTTTAACCAGACATTGTTCATATCATTATGCATGTTTGAGTGAATTTTCAGAACAGTCGACTATTTAGATTGGCAGACAATGGGTTTTAAAATTGCAACTTTTAACACTGCAGGGTCTGCATTGAAGTTTAGACAGACTGATTTTCCGTAAAAAATATTTGTCCCCTAAAATAAGAGGCATATGGCAACACCCCATCGTTCCACGTATCCAATGACACAAGTTTGCGCGGCATATTTAAAATAATACTGCAACACACATTTTTATTTCGAAGTAATTTATAATCGAACAAAGTTTTTAATTAGTTATGAATTAACCAACACTTTTATTTGATAATGAAGATAACATAAACAATATAAAATATTAATATTTATAACGCGAATATTTTTTTTATGATAAAAGTTTTTAACTTTAGAAACAAGATAATTTTTTTTCTCGAAATATTGAACTATACTGTTCTGCGGTGTTGCCATATGTCTTTTTATTATAGGGGACAAATATTTTTCACGGAGAATTATTCTGTCTTTACTGAACGTTTTTAGCAAAACTAAATGGTAAAGGCAATCAACATTTTTTTCACTCTTTCCCTAACTAGTTTGCTATCTATACATAATTTTTTTCTTCTAAATTTACAAACACAATGGATTGGTACGACGAATTATGTGACTTGACTTTCGGTCAATGCAGACCCTGCAGTGTTAAAAGTTGCAATTTTAAAACCCATTATCTCCCAATCTAAATAGTCGACTGTTCTGAAATTTCACTCAAATATGCACAATGCTATGAACAGTGTCTGGTTAAAGTTTGAACAATATCTATAGAAATCATTCTTTCAACTCCAGAGGCCTAAAATATGAGAAAAACATTTGAAAATTGTGTTCAAGAAAAAATGACAAGGAATAGGGCACTACACCCTTTTTTGCAAGGTGTCTCAATTTGATCCTTTGGTGGTAATAAACTACTAGAATTTACATTTCTATTTTATGAAATCGTTAAGTCCCATAAAAATGCATTTAAATATTACATTTCAAATTCCCGCGCGAAAACGCCAGCCGCCATGCTGATTTGGTTAGTGACGTCACTTGCATAGTAAACAACGACGCTGCGGCAATTGTGAATACGTAATTTTTTTTTGGCTAAAAGTGAGTTACAATCCCCATCATTGGCGTGTTATTCCTAAATCTAAGAATACTAGTGTAAAAACACCGGGAAAGTTGTGGATTGAAATGCCAATTGATATAAATATGTGGAAGACTCGGAAAACTCATTTGTCCTTTTTTGAAGTTTGACTTTTTTGATTCGATTGCTTATTGCGAAAAATTACTTATTTATACATTCTTAGTATTCTTTTTACATAGAGTAAAATACCGTATTGTTGGACAGAAACGCTTTTCGTTGGGCTCCCTACTATTGGTCGACTCCCAGCAATGACGTATTTCATAAAAGTTACTATACCAAAAATCTCCAGATCAAAATGTGGGGCGTACCTGAGGATCCTCCAAAATGGCGTTCCACCTCATTTTGTTATTTTCTTTAAGGGGTTATGCCTAGTTGTAAAAGTCGAAAAATCCTTTTTTTCATAACCGATATATTTAGACAATATATTATCTTATAAATGTTCCGTGAAAATTTCCAGGTGATCGGATCCAAATTGACAGATTTATAGGCTGTGATCTAAACGCCGGTCGGAACGCTCGTAGCGTCGTTTGAAACATTAAACGCTTTTTTCTCGAAAGTACGTTTTCAAAGTCAGTGAGCAAAATATCTAAAAAACTGCTACATCGAGGTTTTTGAAATTTTTAGGCCTTTTTCTAGATGAAAAATATAGTATTTGATCGAAAATTTCTTTTTTCGAATGTATACTTTCCATTGGATAAACGAAAAGAGCCTATTTTCGCACGTATCAAGACTCACTTTGAACAGGCGCGATTTTTTTTAAATTTCATATTTCGGAAATTCCTTCGATTAATCATAGGATAAACTAATATAGTAACGAAATCTGATTGATTTTTTATTTTCGATAACCTGGTTCAGCACGGTGTTAATCAATTACAATTCAATATTTTTACACAAAAAAATTACAGAGTATTCTTCAGATGATACTTTTTCAAATACCTGATTTTTATAAAAATGTATCATCACGTTTTCCTATATGAAAAAAAAAAACGAAAAAGAGCTGTTTTCGACTGTTAGAACTAGGCACAAGCCGGTACTGAAGAATGGTCCGACGAGTATGATTCGAGCCATTCCACTGATGAATTTACAAAGATACTAATTTTTTTGCAGCCAGTTGAAAATATCCTTTACATCGAAAAAAAACCATTAAAATCTCCAAAATTTAGCTCAGTCTCACATAAAAAATTGTATATTGAGCTGGTATATTATTATTAAATGATGACTCCAGCCCTTTTGAGGTGGGCACCACAAATTTTCAAATTCTTGAAGACTTACACAACTTTAAAAGCGCCAAAAATGAGGGAAACGTAAAAAATTGCGTTTAAGGAAAAGTAAACAAAAAAAATCGCTTTCAAGGACTTTTAAGGATGTCTAAACGAGTGCGAATCAATTTTTCAATTTCCCTTCCTGTCCAATGGCATTGTACGCGCGAGAAGGCTCTAGACGGATGGTGTCTCGAGGCAGCATAATGGTTACAAATTTTCGAACAAAATCCTAACGCTCTGCATAATTTACATCGCAATAAAGGCTCGTGAATATTGTAAAGGTTATTTTTTCTATAAATGGCAAACCTGTAAAAAAAGTAAAAATTTTCAAAAAAGCTCGTGAAAATTGTTCAGAACAATGAGAATTTTTAGCAAATGGAGCATACCGGAAAAATGCCTCGTTTTCAATTATCGAGGTAACAAAATGTCCGATTCTCGTGGGTTCATTTTCTCAAGGAAGATTCTTCATCACGTTCGTTGGTTCGTACTTTAAAATATTTTAACGCAGCGTCGCTTCATTAGGATTCGGTAAAACCTAGTAAGTCAATCGTACTCCAATAAATGAATTTATCTACTCCTATTAAGGGCTTAGGCAACAGTAACGAGTATAAAATCATATGCGAATTTAACATTTTTTTCGTATGAAAAGGTAATTCACTCATAAAATTAACTACACATATATTTAGTATGAATATCAAACTGTTAGAAAATATTTTTTTTCTTTTTTTTTACGTACAAAGTGGCCGACTACTAATATTTTTTTGTTATATTTTTTAGGCGCTCCGCAGCGTGACATTTAGCATCCACAATTTTTGACCAAGAACAAAAAACAAAAATTCTCGTCAATCTACGTTAGAATACCTAGAGAAGTACGTACGGAATTTAAAAAATATTGTTCTATTCAAAAGTTGTAGGTGCTTCAACTTAGGAAATGAATTTTCAGTGGAAGATTTCGTTATAACTGCTCATAAACTGCTCATAAAATGAAAAGTTCTCGATTAATCAGAAATTCCGTACGTACTTCTCTGCGAAACGCAATAAGGAACATAACTTTTAAATTTGGAGTAAATCGAGTGAAAATCGTTGAAGTTATTTGTCACGCCAATCGGAAAAAAGCTGTTTCGAGAAGTTTCGAGTAGTCGGCCATGTTGTACATTGAAAAAAAAAACATTTTTTCTAACAGCTTGATATTCATACTAAATAGATGTGTAATTAATTTTATGAGTGAATCACTTTTTCATACGAAAAAAATAGTTAAAATCGCACATGATTTTATACCCGTCACTGTTTCCTAAGGCCTTAATTGCTCTCAAATAAACTAAAAACCATTGAGGAAAGGATCGAAAAGTAATTGAGAATATGAGAGAGAATATGAGAGTAAGTCAGAATATGAGAATTTTCGTCTCGTCGATCCGTCATATCCGAAAGAATAAAAAACCGAGAGAATCGACCATACAATGCAACCGACTGTTTGTAAATACCACGAGACTCGAAAAGATGACTTCCCAATAAAAATGCATCAAGAGGTCGTCTGATAAATAATAGGCAATTCTTATCTCAACATACAATAAAGCCACTAAATGACAAACGCCTTTTGCATTTATGTGGAAAAAAACACAAAAGGAATTTCGAATGAATAACGAAGGTGCGTTGGGTGCCAGTCCATTTGTCCTGGAATACCTCACGCACAGATGCATACCTTCCTTCTTTGCCTTAATTTTTCTTTTCTTCCTTGTGGACCTGACGCGACCCTTCTCTAGGATCCCGGGAGGTATTTCTGTCTAGCTTCGTCCATTCATTATAAACGGGCTCTATATATTCTATACATTCTCTCTTGCCTTTCTTTTTCTCGATCTCTCGTCCCCTTCCCCTCCCCCACACGCGCACGCAGACGCGGCTGCTCTCTCGATCCTTGCCGCGTCTCACTTCCTCTACCTGCATCCTTTTTGTCCTCCATTCCTTTGTTTTGTTCTCTTTAAAGTTCCTCCCATTCAGGTTTCGACCGACCTCGATGTGATGTTTTGAGGGCGTTTTTGCGAAACCCGACGTTCCAATTCCGTTGAGGAAGGTCACACTCCGTCTACCTGAAGCTTCGCCCACTCTTTTTTACGTAACTGATGCACAAATCTGCATAACTGATGTTATGTAAATTTGTGCATAATACCTTGTGCATGGTACCTTCAATAACTGGACGTACCATGTCAAGGGACATTCTGCAGAATATGAAAATTGAAGAAAAGTGGATTTTTTGTCGACGTTGTTGTTATGTAGATTTGTGCATAATACCTTGTGCATGGTACCTTCAATAACTGGACGTACCATGTCAAGGGACATTCTGCAGAATATGAAAATTGAAGAAAAGTGGATTTTTTGTCGACGTTGTTGTTATGTACATTTGTGCATAATACCTTGTGCATGGTACCTTCAATAACTGGACGTACCATGTCAAGGGACATTCTACAGAATATGAAAATTGAAGAAAAGTGGCTTTTTTGTCGACGTCTACCCTGGACAATTATTAATTATCATAATTAAGGGGATATCCCTCTCTGGAATCTTTGAAAAATCGTTTTTTTGCATATTGTCATAATGTCTACTTTCAAGAATATTTTAAGACCAACCAGACCCTGAAATTCTAAAAATTGACGAATTTACACCTGTTTTAGTGGAGCAGTGTGCGTCGGGTCAAGGATTATTCGCGTGTAACGAAAGCGGACACCAAAGCACAAGAACACTTAAGGGGTAAGGCCATAGTAGAATTTAAAAAAATCGATTTTTTTTTCGCTAAAACGGTGCTTGATGATCATAAGAATAAGTTAGTATTCGATTGATAGCAAGAACATTTTTTTTTCACCGGCTTTGAGCGTATAACGTAAGCCCACCTCTGGCACGGCCATAGAGTACCTAAAACTTTAAACGCGTTTTTCTCGAAACAGCTTTTTTCCAATTGGCGTGACAAATAACTTCAACAATTTTCACTCGATTTACTTCAAATTTAAAAGTTATGTTCCTAATTGCATTTCGCAGAGAATTACGGACGGAATTTCTGATTAATCGAAAACTTTTCATTTTATGAGCAGTTTTACACGAAATTTTTCACTGAAAATTCATTCAAATACCTACAACTCAATTAAAATACCTACAACGTTTGAATAAAACGATATTATTTAAATTCCGTACGTACTTCTCTAGGTATTCTAATGTAGATTGACGAGAATTTTTGTTTTTTGTTCGAGGTAAAAAATTGTGGATGCTAAATGTCACGCCGCGGAGCGCCTAAAAAAGATAACAAAAGAAAATATTAGTAGTCGGCCATTTTGTACATCGATAAAGAATATATATTTTTTCGAACAGCTTGGTATTCTAAATAGATGTGTAATTAATTTTATGAGTGAATAGGATTTTTTTTTCCGTTACTTAGTTTTTGTTTTATAGACAAAATAATAACTAATTTTTGGCCCAAAAATCACGATTTATGTTCAAACGTCCGCCATTCTGTCATAAATCGATATTTTCAAAATCGGCTATGACAAGTACTAGATCATAGTATTTAATTTAATAATCTTTTTGGTTTTTTTTTTTCAGATGATTTTCGAAGAAACGCCAGTGGGTACCGTATCCGCAGATTTTTTTACGACGCTCCAAGGATCATACAATATCCTTGTATATTTTTGATATTTTTAAATAAAGAAAATTAAACACATTTTTGAATGTATATACTTTTAGATAATTACAACCCCAATCCGAAATTTCAAATAGTTTTCCTTGAAAAAATTCACAAACATGACCTTTTTTTCCGGCTCCTAGGTGTACATCTCCCCTTAAGTAAATTTCACACTATTGACTGGAATTTGCACAGTTAGCGTTCAAAGAGTAGTCATTTTCGGTTCACTATAGCATTTTTTAATTGGATGAACCATTTGTTAATAACAATGACTACAGTATGATGTTTCTCAAGAGAAAAGTGAGGTTTTCTTTGAAGAAGCTGTCATTTTTTGTATTTTTCGAAATTTCGAAAAGTGGTTCGTGAACCCAAAGCCAGTTGGAAATATTCAAAGAATTTTTTGTTTTGTTTTATTTCAGATTACATTTGAGCCTGGTGGAGATCCCGCCGTTTCGGGCCTCGCCGCTGGAGGACTGCAACGCCAACTGCAGCACCACGAACACTTTGAAAGATTTTCTTCCGACAAAAATTTCATTGTAACCACAAACATGTGCACAACATGCTGGGAAAAAATTAATTTATTCCAACCAATGTATTACGAGAAGAAAATTGTCATTCTGACAAAAATGATCATTAAACAAAAACAATTTTGATGCTCTGGAAGCGAAAGGAAAAAATAAAGATAGGCTAACTCGAATTCTCATTGAATTTCATTTTTTAAATACACGTACACGAACAATTTAAACGAAAAACGTCTATATAGTTGAAAAAAAACCTTTTTTTGTTATTTAAGAGATGTTCGTAATTACGTCCCCTGAAAAACAATGGAGTCAGATAACGATTAGAGCTGATATGTTGAATGTAAAGCTTTAGCCGTTTCGACACCCACTTTGCTCAAACAAATCCAAACTAAACTCCCAAAAAATATAGATATCGTCTTTTATCTATCAGCTTAATTTCAGCCTGGAAAGAATTAAATATTCTTTCATGTAAAAACTGAGGATTTGCATGAAGAATGCAAAAATAAAAACGCGGGTACGCGTTTTTGTTTAGCTTCAACCCATACATTTTACTATGTTGAAGCTTGCATCGTGGGAATGCAGCGAAAATTGAAAACAATTATTTACTTATTTTCTTCATCATCCAAAATCTTATCAAGCAAATTTGGCGCTCGGATTTCTTATGAGGATCCTAAAAAAAACAGAAGGGTAAATCGACCAGTGAATCGACGGGAACCAGTGACTGGACAAGAGATGATTTATATTTAAATTCAGTAAAGAACCCGAATTGCCCATAATAACTCGAATCACTATAATTTAGCAAAAAAATCACAGCTATTGCTAAAACCGATTTCTCAGTTTAGTATCGAATTTTGATGCCACACGAAATTTTCCTACTTTGTGGTACTTGCACACCGCGCAACTTAGTTACGATACGGCTGTGCACAGTAGGTATTAAAAACTCGAAAAAAATAGTTTTTATACATTTTTGAGGGTAAGTATTACTTTCGTTGCTTGAGAAAGAATCAATCTTTGATTTTTTGCTAAATTTTTAAATAAATTCATAATAATAGGTCTGAATTAGAGATATTTATTCACTGGTGCTGTATTCTAACCTCTTCCAGTATATTGACATATGTGCTCTGTTCTGATGCTTCTCAAAGCAGAGTAAAAATTTAGCTTATCTGCTGAAAATTGCTTAATTAATTATTTTTAAGATATGACAATGTACATTTTATTGAACGTTGTCATAAAATCAATTCATTCGTTTTTTTTGCAACATTCAATTTTCTATTTTTCTGTCGAAACAAACTTTGGTAGTTTTTTTTTAGAATTAAGATGCAAAAGAGCATCGTGTATTTTCTACGAAATCGTAATAACGAGTATAATACTCATCTGTATAGGAATATTATATTTTTTTTTGCAACACAGTGATCTCCGAATTAATAAAAATAAATCGTTATGCCTGACAGCGTTCGTCTACACTACACGTCCACTTACTGGCGTTTGAGCGTCCATTCACTGGTCATTTTGTTCATTCACTGGCGATTTAGTCATTTCGCTACTGATCTATCAATTCCTTCAATATTATTTATTGCAATCACTACGAATATTTTTTGTCTGCTATCAGAATAACATCTTTTGGTAGCTACATCCATCGAAAAATTCGTTTTGATCATACTCCCTTTTTAAGGGGTCACAACTAGTTGAAAGTTTTTAAAAAATCGATTTTTCGTTTTCGACGGATTATTATAATAGAAGCTTTAAAAAAAAATCTCTAAAATTTTCAAGTCGGTCCGTCGAAAATTGGGGGAGTTATGAGCGTTTGCAGGTAGGTCCGCTTACCGCTTTACCGTTACAGGTGAAAACTTCGAACGCGTTTTTCTCGTAATGACTTTTTCACAATCGGTGACCAAAATATCTCAAAAACAACTAAACCGATCTGCTTCAAGTTTCACAGACATTTTTCGTACATCAAAAGGCAGTCCTCAATCGAATGATTTCTTTTTTCAAAGCATACTTTTTTTCCATCACGGAAAATACAGTTTTTTTCCCCAAAATTTCGACGACCACTTTCGATCGGCGACCATTTTTTCAAAAATCATTATTTTATTGAATCCTTCGATCAAAGACTAGATAATACGGTACAAAAACTAAATTCATGTGGTTTTTTTTATTTCAAATGATTCGTTCCCGCGCAGGAGTGGTCACCGCGAAGGACCTTTTTTGCACAGCGGTCTGTGCAATTTACTGTATCTCCGTCGTTTATAAATATTTCCCAATAAAAAAATTGTCAAAGATACGTGAAATGATACCCTTTACTATGAAAGAAAAGTTAAAAACCTGTACCCATTTCCAAAAAAAAAAAATTCACGAAACACCTCTTTTTCCGACCGTGAACTAGGTGTACCCCCCGTGCAGAAATTTTGGCAGGGATACAGCTGGATTCTGACTTGTATCCCGGGCTCCCAGTCGGGATCTAGTCCGATATCGGATCAGATTCTAAGACTAAATGTAAGATCCGTAAACTGGATTCCATTAGGGATCCAGAACCGGATCCTTTAATGACTCTAAATAGATTCCCCATGGAATCATTGAGGAATCTTGGAAGGATCACGGGTAAATACAGGCTGAAATAAAATGGCAAAAATGGAATTATTGCATGTTAAATTTATTATAAAAATAATTAACATTTATACATTTTTGGTGAATTAAAATATCAATTTAAAAAATGAAAGGTAAGAACATAAAAAATGGAAAACTACGACTGGGTTATCGTTTTTTGGACTACTTGGCGTCCTTTGCGTCCATCTCAGTCTTTTGCGTTGGATATTCCTATCTATAGAAATTGGAAATTCCTATCTATAGATAGGAATTTTATAGATAGGAACCTCTAGATGGAAATTCTTACCTATAGATAGGAATTTCATAGTAATACCGAAAATACACGTGACGCCAAAATTTTCAAAGATATGCCATCGTCGTCATACATATTCCGATACGGATGCAAGTTGGATTCTAACCGGGTTACCGGTTTTGGGGAATCCACGACAAATCCTGATCGGGATTTGATCGGACATAGGGTATCCCTGTCAAAATTTCTGCACGGGCCGTTAAAGTCTATCTGAATCATATAGTGTCGTTATTCGTCCATTTACTGGTCAGTTTACCCTAGAGTTTTTCGTAGCCCAAATTTTCTAAAAAAAGATATCGGGCTACTGAACTTTCGTTACGTCCCAACGATGCAAACTTCAATATCATAAACTTTCGCATCTTTCTCGTTCTTCTAGGTTGCTCTTTTCTACTTCTCTCCCCTCTGCGCCTCAACGACTCTCACCCTAGATCTCTTTTTCCCTCGATTTCCACCTCTCTCAAGCTAACTACCTCTCTCTCTCTCTCTCTCTCTCTCTCTCTCTCTCTCTCTCTCTCTCTCTCTCTCTCTCTCCCCCTCCTCTCTCTCTCACTATTTCTTTGCATCAGCGAGGATCTAAAACTATAGTATCCCGAGTCTCAGGTGGAGCATCGCGAGTCCGCGTCCGCAGACAGCCCTTCGTCGTCGTCGTCGTCACATTCCCTCATTCCCTCTTCACTTACTCCAGAGGTTCGTCAGTTACTCTCTGTCTATCTTTCTCTCTCATTTTCTCCCTCCCGTTCCCTCCATTCTCGCTCGTCCTATTAATTTCCAGCGCCAGCGAGAGATCTCTCGTGCATCCTCTCGGCGCTCCGACGTTGGTAGCTGAACGCGCTTTTCGTTCGAAACCGCATTCGCGCAAGTGCAACTGATTCACGGACGTGTTTCTAACACCCGATCGAAAGCGCGATACGTAAGTGCACCTGTCAACGAGATATCGCCGAGAAACGATATTCCTTTTTTTCGCTTCCCTCCCACGGAAAATGGAACTCGAGCAAAAATCGTTCGCGACTCGTTGAAGCCGTTCAAAACAAAAACAGCAGTGCGATCGATAAGTTTAATCGACGATATTAAATTACCATCGACGTTACGGATCTTTCGGAATTCGCAATCAAAATTACATTTTTTTTCAAATTTGTGAGTTCCTTTGAATCGTGGGAACGTCGAAGATTTTTGAAGTTTTCGAAAAAAAGGCTGTAGGGGTGCGTGTCTGGTCACGAGGGAGCTTCGTACCAGAGGGCTGCGTGATAACAGCGTGAGACTCTGGCAAGCGTGGTGGGCAAAAAAAAGAGAGAGAGAAATAACCTAAGTTGTCGTTTCTCCGAGTGCGCGCGGCTTAATAGAGAGGGAGAAGAGGCGCGAGAGAGGCCTATATCATATATATCTATATGTATATATATATATATATATAAAGGTATATATAGATAATATGTATATGTACTGACATATATACATATATATACATATATAAATATATGTATGTATATATATATGCTTGTTAAAGCCCGATATATATAAGCACGATATTCTAACGGTACTCCTGCGCTGCGGTCAGACCACGTGAATACTTTCGCGGATACCGCCTTACACATAAAGAGTATAAATACGTGTGCCTGCAGCAGAGTTGTGCATTGTGCTTGGAAATAAAGCGCGCGAGACGGGCGAAAAATCAAATTAAAATATCTCGCGAGTGTCGGGTGAATTTCGTCGCTCGATCTGGAAATACCTTTCCTGTAAGGTCTCAAAGTCAAAAGTGGACTGAACTTTCCCAGTTTAGGCGAAAGACCGGTGACAGCTGTCAAAAGATCGTTTATCAGACTACACAGGGACAAGAGTGGCGAGTTATCGGCAGTTCGATTTTCTAGAATTGAAGGGAAGAAGGGTGACGATGAATCGGCGGTGAAGCGATAAGGGATATCGGATTTATCCAGATTTTTCCGTGTGAAGAGAAAGATCGGTGGGAAAAGTGTCGAGGAATTGGCGAAAAATCGTTTGCCGAGGATCTTCAAGGACTCGGGAGAAGCAGCGTGATCGTGAGGGATCGAAAGAACGATCTTGAGATACGCGACTGGTATCGGCTGCAACGATCGATCAGAGATCGGTATCGAGCAGGTTCGCCATTCCGTGAGAACGGAAGTTCGATTTTTCCAGGTTTGCACTCGGCTGGTTTGGGGACAATGGCTTCGATCGCTTTTTGGATTTTACTTTCCTGCGCCACGATCCTCTTCATCTTGGCGAAAGTACTCGCCTGGACGATGCGTCGTCGTGAAAATGGGAAATTCTCGCAATTCGCCAGAGACGACGGGACGGCCGTGAGAGCCGGCAGAAAATCGAGAAAGGAACGAGCCAACAGATCGAGGCACGACGAGACCGTCAATCCGAAGGAATTCGATACTCCGAGCGATACGAACGAGAAGAAAATTCTTCGCGGACCCACGCCTTTTCCTCTCATCGGCAGTCTTCACCTTCTTCGCGGACCCGGAGGTCCCTTCGCCGCGTTCACCAGACTCTCGCGTCAGTACGGTGACATCTACGAGATTCAACTTGGTACCGCAAAATGCATCGTCGTCAGCAGTTACACCCTGCTCAAAGAGGTCCTCATCACGAAGGGCAACCACTTCGGTGGACGACCCGATTTTCTACGATTTCATCTGCTCTTCGGTGGCGATCGTAACAATTGTGAGTACATTCATTTTTACATTGCACTCGCTGCGTCAATGTCATCGTGTCATCAATGTCGTCAATGTGGAAAATCGCTGCTAGATGAGGTCCTGGCAGTATATCTGTGGCCCCTTATTCTGACCACGTAGTCTTCATATTTGACCCAAAATAAGACTTTTTTCCGGAGTGGCAAAAATGGAAATTCTACCCTTAAGGGAGTGAAACGGGGGTTTGAAGTTGATGTGAGACGACATATTTTTTGGTCAGATTTGCGTGAAACTTGGTATAAATACACTCAAATACAAATAATTAACCATGTATTTCAGCATTTTCCGAAATGTAACCTTTAAGGGGGTTAAAGGGGAGTGTTAAGGTTTGTATTCAAAAACCTATTTTTTGACCATATTCTGACCACACAGTGGTCGTAATTTGACCCAAAATAAGACTTTTTTCAAGAGTGGCAAAATCGAAATTCACACCCTTAAGGGAGTGAAACGGGGGTTTGAAGTTGATGTGAGACGACATATTTTTTGGTCAGAGTTGCTTGAAACTTGGTATAAATACACTCCAATACAAATAATTAAACCTGTATTGCAGCAATTTCCGAAATGTAACCTTTAAGGGGGTTAAACGGGAGTGTTGAGGTTTGTATTCAAAAACCTATTTTTTACCTCATTCTGACCACACAGTCGTCGTAATTTGATCCAAAATAAGACTTTTTTCAAGAGTGGCAAAATCGGAATTCACACCCTTAAGGTAGTTCCTCTGCGAAAATCTCAACCAAAAGTTTACATACCATGTTCATGTTTAAAAGATTGATAATTGGTTTAATTAGTAATAAATAAAATTAAAAACTACGCAATATTGACTCGGTATTAGTAGATAATACGATGGATATCATTTATTGCCGTAAAATATATTTTATATTGTGTTTTTTATCTACCATTGCCAGTAAACTTTTTGCCGGGACTGTCCAGGCTTTGCCCCAATTGTTTTTTTTCCAGGCTTTGCCAGGCTTTGCCAGGCTTTGCACCAAAATTGTGAGGGCTTTTCATGGTTATATCTTGGAAACTAGATGGTGAATCATTCTCATTTTTTTTCACATTATTCGTGATATCTTACTCTAGCTTATCCTCGTTTTTTATCAATTTCTTAATTTTAGTTTTGACGGTAAAATTAATGATGCTCTGTTTGGCCATCATAACGCATTTGTTGCGTGTAAACCAAGCCAACTTTAAGTGTAAATATCTCAGGTTTGGGGTGGTCAAACTTATTCAAATTGCACAGATGTTTGGATAATGTATTGAATAACATATATGTCAAATTTTAACCATTTCTTAATTCGACTCTTCTGTGGAGGTACTACCTTAAGGGGGTGAAACGGTGGTTTAAAGTTTATATGAGACGACATATTTTTTGGTCGGATTTGCGTGAAACTTGGTATAAATACACTCCAATACAAAATAATTAAACATGTATTTCAGCAATTTCCGAAATGTAACCTTTAAGGGGGTTAAACGGGAGTGTAGAGGTTTGTATTCAAAAACCTATTTTCTGACCATATTCTGACCACGCAGGCGTTGTATTTGACCCAAAATAAGACTTTTTTCAAGAGTGGCAAAATCGCAATTCACACCCTTAAGGGGGTGAAACGGGGGTTTAAAGTTTATATCAGACGACATATTTTTTGGTCAGATTTGGGTGAAACTTGGTATAAACACACTCCAATACAAATAATTAAACATGTATTTCAGCAATTTCCGAAATGTAACCTTTAAGGGGGTTAAACGGGAGTGTTAAGGTTTGTATTCAGAAACCTATTTTTTGACCATATTCTGACCACACAGTCGTCGTAATTTGACCTAAAATAAGACTTTTTTGAAGAGTGGCAAAAATTAAAATTCGCACCCTTAAGGGGGTGAAACGGGGGTTTAAAGTTTATATGAAGCGACATATTTTTTGGTCAGATTTGCTTGAAGCTTGGTATAAAAACACTTCAATACAAATAATTAAACATGTATTTCAGCAATTTCCGAAATGTAACCTTTAAGGGGGTTAAACGGGAGTGTTAAGGTTTGTATGAAAATATCTATTTTTTGACGAGATTTACTTGAAACGTACAAAATTTATTTTATAGATAACTCGTCGAGTAGTACTTTTAATTTCTTAACTTGTATGCCACACATATGTGAGTGTTAAAAAACATTCAAAGTTTAACACCCCTGTCTCACCCCCTTAAGGGTTGAATTACGATTTTTACCACTTTTGACAAAAGTCTCATTTTGGGTGAAATATGAAGCGTGGTCAGAATTAGGGGCCACAGATATCGTAATATCCCCGAGGCCCTCGAAGCCCTATTTAAAAAAAATTCGATTACTGTTTTTTTTGAGTCACCAAAATCGGTACTCTAATTCGATTTTGTTATCAGGCTGCTGAGCAAGTGAATTAAAGAAATTATGTCTCGTGTTTTTTCGTAAGGCGAATCAAATTCTTTTGAGCCAATTTCCATTTTTTTCGACGAATATGACAATTTCTAAACATTAACTGGATGAAGATACGCAGGATGATGAAACATTCAAACATTTTGTTAAAAAATACATGTCATCCTGACCCTCATGAAAATTAAGGTCATAATATCGGGGCTAATAGAGGACTTTAATTTCGCGAAGACAAAAATTACTAAATTTTGGACTAGTTTTTTTAAATTAGACTTTTCTTTTTTGGAGATTACATTGAAATTTTCATTCGGAAACACAATTCCGTTGGCACCGCCACGTCATTGGTGAATTTTTCACAGCAATGTAAGTGCCTCCGCCGTCTGTATGGAAGCGGAGACGATACGTTCACCGCAAGGGAGCTATCGTATTCCTTCTTGACTTTCCTCGGTCCCACGAAATTCGGACTAGAGCTTCGGTTCGAGCTGACGCGTAGGTAACTCGTCAGTCTGGGACGGAGTTTCTTATTGCGGAAGTTAATGCACCTTTGCGATCAGCCGCTTGAATAACGTCTTATCGCGTTTCGTGAAATCCAGCCTGCGCTTCTCTCGTTGGATGTTCCCTGTCTGTAGCCTGCGAACGTGTCGCATATATCGATTCTTTTTCGTTCGAAAATTTATTTCGTTTCTCTCGTTAGTTTTATTCGAATACGTTTATTTAAACTCTCAATTTATTGAAATTCTAATTTATCGAAACTCTCAATTTATTGAAATTCTTAATTTATAGAAATTTTTAATTTATTGTAATTCTTAATTGATTGAAATTCTTAATTTATTGAAATTTGTAATTTATTAACAGTTTATTTATTTTTATTCTCTTCCCTCGTTAATTTTTTGTTATTGTACGCCGATTGAACGAATTCGTGATCTTTCACGAAGATTCAACCGGTTTTATTAGGCTCGCGAAACGTGCGCCAGAATTTTTTATCGTATATTAATATTTTTTTACTATTTTTAGTTAACTTTATTTTTAACTTACGAAAGGAAAAAAAAAGAGTTTTTTTTTTCTTTCGGGCCATTGAAACCCACTGGAGCAGTCTTATAGATGTATCACAAATCAACTTTTCTCTACCTAATGATTTGCAACGGTGTTGCAAATTATCAATTTTTTCAGGTTTTTTGCTTGCTTTTTAGGTGCAAGGATAAAAAGATTATGATAAGGTCTAATCCGAGCGGCAGTTCCACCGTATCTATACGAGACTGGATCTTACACTGTAAGATAATTATAGGCCGATAATACAGCTAATGGACGGTTGTCGGGCAGAAAATGAACGTGATTGTATACGTACATATGCGTTAATTCATTCACCGTAAAAATCAAGAAATAACGATATATATATAAAATAAATATAATTTATTTTGCGATCAGTTGCAAATCGGTGTTTCTTATCTCATAAAAACTAAGTTTCAGTATATTTATGTCTTGACGCTCGAATACGTGCGTTCGCAGCAAATAAAGTTGTGAAGTACGCTTATCAATATTGTAAAATTCGAATGATACACGTGCTTGAAAAAAAATAGTGCATAGATTATATCTGTCTTTGGTTCTTTTTTCACCTTTGATGGATTATTAAAGAATTCAGAACATGCTGTGCAAGTTTAGTCCACTTAGGGCCAAACAGCCGTAGAGATAGTTACCTTGAACAAGTTTAAGGAGGGTTGAGCGTTTAACCGATGAATTTTAAAGTATACCGATTTTTTTAAACGCAAATATTCCATCCACCTTCACATTAATATCTAGTTTATCATGAAGGATCGTGAAGGGAACTGGAATTTGGCCAATGAAAGCAGTAAATATGTCAGCAAGACATTCGAGGAGGCGAATAAAATCACGTTTTTTTTCCTTAAAAAATAGAAAACTGCTTTTCTATGAATCTACGATTTAAAAAAAAAATTTATTAATCAATTTTTTTTATTAGCTGTTTTTTTATTTATCCAAGCAATGGGTCAGATTAATTAAAAAAACTCGCAAGCTGTGCAGTCCATAATCGTCCGGGAACGGCTCGACGAAGATATTTTTGGGAGGCAAAAAAAAGCAGAAAATTAGCCCATCTTTATCGATTTTTGTATTTCTAATCGTTGATCTGGGAATCCAAAAACTGAAGATTTTACCGATCTAGTGTGCTCCGAATAAAAATGAAAAAATTATCAATTTTTTTAACCCTCCTAATGCTTTTTTCAAATTCACGTCGGGAATCGTAAAAATTCGAGTGAGATTTCCCGATTGGCTACGAAGAGCGATGATCTTGCAGCAATTGCCTCCATTTCCAATCCGCAGGCAGTTTTCCGTTGACGTGGTCTTCAGTTTAGTGATTTTTTATTCGAGTGACACAGCCGCCCTTGCAAAAATAGATTATTTTCCATAATATTGCTCGCTCATAGTTGAACATCCGCCTAGTAACGTATGCATAGAGAACGGAGAAGTTGCACGAGTCCATCACGTGCTTGAGCGCGGTGAAATCTCAAGTTACACATTAAATGCTGCTCGCGATGGTAGGAAAGTGCGAGTTGACGAAAGCGTGGTGCGAACTCATTGGATTTGCGGTATTATTTAATCTATTTATCGTAAGGAGAGAAAGGCTTGAGGCCGCCCCTTGAGACGTGTCTCTCGAGGACGCGATAGCGAAATGATCGCGGTCGATTCATACGTGGCCCAATGGATTTTGTTGACAAATTTCTCAACGGATGACCTGAATTTCAGCGATACTACGCAATTCTAATTTCTCCGCGAGAAATTGCCCTAACGAAAATGTCCGTACCGATTTATAGTAACAAAAAAATCGTAAAAAAATCAATTATTGGTCGAATTTATATCCGAAGAAAAGCTCCAGTGTCATCCTCTTATTTATAACGATAAAAATCATGATTTTAAACGGCTTCAGGGGTCTTCACACTTTAGACGATAAAAAAGGCTATTTTCGAGAATTTTTTGACAGGTTTATATTATAGATATTAATATAAAAGTTGTTACACTTAATAAACACACTTTCGAAATACATTAAAAAAATGTTTTAATGTATTTATGTAACCCAAACAAACTTTAAACGTGTTTTTCTCTTACCAACGTTTTTCGACGGTTTGTTGATAAAATCTTCGAAACTACTGAACCGATCGTTATGAAATTTTAACCACATATTCTTTACAACTATAGCTATAGCGCGAATCAGGGATTTAAAAAAATTTTATATTTACTATTTTTTTCGCCAAAAACGGTGAAAAAAACACCTTTTTTCGCAAAATCTCCGCCATTTTGTTATTTTTGCATATATAAAAAATCGTATGATATGCGCTATAGACATTAACATACTGAATCTAAAACCGTTTGATTTTTTTGTTTCGGATGATTCATCTTCGAGATTTCAACAGCACAGACCTACAGTTTTTTTTGGACATTTTTTAACTACCATTTTCGTCTATAAATAGTAACTTAAATTTTTTGTTTTTAATTTCAGTGTATTTCGAAAGTGTATTCATTAAACGTAAAAACTTATATCTATATATTTATGATATAAACTTATCAAAAAAATTCGTGAAAATAGCTTTTTGTTAGCGTCTAAAGTGAGAAGACCCATTAAGACCTTATATATCATTGGATGGTCGGGAAACAAGGTTTTTTTGGGTTTTTTGTTTGACGATACTAATGAAGCACTCAAAATGTGGTTTTAAGGGTTCATTTTACATATCTGTAGGTACTTGAGTCAATGTTTATTTTCTAAAGTAGCGGGTGGAAAGAGAATGCCTTTTTTAAGGCCCTCCACGGGCGGTCTCGTTGGAGACGCACGTGAGCATCTAGAATATAATTTTATTCTTTCGTAATCTACATAAGTTTTGCTAGTGAAGTACACAAGATTATAACAAAATGTTGATTTTTGCAAAATTGGCACCACTGAAAAAAAGAAGGAACCAAAAAAACTGCGTTTATCTGTTTATAAAAACCGTAATTGTTGATAGATCGTAACAATCGTGTGTACTTCGCTGGAAAGTCTATCCAAAAAAGTGCAGTAGAAATTTTGAGTCAATCGGTTGAAAATTGCAGGAGGTACGAGTTCGCCCCATTTTAAAAACATGGTTTTGAGAAAACGGCGTTTGAAAGCTATAAACCATTTTCCTTTTGACCATATCATTCTTCGGATGTTTATACATATCAACCACATATTTTTGATATGTATATACATAATTTAAGACAACAAAAAGTTGCATTTTTTTTAAAGGTATTAAAAATGTTTTTTTTTTAAGGTATTAAAATATATTCAAAGGTATTGAAATGTTTTTCAAGGCCTCAAAATGATTGTGGCTTTTACATGAGGAAGTTGCCGACAACGCGAACTGAAAATATTTTCGATCTTTCATTTACGAGCGTTCCATGATAAATCTTAAGTCATAAAAGTCTCCATCTATCAGGTATATTTGAACTTGTGATTTTGCGCGGATTTTATGCGGAATTGCATTCATCTGTCAGCTATATTTTCCGCAGCCTCCGGGGTACTAAAATCTAAAGCTTCGTGTACGTGGGACGAGTTATACGACTAAATGTTGCAGCGTTGCCTATGATCGTGCAGCCACATCAGCCCGAGGGAATCCTTTCTCCCTGATGAAAATAATCACTACGCAAATACCCATTTGTTTCTATTTGATTGGTCAGGAGAGTCGATGATCCGCGGGGCACTTCATGTCAAAACCTTCGCTTCGCGAGTTCTTGAAAGCTCGTACTTTCGAATACCAAATGAGTACCGAAAATTTCGGTTCACGCGCACACTGCGTGACAGGATTATTAAAAAACTGAAAAAAAAAACAATTTTTTATGGAATGGGAAAAAGAACTTCGACTTTGATAGATTTTTTTTAATTCGTCGATAGACTATCGTCAGGGGGAGTTGTAGTGAATATTGAAGAAATATGCGTATCAATATCTACATAATTTTAAACATTGATAAAAGTATAACGAATAAAGTGTTATAAAAAATAATCGTAAAAAAATTAAAAATCGTGCCAAAGACGACCTAGTACTAATGTATTGTAAAAATACCGATTTTTCGCGCATTAAAAAAAAGTCAAAATTATTCAATGATTATTCAAGAAACACTGACAAGAATATCCAAATATGTTATAAATAATGTGAAAACATTATGCACGGTATATTATAAAAAGATAATGGTACAATTTTTTTCAAATCGTACAAAAAAGTAATCTAATACCATGTTATCATTAAAATAACGCATTTTTTTAGCATTTCCAGAGTGTCATATTCGATGTCTATTGTAGAAACAGCGGTATGAATATTCAAATATTTTATAAATAATATAAAACTATTACGAGCAATATATTATAAAAACAGTCGTACAACAATTAAAAGATCATACAAAAAAATTATAATATTGTTTTATCTTAAAGATAAAGCCCTTTTTCTCGCATTTCCGAAATATCATATTCAATGACCATTCAAGAAACAAGCGAAATAAATAACCAAGTATGTCATAAATAATATAAAAATATTATAAACGGTATATTGTTTTTAAAAAGTCGTACAAAAACTTAAAAACTGTACAAAAAAATTATCTAATATTATTTCATCACTAAACTATCGCATTTTTTCGCGCATTTCTAGAATGTCATACTCGATAGCTATTGAAGAAACAGTGAAATGAATATCCAAATATTTGATAAATAATATAAAAATATTATGAACAGTATACTATAAAGAATAGCTGAAAGAATAGAATTGAAAGATCGTACAAAAAAATAATCTAATGTTATATTATCATAAAAATAAGGCATTTTTGCGCATTTCCAAAATCTCAGAGTCGATGACTATCAAAGAAACAACGAAATACATATCCAGATATATGATAAATAATATAAAAATATTATGAACGGTATATTGTAAAAAAAACGTCATAGAAAATAAAAAAAAATTGTGCACCAAAAATAATGCGTTTTTTCGCGCATTTGCAAAACACCGAACAATTTTAAAAGAATCTCCTAACACACGCATGTGCACCGAGTACATTGTACTTCGACTATGTCTCGCAAGAAACAGAGACTAGGACTTTCCCTCGTCATCCTGAAAATTCAAGGCTTTCCAACTCGCGAAAAAAACACTTCCTTCTTTCAAAACGAGCTTTGCCCAAGCGCGTCTTCTATCCCTCTCGTACTTTGGGGCGGGAGCCTGAATTAGAAGGTCCAAAAAAGCGTTTATTTCGGGAATTTTTTTAGAACGAAAAAAAAAACAAGTAAGCCCAGTAAACATTGAGGTATCTTTTCATGTATATTTGAAATGTATAAAAAAAATTCAACATGAAACAATAAATGACTGCAGATTTATCAGCCTATTCCATGTGCGTCTTGCCACTGCAGTTCCCGATCGGCGGGAAATATGCAGCTCGTAATTGTTGACTGAACCAAATAAACCAATAAAATTATCAATTATCATAGATTTTTCTTCTGGGTGAATTAAGAAAAAGCTGAAAAAATCGTGAAATTAAAACTTTTCTCAGGGGTGAAAAAAAGTGTTAAAAAAGCACTTTAACGTGGTATAAAAATGATTTAAAAATACTTTTTCAACGACTTATTTAATTCACTTTGAAGAGATTTTCATAGTGAAGAAAATAAACTTTGGTTTAATTCAATAGGTCGTTTAGTTTTTTTTCTGTCACGTCCGCCAATTTGGAAAAATCGTGAAAACGAAAACTGGAAAGTTTCCAATATGACGGAGCTGTGACAGAGTGTTATAGCAAGGTCGCCGCGGGAGTTGCGAGTCGGCGTGCAGTTTAGCTTCCCGTAGACTTTGATGTGCAAAAAAATTGAAACATTTTTCCAGTTAGACCATGTAGATTCTATGTGACGGTAATTAAAATGAAGACGATGCGAATTTAAGAAAATGGCACGCATTTACAAAAAAAAAAACAACATTTTACGCAACATTTCTGTAAAATGTGCATTAAAAAAGTATTTTTTTTCCAATTTTTCAAAAACAATTCTTGGCAAGTAGAAGGTACCAATATTATCAATATTTCGACCAAGTTTCAACTCAATCTGCTTGAGGGGCTATTCGAGTGTGACACTTTAAAAACATCGATTTTTTTGCCTTTTTCGACAGTTTATACTTTCAAGAATATGAGATGAGATTTTTATACTTTCAAGATTTTTATACTTTCAAGAATATGAAATGAGATTTTTCAAATTTGCTGACATTGTAACTCAAAGAGCAATTACCCGATTGACTTGAAATTTGAACTGAGTACTCTTGGATATATTTACTCTACAATGACGTAGGATATTTTTGATTGGATGAAAATTGATGATTTGGCATTGAAAAAAACGACCATTTTATTTTTAATTACCATTTTTTATTTTGATATTTTTCGAAAATCCTACGTCATTGTACAGGAAATACCTTTTTTCCTTTTTCGGATTCAGCTACTCAATCGGCCGGAATCATGTCAGCAGTGGAGGAACTTTTTTTTTTGGCGCCTCCGAAGGCAGCGCATAAGTCGCTTGGATCTCAATATTTTTCTATGAAAAAATTATGTAATATAGGTCAAACATAGCCAAATATATTCTCAATTTTCCGAAACATTTAATTGAGTACTGTTTTTTCAAAAAATTCCCGAAAATCACCCAAATTTTCAGCGTTCACACTCGTATAGCCCATAAGGGGAGATATACACCTGGGAGCCGGAAAAAGGTCATTTTCGTGGAATTTTTTCAAGGAAAACTATTTGAAATTTCGGATTGGGGTTTTAATTATCCAAAAGTATATACATTCAAAAATATGTTTAATTTTCTTTATTTAAAAATATCAATAATATACAAGGATATTGTACGATCCTTGGAGCGTCGTAAAAGAATCTGCGTAAACGGTACCCACTGGCGTTTCTTAAAAAATCATCTGAAAAACAAAACCAAAAAGATGATTAAATTAGATACTATAATCTAGTGCTTGTCATAGCCGATTTTGAAAATATCGATTTATGACAAAATGGCGGACGTTTGAACATAAATAGTGATTTTTGGGTAAAAAATTAATTATTATTTTGCCTATAAAACAAAAACGAAGTAACGGGGGAAAAAAATCCTATGACAAGTACTAGATAATGGTGTATAGAATAACCACAAAAAACCTCAAGGCAATCGGTTCGTTGGTTTTCGAGAATTTTCGGGTACCGATTTGAAAAACGTGGTTTTTGTTCGGTGCCAGCTCGTCTTCCTCAAAGGTGGCAGAGGCAAAGCGGTGTATGAATTATTTCGAAAATACGCACCGTCCATATTCCGTACCCCACGACGTAAATACGGTGTACGTACATCGCTTTTTTTTTCCCTCCTCCTCTCGTTATTTTTTCGTCATTTTCTACCAAAGGGAAGAAACGAAGGGGTGGTGTAAAAATAAAAGACGCGTTGAACGCCGCGCTGGCTGCAGGATGTAGATTGCGCGACTGGTTGTTGGCGTTCGCCAGGTAAACTCGTAATACTGGGAGCAGGAAGCGCTCTCGGCCTCTTCGAGAGATAACTTGACAGTCGAATTAACCGCTTCTCGGAACGGACAGCCCAGATATACTGGTGTGTGAGCCGGCATAAAGCGGCGCATCTGCTGTCTCTTCTGATCACGATCCCGCGATGCGCACCGGCTATCTTTTCTGCTTTGATCGTTGATTTTTCACGTGTCTCTGCGTGTGTGTTGGTGTCCGTAATATAATATCCTTTCTCCGTATACACGTATCCAAAGAGTGGCTGTTTCGAGGACGGTCCTTGGAACGACCATTCCATGGATACGCTGACAGCCAGAGGTGATTTTGAAGCCACCGGGGTGTTCGTAATGTCGAGTGAGGGGACGAAAGCCAAGAGGATGGTCCACAAAGTCAAGTGTCTTCAAAATCACCCTTCTCTGTATACAGATATATGTACATTCGCGTGTATGTGTCCGTACGTGTTTACACGTTGCTGCGCAATGAGAGCCATGAGCAGGGCCACACTCGTAACGCATCGTATTTTTCTTTCTTTTGGCAAGTGCACGAGTTATTTTGCCGCGGGACGTCTTTTTAATCACGCGAGCATATACTCCTGTTTATCATCGTACGTACAGTCCGAGTACTCGCATTCAAAGCCACCCGGAGCGGCAAAAATTGCCACTTGTCAACGTCCCCTTCAGTTTGCCCTGCCCACATAAAATTACAATCCGGCGAATCTTATTTCGGGAGCTTCGTTGAAGGACCTCCGATGGTCGCATTGGCGCGGGTCGGAAATCCGCGAGAATTCGCCCGGGTAAAGGCAATTGTCCCGGGATAGTCCCTTTGTTGAATTTTCTTTTGAAAAACGTAGGAAAGTCTCGACCAGATGGTATTTTCCTTGAGAATGGCGAAGACGTCTGAAACAATTTATTTGGACGACTGAGAAGACATCTGGAAACGTCATTGGGTATGACGTTTCCAGATGTACACGTAGGTACACGGAGAGAATTTTTAAGTAATTTTTACTGTGAAATCACAGTAACTCGGTGACAAATGTGCAATTCTTCAGGTTTTTAGGAAATAAATTATAAATTTTCATGGAAATGAATCAAAATTTACTTTTGCGTAACAGAAATTTAAAATATTTTCCAGAATTTTTACTGAAATTAATAGTAAAATTTCATGAAACGTAAAGATTACGACAATAAGTTAAAAAAGTGCTAATATAAATGAAATTTTTCAGTGGAACATTGAGAAATTTGCGTGTTTTCCATAAAAATTTAAAAAAGGAAGCCGAAATTTTCCGTGCGTCCACCGGAATTTTACGTTCTTTATAGTAAAATCAGTTAGGGCTAGGTCGCCTGACCGTACGCGTGAGTTCTGTGTGTAAGCGTGCGTATACGTGAACGCAAGCTGTGAGAGTGTGCTTGTGTATGACGCAGTATGACGAGCACGAACGACGCCGACCCGCGTTGCTTAGCAACAGCGGTACCGCGCATGCGCATTATAGTACGAAGCATGGGCCAAGAAAGCCTCGTGGTCTCATGCAGTCTAACGTGTTCTACGCAGTTCTACGCAAGAAAACAAAGAAACGTGAAAAGAAACTTCGATAAAGGACGTCTACAATGGTACGGAAAGATGATATGCTAAAATAAGTAGCAATCAGGAACACAAATGTTCAGAAACGCCGATGAATACAGTATATAGAGTATTTATTTAATCATAGGGAATTAATTTTTCGCTAGGGATTTTAGAAATTTCAAGTTTGTCCAGGTTATTTTTACTGTAGAAACTTGGAATTTTTGAGACAGCCCATTGTTAAAATTTTTCAAATTTTTAATGTAATTTTTACGGAGATTTCACCGTAAAAAATACTTAAAAATTCTCTTCGTGTACTGAAGAATGACGACAATTTTTACGAATCATGTTCGAGGTTCCTTTTGATGACTGCGTTTTGGAGCTACCTATTGTCAGGTAACAAGATCCTCCAAGATCTGTGAAAGTCCTTGATTGGGTATATTTGAATCGTTGAAGATTGGCAGGCAGTTCGAACGGTTTGAAGAACTTTGAAGAGCGCTCGGCAAAAGTCCCATGTTCAGCTAGTTGGAGCCTCCAATAATATTTTGAGCCCGAGGAACTTTGATTAACGAGCTGCGTTCAAATTGTGCCGCGGGAATGATTTGCTCATTTGTGGGAGCCTGGAGCGTATGTGAACCGTGAGGGTTGGAATTCCAGAATTGAGATTGAAGAGCTACCGGACTTGAATCGTCACGAAGGATTACGCGGTTGTCAGAATGAGTACGAACCAAAAACGATATTGTGTATGAAAGGAAATTTGGACTCTTAGCGTATCAAGCTGTTGGGATTACAGTACATAAGGGGTATTCTCATTTTAGACGCTAAAAAGCCTATTTTCATGAATTGTTTTGATAGGTTTATATTGTAGATATCGATATAAAATTTACACTTAATAAATACAAATTCGAAATACATAAAAACGTTTTTTTTTTAAATTTAAGTCACTATTTATAGACGAAAATGGTAGTTAAAAAAATGTCTTAAAAATTGTAGGCCGGCGCTGTTGATGACGTCTCCGAGATGAATCATCCGAAACAAAAAAAATCAAACGCTTTTCGATTCAGTATGTTAATGTCTATAGTGCATATTATACGATTTTTGATGTATGCAAAAATAACTAAATGGCGGACATTTTTCGAAAAAAATTAAAAAAAACGTGTATTTTTCACCGTTTTTGACAAAAAATGGAAATATTAAAATAAAAAAAATCCTTGATATGCGCTATAGCTATAGTTGTAAAGAATATGTTGTTAATATTTCATGAGGATCGGTTCAGTAGTTTCGAAGATTTTATCAACGAGCCGTCGAAAAACGTTGTTTCGAGAAAAACGAATTTAAAGTTCGTTTGGGTTACATACAATTTTTTAAAAATGTATTTTGAACGTGTATTTATTAAGTGTAAACAACTTTTATATTAATATCTATGATATAAAACTATCAAAAAAATCATGAAAATAGCCTTCTTTTAGCCTCTAGAAAATAGCCTAAGTGAGAAGACCCTTTAATTTCTTTCTAGACGAAACGTTGATTTCGGGAATAGGATGATGTGTCACTCCAAGAAAATAGAACAAAAATGTGCTTTGATTAGTCAAAGATGATTTTCAAGATGTTATCTATATAGATAACATCTTCCAATGCCTTCAAAATCATCTTTGACTAATCAAAGCACATTTTTGTTCTATATAGATAACATCTATATCATCTTTGATTTAGATATTATCTATATAGATAACTTGATGATAGGTTATGATCGTCAAGTTATCATCTTATCCTAGAAGATGTTATCGTCGTATCATCAACGTCAAGATACCACTTTCGAAATCGATATGGCAATAGAACAAAAATGTGCTTTGATTAGTCAAAGATGATTTTGAATCATCCATAGATAATTTCTTCGAATGCCTTCAAAATCATCTTTGACTAATCGAAGCACATTTTTGTTCTATTGCGATATGGCAAGGCTGCCATATAGCTCATGGCAGCCTAGGAGGGCCAATGGAGGGCTCATAAAGGGCTCATCTAGATGTTCTCCAATACTTTATGAAAAAATATTAAAAATGGGCAAAGTAGGTAACTAACATAGAAAGGCCCACCTAAGATCGAAATACAGGCTAGAAATAGCACTAGTCAGCTATAGGATTGACTGGTCCAAGGGTATCAGGTTTCTGTCCTGACAGCAGAGATTCCATCGTTGGAGAACCAGCTTTGAGCAATCAATAAAAATTGTGAATAAAGAGAACCAGGTTTCTGTCCTAATAGCAGATATTTCATCATTGGAGAACGATCTTTGAGCACCAACAAAAATACCCAATAAAAATCCTCGTTCTGTGTAATTTTACGATGTTCCATCATGTTTATGCAGCCAGTTGAGCTCATCACGAGCCAGTGCGGAGAATAATAAATAGACTCTATCCTTTGTTATCGTTTCAGCTCTGGCTCTCTGCGACTGGTCGGACCTTCAGCGCCAGAGAAGATCCATAGCTCGAAGTTTTTGTTCGCCTCGCGGCGGAAGTCCGCAGCAGGAGGAATTCTCGAGGATCGGTACACTGGAGGCAACCCAGTTGTTGGCTGCTTTCGAGAAGCCCGACTCGAGGCCTATACTGGAGGGAAAACAATCGCTGAAGCCACTGTTGCTTGCCTCGTTGGCCAACATGTTCACCCGTTACATGTGCTCGATCAGATTCAGCTACGACGACGAGGACTTTCGTCGTATCGTGCGCTCCTTCGACGAGATTTTTTGGGACATAAATCAGGGCTCACCGGTGGACTTTTTGCCCTGGCTCAGCCCTTTATACACGAAACAGATGAATCGTTTGAACGACTGGGCAACCGACATAAGGAGTTTCATACTGCGCCGAATAATAGATCGTCATCGGGAGACGTTGGACACAGCTACGGGAATACCGCGTGACTTCACCGACGCCCTGCTTTTGCATCTCGATAGTCCCGAGTCCGATTTGTCCTGGCAGCACATAATCTACGAGCTCGAGGACTTCATCGGCGGGCATTCGGCTATTGGAAATCTCGTTATGCTGATACTGGCGAACGCTGCCGTTTATCCGGAGGTTCAGAAAAAAATGCAGGCCGAATGCGACAACATACTGTCGCGCGCTGAACGACGCGACAGCCTAATCACCTTTGACGATCGTTTGGAGATGGCCTACACCGAGGCGGTCATATGGGAAACCCTGAGAGTCGCAAGCTCACCGATCGTGCCCCACGTAGCGACCGAGGACACCGACATCGACGGCTATCCCGTCGCCAAGGACACCGTAGTCTTCGTCAACAATTTTCATCTCAATCACGGCGAGGCCTACTGGGGCTCGAATGCACGCGAATTTCGTCCCGAGCGCTTTCTCAAGCCCATCGACACCCTCGCCACCACCCCCGACAGCATCGAGAGCATCAAATATCGCGTCAGCAAGCCCGAACACTTCGTACCATTCTCGACTGGCAAACGTACCTGCATCGGTCAAAGACTCGTTCAGGGCTTTGCCTTCATCATTGTAACGGCCCTTGTCTCGCGATATGACGTATGCCCGGCCAACGACGACCTGAAGATTCACTTGCTTCCGGGCTGCGTTGCCGTGCCCCCTGACTCCTTTCATCTCAAGCTACAGCCGAGAAAAAGCTCCCAGGGCTCACCCTCCGCATGAATCACGCCCGTCCCTCATCCTCGACGCTGCGTTTGCAACTATGCGGGCCTACAAACAAACACTCGCAGGAAACATTGCTTTTGTTTTCTAACCTTGAGATCATTTACTTTTTTTCTCCACCGAAGAAGGAACAGATGTTGTCGCGATTTTATATCAAAGCTTTTATGAACATTGTTTTGTTTTCAATTGCATGTATTTCCAGTTGAAATGGAGAGATTGAAGCTAGTAATTAGAATAATCGAATGGTAAGACTGAATTTGAAGCCTCGCTGAAACGTGGATTTTCGCAAACAGAATGGGAAAGAAAAGCCAAAATTTGGGCTACGCTGTCGTTTTGAGGCATTAGGTAACGGGTATAAAATCATGTGCGAATTTAACAATTTTTTTTTTTCGTATGAAAAAGTGATTCGTTGATAAAATTAATCATACATCTATTTGGTATGAATAGCAAGCTGTTGGAAAATATATATATATTTTTTTTCGATTTACAAAATGGCCGACTACTAATATTTTCTTTTGTTACATTTTTTAGGCGCTCCGCGACGTGACATTTAGTATGCACAATTTTTTATCTAGAACAAGAAACAAAAATTCTCGTCAATCTATATTAGAATACCAAGAGAAAAATTTCGTTATAACGGCCCATAAATTGCTCATGAAATGAAAAGTTTTCGATTAATCAGAAATTTCGTACGTACTTTTCTGCGAAATGCAATTAGGAACATAACTTTTAAATTTGAAGTAAATCGAGTAAAAATTGTTGAAGTTATTTGTCACGCCAATTTGAAAAAAGCTGTTTCGAGAAGTTTCGAGTAGTCGGCCATTTTGTACATCGAAAAAAAAAATATATTTTCTAACAGCTTGATATTCATACTAAATAGATGTGTAATTAATTTTATGAATGAATCACTTTTTCATACGAAAAAAATTGTTAAATTCGCACATGATTTTACACCCGTTACTGTGGCCTAAGGCCTTAACCCTAAAAGGGCCACGGAAATCTTGAATATGTGGTCGCAATGTTCTCTTGATAGAGGCCAAGGATCTCTGGTCTCGCCGGATTCGACATCTTCCGCAAATGAGAAACGTCGATGCGAGAAATATATGATTTCAATTACATTTTGTGAACCTTAGGCATGTTAAACGGGACCACGCTTCTAAGGCTGTATTACGATAATATAAGTGTAAACGTTTTCTTCATTATTACTCGATTACACAGCATCAGCTACGAGGATGAATTGAAAAGTTGCCGATTTAAATCGGTATGTTTTTTTTACAATTTTTTTTTCACCTTGACTCTCCTTGACAGTAAAACTGGCGTTTTTCGAGTTCCAAGCCTTCAGAATGGTAGTTTTTATTTGAGGCATCAACAGCTCTGGTTACTTTAGAATCTGGTAAATTTTTTTTCTCAGACAGCCACTCCATTGAATCTGGCCAGGTCGGAAACTTTTCAATTCATCCTCGTATGTGCGAACATATGTACGGGAATGTCTTCGATATTAGAATCACAAGAAAATTTGTATGCTTGTATATAGATATATTCCTCGTCTTAAGATCCTTTTACATTCCTCCGTATCCATATTATGTGATCGTCATAATTTTTAAAAATATTTCCCACGTCTATGTACGGAGCATTTCGTTAAGCCACAGGAAAATAAAGTGCCTATTGAACCATTTTATATCAGTGATCTTAGGTTTTTTTTCGCTCCAGCGTGTTTCTTGTACGGCTACAAATACATCGAGAGGGTGAGCTAAGGCTTTGTGGAATAATATACGAACTTTTAGTTCCCAAACTAAATTGTTCTGAAAAAATGACCATATCTTTTCAGTGGGCAGGTTCGAAACGCAAAAAAGTCATCAGAAGCAGATAAAAATTGTGGTCCAGGTTCGTGAGAGGACAAGATTTTCTTCCGGATTCGTTTCCAGTTGCAAAGTCACATATATTTTTTAAGTTCAAGCTACACCTATCCTTTTTTCCATTGATAGATTAAGGGGTTAGGCCATTCTAGAGGCCGAAAAAATAGGCTTTTTGGCGATTTTTTTTCAGAAAAACTACAAAATAAATCGAGATTACAAAAAAGGGTGTTCATCATACATATCAGTGACTGTATACAATAATTTTTTGAAAGCGATTGATTTCAAAATGGCGGCTGTGCAGCGTTTTTGCGATGACGTCTCCGTTTTTCCAGAGTCCACGGCCGGACAAACAGCTCCTGTAATTTTTTAATTATAATGAGCCAATGAATTTTTTTCGATTATATATAATAACTGCTATAGAAGCACGTCAAATTTTTTCGATTTATTGATTATTTTTGGCCAAATGGCGCACTTCTAAAGTGGAAAGTGAAAAATTTGCCTAAAAATCGTCAGATAATTGTTTATAACAAATGAACCATGCAATACAAAAAAAATCCTACGTACTTCCATAGACAATGTATTTTTTAAGATATATTCAACATTTCAAGTGAATCGGTTGAAAATTGTCTCAGTTATGTTTCCGGCCAACCTAAAAAATTCAGTTTTGTGATAAACGCTGCACAGCCACCATTTTGAAAATTATCGCTTCAAAAAAATTATTGTATACAGTCACTGATATGTATGATAAACACCCTTTCTTGTAATCTCGATTTATTTTGTAGTTTTCCTGAAAAAAAATCGCCAAAAAGCCTATTTTTCGGCCTCTAGAGTGGCCTTAAGATATAATTATGGCAATGGACAAATTTGCAATCACGGAGAAATTGAAGATAATTTTGCCTCACTAATACGTCCACAAAATTCGACATCTTCAGTACGATTTTTCACGTGAACGCCTTGGTGATGAAAGTATTTATGAGACGAAAGTAATATGACCACCTTAAAGGTTTTTCTACGAGGAAGCAAATATAATCGCAAATCCAACAATGAGTCATCGGGTTTTAATTACCTCAACGTTGTCGGATCGGAGTATCCAGCAACAAGACTCCGTCTGGTCTTCCCGCAGACGAATAGGAGACGATCACCTTGACTCAAGGGTACAAGAGTCGCGAGAGACGACCGGGACAGAAGTCGTCCTGTTTCCAACAGTTCTCTTCTCCACTCGGTATACTTCTTTTGGCCTGTCTCGTATATCTTTCTCTCCCTTCCGTTCGCTCTCTTCCACCGGCTCTCTGGTTCTCTCGTAGGCCGCGTTGTCTTTTCTTTCTTATTCCTCTTTGGTCCCGAGAGAGACATAACACACACTTTTTACGAGACCCTTTGCTGTTTCATCTCGACCTTTAACGTACGAGACGACCTCTCTTCGCTCTCTCGTCGATGCCCTTGAATTTAAAGTGACTTCACGACTCCGATCTCTTTTATTTTCCCACGGGACGAACCAACCAGCGTCAAGCGCAAACGACAACACGGGGGCCCCTTCGGTTCTCGGTTATGTAGCTCAAGTATTTACGTGACGCTGACCTGTTTGGCGTGCAGTGAAGCGGTCGGGCTTCTCAAATGTTGTCGCAACTTCAAAACAATTGTCCTATGTTGTTGTGTCGGGATGATACGTTCAGGGTCATGCGCAACAGCTTCGTCCGGACTCTCGAAGCAGACCAGTTCTCCGCAAAGTAATGCGAAGCGTCACCTGGGGCTACTAACTGCAATCTTCGTTGGACACTTTTACGCATGGACTATAGAAAGCCGGCCAGCTTCTTGGCCCGGTATCACCATATTCGGTGCCTAAAAATCGCGTGTAACGAGTCCTCGACGAGACCGACTAGTCGAGGCCCCTTAAGGGGCTATACCAGCGTGAAAAGCTTCAGCCTCTCAGCAGGCGTTATTCGAGGAAGAGGAGGATCCATTGTATGGGCTAGGTATAGCTGATTAACAGCTTTTGTGGTAAATATCATTTTATCTTGCTAAAATCGATAGTTAAATCTTTAAACGCGTGTTTCTCGAAATGAGATTTTTCAAATTTGCTGACATTGTAACTCAAAGAGCAATTGTCCGATTGACTTGAAATTTGAACTGAGTAGTCTTGAATATATTTACTCTACAATGACGTAGGCTATTTTTGATTGGATGAAAATTGACGATTTGGCATTGAAAAAACGACCATTTATAGGCGCGAAAACAGACTGTTTTTTTTCATAAGTACGCCATGTTGTTAGATTTTGGAATTTTCCGAAAACCCTCGGTCATTGTACAGGAAATACCTTCCAGTTTAACGACATTTTTTCCTTTTTCGGTTTCAGCTACTCAATCGGCCGGAATCATGTCAGCAGTGGAGGAGCTTTTTTTTGGCGCCTCCGAAGGCAGCGCATAAGTCGCTTGGATCTCAATATTTTTCTATGAAAAAATGATGTCATCTAGGTCAAATATAGACAAATATATTCCTCAATTTTCCGAAACATTTAATTGAGTACTTTTCTTCCAAAAAATTCCCGAAGATCACCCAAATTTTCATTGTTCACACTGGTATAGCCCCTTAAATGTGAGCCGAAGACTTGAACTCTGGTGTTCAGGTAAGTCGAATTCGTGCGATGTAGATCCATAAGACCAATGCAGTTTCTGTGGAATCAGAATCTGTGGAGTCAAGAATCAAACGATGCGGAATCAAAAGTCAAACGATGCGGAATCGAGAATCAAACAATGTGGAATCAAGAATCAAACAATGTGGAATCAAAAATCAAAGAATGTGGAATCAAGAATCAAACAATGTGGAATCAAAAATCAAACAATGTGGAGTCAAGCATCCAACGACGAGGAAATATAAATCAAACGATGTAGAATCAAGAGTCAAACTATCTGAAATCAAGCGAATTAAGAGGCTGTTTCGGATACAAGGTTCGCATTGGCTTTTCAGAAATTCCAAATATTTTTCTGCCTCGATGAATAACTTGATTGTAACGGAAGACTAGTTGCGTTTCACATTAATGGTTGAAAAAAAATGGTTTATTATTTGCTCCTGGATCGACGATAAATACAGCCCACTTTTAGGGCTAACGTTTGTTTGATTCCTAATTGTGATTGCTGAGAAATGGATGAATTCATCAAATCTTTAAATATGGGTCTTGGGAGAAAAAGACGGCGAAGGAGAATGTTGTCATGAGATCTTCTGAAGCTGAACACCGGTGACAATTACTACACTTAATTTTTGTTTGCTCACGCTAACCTAAAAACTCAAATTCCGGAGTTTCTCATTATTACAGATAACAAGTGAATCTGTGAATCCGTGCTACCGTATCTGGCACACGTAATCCAGGCCACTGTCTGAACTTGTCTTTGTGCTTTTTAACAACATTTAGCTTATTCACCCAACGCTTCGTATTGTTAATATACTGGAAATTGATTGCGAAGAATGTAGGTGCTCCAGATTTTCATTTGGATGAACGTGGATAAATATGCCGTGGCTGTTAGACGAAGAGCATGTAGTGAACGTCGTTCCCGAGCAAGTTTTTATTTAAGCAGGTTTCCATGCTCCGGAGTGTACAGTCTGCAGAACGCTGGGCACCACAGGCCTTAACGCTCTCCACGTATAAATACTTGCTACGTAAAAGCGCTCCGGAGGGGAGGATCATGTAAACATCGTTACTTTGTTTTGCAGCAGCGGGAATACTGCACATTTCCCAATACAAGAAACTATATAAGACAGTTCGTAGTTTCGGAATGACTCGGAACGAGGGAGCAGTTTTTTAAATTCATTCGACGACAAACTAATATGATTGATTAAAAAACAACTCATTTTTGGAATTTTTTGCAGATGTTTTTAAAAAAGAAGCATAACCTTCCTGTTGAAATCAGTGACTTCATCCCTTGGTATCTCGATGAACGTTGGAAGTATTTCAACTTTTCGATTAACACGATTGTAAAATGAAAGTAAAAGATTGGATAATTACGCAAATCAGCGATTAAGCGACACATATTGATTTGTTTAAAAATATGAATTGAACTTGTTGGTAATTTTGTATGTTCTGGCAAATTTCCTAAGCCACATTTATTTCCGACATAACATTTGCACGCTATATATAGTATTTTATTTACAAAAGTCTCGATGATTTCAATAATCATTCGACACGCGCTCAGGTATTATCATTGCCGAAGCTGGATTCGAGAAAAACTTCTTTCAACCAATGTAGCACAGTTGTCATTGCGTGCACCCTTTCTCTGGCTTCATGATCGATGTTTTGCTGATACCTGTACGGCCTCTGTTTGATCTGTTTCTTGCTCGTAAGCCCAATCCACTCCAATATCGGATTATCTCTTTGATAATCGTACTTTGCAGTTTCGTCGGCCATTGAGTTAATATCGTAATCGTTATCGCCATTCAATTGACCGTGATCCTGCCTCGAGTGTTCCTGATCTTGTTCGTCGATGTGGTAATAGTCCAAAATCGGACCAAGACTTTGGGCAGAAACCGAATTAATCAAACGATTCATAGCGTTTGCTAGGATCTTGGATCGTTTTGCTTGCGGTGCAACATTCGTTTGTGGAAGACTTGTAATGGATTCAGGGCCGTTCGTGTTCAAGGTCAACTTGCCCCTTTCTATAAAGTCTCTGCCAATTGGCGGGATGTCTGAAGATCCTGTGCGTTCCTTCGATTCCATATGATTGACGTTGTCACTCAATGTTACCTCGTTTGCCCAGGATCCTGAAGAATCTGTAAAATCTGCCAGGTCGATTGTCAAATTGTATTTCTTGGCAAATTGGACGACAGGTGTCGTGCTGGCAGCAAAATTCTCGCTTCCAAGGAACGCACGAGTGTGACGTCCCTTTGCGTCTATGATGGAATCCGAATTTTCCGCTTGCTCGACGGAAGCAAAACGACTCCCTGGTGTGCTTGGTTCTTCATTGGACTCGTCGGTGGAGCCTTCGTTCGAACGTCTTCTCTTCTCGACGATGTCACCTCCGTTCGGAACGCAGCACGGGCACTTGCGTTTCATAAAGTTTTCACAAACTTTTTCGGATATCGAGAGTGCCCAAGAATTGTCCGGCATTCTTGCAACTTTCAATGGAATCTTGACGCCATCGCCAATGTAGAACAGTTCCGCATCTGACAGATCGGACATTTTGTCCGATCCGACAGGATTCACATAGTTCACGGTGATCCTGCCGAAAAACGTCGGATTATAGTTTGAAGTAGCAGAAGTAGATTGATCAATCAAGTGCGGTATAGGGGTTCCGATGTTGATGATGTTGTCCGGAGGAGTACCAACTCGTTTGTTTAAGATTTCCTGATGTCTTTGATCATTGGGGGGACCTCTGGCTACCTCTATTGTCTTTTTTGTCGTAGTTCCCATCGCCGAATTTAGGTACATCAAGTCTTTCGTCATTGTCACAGTTTTATCGATTGAATTTGATCGATGCGGTTCTTTAACTTCTAGCTGCGGCGTTTCTTCCTTGGTATCTCCTCTGTTATCCAGAGTAGAGATATGGTGATCAATGTTCTCAAAGTTTACAATTCCGAGGTTGTTTTCGCTAACGCTTTTAGAATTGTCGAAAGTGGTCGAGGAGATTGCTCCTCCGCTGAATTCATCAGATGAGGACGCATCTGCGGCGGCTGGAAATGGAGGTGCAGCTACGCGATGAGATTTGAACGAATCCTCGGTTGTAGTAGGTAACTCGGCTGGTATGAGGCCAACCGGGGACCAAGGAAATTCTGTTGTATGAGTTTTGGCAGGTTGAGAAGCAATGGTACACTTCTTTTTCAACGTTACTTCGGGGGTTTGAATTTTTTTCCGGTATGCCAATATTCGGTCAATCGGCGAATAATATTTGATCGGAGCGTTTGCACTGTCTTCTGTCTTAGCCTCATTTTCATTTCGCATTGCTGTGCTTTTAGGATTGACATCATCGTGGCATGTTCCCACGACTCTTTCTGTACTTGGTCCATCCTTCACCACCTCGTTAATGAATTCTTTTTCAGAGCCAGCAAAAGGTGGACGTTCCGTGTCTGTGTTCGTTAATCCCAGAGTATTGGCTCCGATTGTCCATGTTTTGCTTGTAGTAGCAACCATCTGATCATCGTTCTGTAATGCTGCCACGTTGGATTCTTTCGTCTCCAGAGATGGCTTTTTTTTACCCACCACAGCGTCTTTTTCGATCCATTGTCCATTTTGGAAAACATGCTCCCGGACGGGAATAATGGGGAGTTTTTTCATATCTGTGTCCGGTGTATTCGTAGTCACAGCTTCAAACTTTTGTTTTCTCGCTGATGACATTCTAGCAGCATACGTTGGAGTGAATCGTGGTAGAGAAACTATATCTTTCAGGGTGTCCCATATGACCGAATTATCAACGTCTATTTCAGAGTTTTTCAAAGAGTGTTCGACCGTTCTGAAGATAATATTCTGAGCTATCGGTGATTTGGCTTCTTCAGGCCCGACTCCGGAGTCACGTAACAAACTTTCCATATATTCCTTCAAACCCTGGTTCGAAGACGCATCTTTACGGTGCAGCTGAAAATCTTCTGCCATTCTACTTGTCGGGAGCAGTTCCGGTTGTAGCGCAAATGACAAACTGCTTATCACACTAATGACAATGTTCTCGAGGGCACTATCCGCCACATGAGCCATAGAGAAGCCAAACTCGGACAAGTCCCCCATGTCGGACACCATACGTTTGGCATCATTGAGTACCAGCTCTTGAACTTCCGGTAGTGAAAAGAGTCTCTGCATCACCGCCAAATCTTCACCGAATCTCGGACGTTTGGAATCATCATCCGGTGAATTGGATTCGACGGTATGGAGGTCGTCCACCACCCTCTCGACAACGGCTTTCAAAAATAAATTTTCAACCGAACGATCATCATCCTCATCTTCCGATGTTTTCTTATTTTTCATGACTGGTCGGTCGATTTGGCCTGAAAATGATTGTAGCCCCGGTATTGTCTTCTCTATTCGGGACTCACTTATTTCCATCGTTGGGTCTTTCATTTCTCGATTTGTGTTTTCGCGAACGATTTTGGGGGAGAAGTTGTCATCGATGCCTTCCTTGTCTTCGGCAGCGTTTCCAAAGAATACAGTCGATGGTGTTGCTCCTTCGGTGGCGTCAGCATAGTTTATCGTAGACAGGTCACTATTCAGCGATCTATCGAGCTCCGACCCAACCGAACCATAATTTTCCGAGATCGAAGAATACCGATCGGGATCATTACCAAATGCTTGCATTGATGGATTAAGGGTGATAAATTGATACACCGAGATCGGATGCCGTTGGTAATTCTGCCAGGTCGAGTCTACGAAATTTCGTTCTCTTTCAGCTGGTGCGTCTTCTTCAGACGAAGATTCTTCGTGTACCATCAACGGTTGGGCGACATTTTCGTCAAGGATAATATTCTGGTTACCTTGTGAGCTATCGCCGATCACAGGGATCTCGGTGTAGGGTGGATATTCGATCTTGGTGTAGGTCGGATATTGTGTATATTGGGGAGTAACGTAGAAGGATGGAAGACCAGCTGTATACAAGGTATTCGGTTCGATTCCATGTAGTTGGTAAGCCTCATCATTGGTTTCTTCCTTATCTGGATATTCTTGCCAGGTGTTCGCTGAAGACCACTGATTATCAGTTTGATACCAATTACCGTGCACGTCAGGATCCTCGAACAACGGTATGTCGATTCTCATTGGCTCGCTGATCGTCTTGGGGTCTGATACGCAAGGTGGGTTGCGTAAAGGTTGATTCTTCTTACGGAGAGCCCGTTGAAGGCGCTGCGAGTAAGCTTGATTGGCCAATTGTTTCGAATTTTGCGACTCCTTCATTGAAATCCCAGGGAATAACGATTCCTGGCGTCGATCGGAATCCGCGATTTGTTTTGGTTTGTCAATCTTCGATGATCCTCCAGGAACTCCATCGTTGCTGTATCCTCTTTTAGTCGAAACATCTGGTCGTCTTTGTTTCATGGATGACACGTAAGGAGAAGATGGTTTCTTGAGTAACGACTTGTAGACCTCTTCAGCGCAGTGACAAACGTGCTTCTTTGGTATTTCATCATTTGATTTTTTTGATTCCTCACCGACCAAAATGACTGAATCTTGGGTTCGTGGTCGAAGGAGGATTTTCTCGCGAACCCCGTCTCTGCGAACTTTCATTTGGGGGCTGCGAAGAGCGCTTTGGAGAATCTTGGCACTGTCCACTGAAGCTTTGGCGGAAGGTTGTTGCTTGTAAGAATTTTCGATAGTAATCGGGACAGACCTCACGGTGGGAATGTGTACATATGAATTATCCGCGACTGTGGTTCGTCTGAATTTTTTTGGACGACGGGAATACTTGCAACGTACTTTGCGGATGAGTGAAGGTAGGTCTCCCGACATTTCCATATCGTTTTTTTCTATTTTTTCTATTTCTTCGATATTTTTCGCAGGTATCAGCAGCATGAATGGCCTTTTGTCTTCTCCACTATTGTACTCGAAGGTTTTCATATTCGGCGGTCCACTTGTACTTGGATAACTAAAAAAAGAATTAATTACAACCGTGTGAAAATTCGTACAGCGTTATAAAGAAGAGAAAATGAATCGATCGCAGGGTGAACTAGTTCGGTAGCTTTATTCGACATCTAGTGACGACATTTGATTTGGAAAAAAAAAAAAAAAAAAAAACGTTCTTGAAACCCATATTTTGGTGCTGTCGAACCATAATGTTTTTGATTGGACACCCTGTGCATGCGCATCGCACGGCGGACAATACTCCGATTTATCTGGGTCGTCACGGACGATGACACACATATGACAATATGCACGTTGTTTGTTTTCTTTTGTGACAAATTCGAACTTGTATGAAGTGTATTCGCTGGTGGAATTCAGGATTTTAAATAAACCAATTTTCTCTGATAGTCAAAATACAAATTAGGATCCATACGAAAAATTAAAATAACAGTGAAAAATATGGATTTTTTAAAACTATCTTACATCGCTTTTTAAAAATATTTCGGAGGACAGTATTCTGGTACTTGTGCGTAAAATTTACGTACTGTAGCTTGAGTAACTGCCAACTTAGGGACAATTTTGCAAAGTCAGCACATACGCACAATCGAATGCGAAAATGAAATTGTTTGCTCATCGGAAAAAAGAAATTTCGAAGCTTAATACGCCCACACTAGAGGCCACCTACAGACCTACTTTTAGACATAGACAAAAAAGAACCTCCCAAAAGTAGATCGAGCTATTTAATTTACACCATGACAATTTAGCAGAAGGGTATCATTGTAAATTCTCTTACGTTTTCTACTTTTTAGTACCTAACATAATAGTTTTATACTATTGGGACGAATAAAAATAAAGCTTACTTGTAGTTATGTCCTAGATCGTCGAATCCAAAGGAAGGATCTCCCAGTCGCGATGATAGCACGACAAGAATGTATATAGCCATCGGCATCCCCATATTGAACCTGTAGCCAGACTGTCGATATCTCGTTTTCTTCAATTCCACCGACTATTGGTTCGAGAAAGATTCATGTTCGATGCAATTTACATGCCGTGCAAAAACAATGCTATCGCACAAATGATACGATCAATTATCAAAAGTATTGTCAACAAAAAGATCAAGAGCATAGTTCACATTAATAAAGGTCACTTCGTTGCGAATACAATTTTATTGAACGCCGTGAAAAAGGACGTTCCGAACGGTATCGTGTCTTTGAAGATACTAATTGCTTTGGATGGGGCGAGACGAGCCTTAAAAAAATCGTGCCATTGCAACGTTGCGCAATTCCGAAATTACGAAATGTACACATGCACATGAGTGTCCAACCGTTAAGTGGAATGTCTTCCACTGATGGATATTGACCGAAGCCTACTTATTAATATTGACGAAACTTGTTCTTTACTATTGAACGGAAGTTTAGCAAGAACTCGATCAACTTTAGCCCATTGTGAGTACTTTTTGTTGTCAGCGATTTAAATACGCGTACTTTTTAAACGCAGAGACAAACGTTGACATCCGGCCCATTTATTTTCACTGCTGAGTAGTAGTAGTGGTAGTACTAGTAGTAGTTACAGTAGCAGTAGTAGTAGTCGCAGTAGCAGTATCAGTAGCATTAGCAGTAGCCTTAGCAGGCGAACGTAATGAGGTCAAAAAACAGCCACGACCTCGCATATGCTACCGCAGTGAAAAAAGGTGCAGATATGATAATAGCTAGCGAATCAAATAAGAAGTTGACAACAAAGAGTGACTGGATAAGGGATAAAAGAGGTGACGTAGCAGTATGCTACTGCTGAACAAGAAAATAGGTATTAAAGAAGTAAGAGCGGACAATAGATGCCTTTGCATTCATCCAAAACGATGCAGAATATATTGCTGCTATATCTCTCCGAATATTACCCTAGTAATCTTCAAGGCCGAAATGAAGAAAAATCATAAACAATGTAAGGCAAAAAGCAGGACAGAGCATCGTCCTAGGTGACCTAAATGCTAAGTCCCCCCAATGGGGCTCACCGATATGGGATCTAAGGGGCGAACACCTCAGCGAATGGATGTCCGCAATGGACATGATAGTAAACAATACCGGGGAGCTGCCAACCTTTGTTCGAGGAAGCAGCTACTCGCATATAGACGTTACTTGCTCTACCCAGGAATAGCTAGCAAAATTAGAGGGTGGAAAGTATTAGAAGAGGAATCTCTTAGTGATCACCGCTTCATGTACTTTGAGATCGCAGAAGGCCGAGGCGACAAAAGGGACACAGAGCGAATTAAAACACAGATAGACTGGGAAGTATTTAGAACCAGACTGAAATGGCGGGTGGAGCACGAGAATGTAGAGGGAACTACACTCAGAACTAGTACGCAAATAATTACAAATAATTAACAAGATTAAACAAGCCGAAGAGCAGCAGGGTCATACTGGAGGAACGAAGAAATAAAAGAGCAGAGGAAAAAATGTAACAGGGCAAGAACACTGACCAGGGGAAACAGAAACCATCTGGCGGCAAATGACCGAGAAAGGCTGACGGAAGAATATTCCACCGAAAAGAGCTCGGAAACGCCATAAATCGGTCCAAGAGGAAACTTTGGAAAGAACTGTTTGACGAACTCAACAACGATGTATGGGGGGATGGATATATAATTGTAACTGGACGAATAACGAACCGAGTACCGTTTGAACTGACGACCGAAAGGAAAAACACAAATTGCAGTAGCTTTGTTCCCGGCAAGAAGAGACAGGATAGGAACCGAAGAAGTCTGCAGGCAAGTGAGACCTTTCACCGAAGCGTCTTAAAGAAGCCTGCAGGCAAGTGAGACCTTTTACGGAAGCATCTTAAAGAAGCCTGCAGGCAAGTGAGACCTTCCACGGAAGCGTCTCAAAGAAGCCCGCAGGCAAGTGAGACCTTTCACGGAAGCAGAACTTACAGAAGTAGCAGAAAGCATGAAAACCGGAAAGGCACCGGGTCCAGACGGCAATCCACCGGAAGCGATAAAAGAGCCAGTGACAATTGCCGCAGACTGGATACTGCGGGTGTTAAATGAGTTACTGCGCAAGCAAGACTTCCCCACTGAGTGGAAGAGTGCAAAACTTATCCTAATCCAGAAGGAGGAGAGGCCTTGGGAGAGTCCATCCGCGTCCAGACCAATTTGCTTACTCAACACCTTCAGTAAACTGCACGAGAGCATGATTGGGAAAAGGCTCGAAATGGAGATAGAGTCAGGGGACGGACTGGCACCCCAACAGTATCGCTTCAGAAAGGGAAGGTCAACTATACAAGCCATCGAAGCGGTGGTAAGCAACAAAGATGATGTCAAAGATAAATGGTGCGTGCTAATAACGCTAAATGTTGAAAATGCTTTCAATACAGCAACGTGGAGCCTAATTATCAAGAAGCTACGCAAAAGAAAGGTTTCGAAGTACCTAATCAATGTGATCGGAAACTACTTCCACGATAGAAGAATAAGGATTGACGAAGACAACTGCGTATACTGTATCCAGCCAGATACAGCAGAACACACTTTCTTCCATTGCGGGAGATGGGAGAGACTAAGGCATGAAGCGCACTGCAGATTGAGGACCAAGCTGACAGTCGAAAACCTAGTCAATGAACTAATAGGACATAAATAGAAATGGGACATAATTAACGACTTGATGACCAAAATAATGAAAAGGAAAGAATCTGACGAGAGAGAATTGCAAATACAGCCAGAATGAGGAAGAGACAGCGGCCATCCTGATGATATGCTTCCACAGCGGTTCCGGAATGGCTTGCGATGAATAGGGGTTTTTTAGTGGGTGGAAAGCGCACACTACCATGAACAACACGGTGTCTTTAAAAGATTTTTCCCCTAACAAAAAAAAGTAGTAGTAGTAGTTAGTAGTCGTAAGTGTAGTAGTAGTAGTCTTTATTTCCAGGGTACGTTCTTTGAGGGTGTTTACACATAGGCCCCCCTCATATTTCCTTCTCCTGTACATTTGTTCTTACAAATTATATACATGTATCTCCGTTTTCGTAATATTTTAAATATCGGGATTTCTTTCTTTTCGCACCACCTTCGTTTGTCAATTCCTCGAGTTCTTTTACGTACGCACAGAGCTTTTCGGCGGGCTTATTCCTTACCAGTTTTTTTAAATTTTTGCCCTAGTTCTTCCTCCCCTTTCCATTTCAGCACTTCTTCTAGTTTTTCCACTACTTCCGTTCTGATTTCTGCCTTCACAACTTCGCAGCCACAAATTTGCTTCAAGCTCTCCCGTCTTCCCTACACATCCGGCAGCTATTGTCTCTGTATGCCTTATTACCTTTTCCCCTACATTCCCACACCTTACCCTTGCCCATAATTCCTTCCTTTTCCCGCTGAGCTCTTTTATTTCCCAGTATTTTTACATTTCTGCGTTTCCTTTCCTGCTGCTATAGCCTTTGCAGTATGCCGATTTGTCAATCCTGCACCAGTCGTTCTGGATTTCCTGTTCCATTTTTTTATACCCTTCTCAGCTTTGTGCTCTATTCCTCCCATATTCGCGCTTCTTATTGCCTGTTATATTCCTCCTTCTCCCACTTCCCGTGTGGCTTCACTGTTGAGTAATTTCTTGATGTTAATCAGTTAGTTAATTATAATTCATTATGTGATATTATACAATTATTAGTATACAATAGATTATATAAACAGTTTAATATAATGTTACATAATCCACAGCATCTAACAATAACGTTGCTATTGAGGTTGTATGTTGCGATTAACAAACAATAAATTAGCAGTTAAGTATAATGTAATAGAATATTTATAGTGATTATTAGTTGCGAAATAGTTATGTAAATACAAACCGAAAGCAAAAATACTTCGTCGTTTTTTCCGATAGAGAAGAGTATATATTTATTCTACTAAATCCAAGTTGTCTATGTAATTCAGCTAATAAAAACGAATTTTTCTATTACTATACTTGTTATTTCAAACGAACAATTTATCCTATCCTCTGACCTTGATATCCTGACGCCTGTGAAATCGCGAAACCTCCATCTCACATTCGTCGGATGAGTTATTAATCCGGGGTATCAATAGTGGCATGAATGGTTCTTGAATCTATAAACGGTTCACCTTGTCTAACTGCTCTTCACTGATGAAAGTGGATCTTCACCTTGATTTGACTTGACGCGTCATTCAGGAAGAAAAACCTAGCTTTTTCACCTAAAATGTGATGTCATCAATCATTTCTTCAGATTGGTATCACATGTCATATTTTGAGACGAGATTTCAGCTGATTCTGTAAAGGTACGATGAGATAATAGGAACAAAAAATGTGTCTATGCACAACATATAAAATTGGGTATTAGATTGGTCACAGAAATTCTTCATGGCTAATAACGTCGATCCCTTTCATAAAAAAAAGGAATTTCATAACAGGCAAGTGTATCAGACAGCACTCATTTTTATTACACAAAATAAATTATTCTCGCGCATTGCTGCACCGATATCGCATTTTTTTACAACAATTCGCCGACAAGTAGTAAAGTTAATAAAAAATGGAATAAAAAAGTCTATAAATATACAAATTTGTATTAAACATTGTGTGTAACAGCATAAGAGAAAAATTCATAAGCATTAATCTATTCGAAAAATATGGACGAGTCCGGAGAGAAAGTCGAAGAATTTCTTGACGCTCGTGAACGCACCGTCATAAGCATCGCTGCTTATCGGGAAACCATTTTTCTCGTTGTGCTTCGACGAAGGACGATCAATGGCGAGTTCCGATGGCTTCGGATCAAATCTATCATTGAAGTCATCGATGAATTTCTCGAAAGATTCGGAGATGCCACGAACTTTGTCAAGACCTCCGCTCACAGTGGCCTCCAATTTTGGTATAGCTCCCTCAATCAGATCGGCGAGTCCTCCATCGTTGTTCGATTCTCCACGGTAATCATAAGCGGTTTTTGGAATGGACCGAAACTCTTCCGCGAAGAGATATTCGTTCGGTGCTTTTTGGTCTTCTTTTTCCAAAGTTTTCGGCCCTTCAACGATCTCGCTCGTAGCGGATTCGAACATTGATCTGCTGTCGTTTTCCTTATTGGCCGGAGTGTCCAATAACGATGTCGGAAGCCCATAAGCGTCGTTCATCCGGAAAATGGAAATATCGTTATCCGGCATCGAGGCCTTCACTTTCTTAACGATTTTGCTGTTCGGCATCATCTCGATCGTGATACTGTTTCCGATTGGATTCCCCTGATCTCTCGTAATCTCGTTGCCAATGTGTCTCCTTTGCCTGCTGCTCTTTCGATGCCTGTTGACGGGAACTAGCATCAGCAGCTCGTACTTGCCGGAGTTCAACATGTCGTCCAGATCAGCGTAATCCATCACAGCCGAATTTCTTGCCTGAGAACTTTCTCTCGTACGTTTGGCGATCCACGAGTCTTTCTTGACATCATTTTTCGCGGTTTTCCGTCTCATGAATTTCGACTCGTGTTCGTTCAAAGTTTCCGCGCTCTCGGATTCGCTCGAGCTGCTTTGATCTTCCAGGCTTTCGTCTCGAATGAAAACGCTCCGATCGACTGCTAATTCACCGTGTTTCGACTTTGCCAAGCGTCGACCTTTCATCTCGTGCTTGCGCTCGTTGGTTGCCCTGTCATCCAAGGATGCAAAATTTGAGTGGTCGTCTTCGTTCACGAATTCCAAGAGTTCCTCGCTGCTCTCGATCGAAGAGTCTTCCGAAATTTCCTTCGGCAACGTGTCATCATCGTGACCGAAAGTTTTCAAAGAACTGCCGAAATGTTCGGGTCTTTTCAGTCTCTGCATTTCGCCGTTGTCCCAATCTAAGATCGGGTGGTAATCTTCGCTGTGTTGACGGTGATGATGCGTGAATCTTTGATCACCGTTTACGAAAGACGAGTCCATCAGAGCTTCGTCCAACTCGACGTTATCCGATTCGAGAGACGGCCTTTCATCGAAATCCTCGTCGTACGAAAGTGTCTCGAGGGTTCGCGGATCTTCTACACTCTCGACGAGACTGTAGTACGGTTTGCCATAGCGTCTCTCGATCTTGTGATCCGTGGAATCATCCTCCAGGCGTTCCATCATCTGCTCCGCATTCGTCGGATCTTCGGAGCTGTTCAACGACTTCGAAGCCCGCGTTGCTCTGGATATTTCTTTTCGAGGCTTCACTCTTCTCTCGCGAGTCACGTGAAGAGGTCTCGCGATCTCGACGGTTTTTGGAATATATTTATTCTCTATGACTCCAGCGTCTTTGAGGCCGTTCGGGTTCTCCGTTGCTTCGTAATCAATTGGCTTGTTCCTCTTCAGGTATTCGTATTTGTCACTGTCAACGAGAGTGCAAAGTTCCTCTTCGTTCATCGTCATGTCGACGGTCTCGCGTCGATGAAGATTTTTGCCCTCGTCGCTTGATCCCTCCAGGTCACTCAACAACTCCTCGCGATAGTCGTTCATCAGCTTTTCCCTCTTCTGACGTAGCCTCTCCTGGAGTCTCTCCAGTTGTTCGGTTCGTTTCGATTTCCGCGCTTTCCTCTCGTCGCTTCTCTTCGACGCCACGACGTCCGGCGACGGGGTGGTCTTTTGTGGTCCCACCGGATCACTAGGTTTCGCCGTCGTTTGCGTTCTTGGCGATTTTCTCCTGAGTGTCGCTGCATCGTTCTTCATCGAACGAGACGCCTTGACTTTCTCGCTGATGGAAGGCGAAGCTTTGGTCGTCATAGTTGAGGTCTTGCGGCGAACCTTTTTACTGCTCATTGACGTTTTCGCAGCGCCTGCAGTTGCTTCCTCATTCTTTGCAGTCGCTTCTTCAGTAACGTCATCCGGAACGACAAACGGCGAAGCCGCAGTCGCCGCGATTTTGACAGTTGCACGTGGTACAAGCATCCTGATACTTTTGAATGATGGGGTCTCGGTGATTTCGACAGACGGAAGAAGCGTAGTATCAGAACGGTTCGCTTGCTCCGCTTCTTTGGCTTGGTTGAGCTTTCGCGTGATTTCTTTTTTATTCTTGCGGGAACGAAAAAACTGGAGGTTAGATCCTTTCGTTGATTCTAACGTATCCTCTTTGGCTGTCGAAGATCCCTTAAAGCTCGAGGATGGCACAGTTTCGGAAGTTATCTGAGATTCTGGGTCTCCACTGAGGGTGCCTTCATTCTGAGACATTGCTTGCTTGTCGTGTCTTTTCACCAGGTTTGTGGCAGCAGCCTCAGTCTCGACTTTAACATTTATCATTTCTTCATCCAAAGCCAGGCTCTCTTCAGCGCTGTTGTTTTCTTTTTCGTGACCTGAGATGTCTTTGGCATCCGTCTTGGTCAAATAATTGAAATCTGGACCGCTGTATTCCTCAAAACTAGGAATCTTATGGTTCATCGTTGCATCTAGAAGTTCTTGCAGCACTGTTTCTTCAGTCGTCGAAATGTCTTCGTTGCGTCTATCGCTATAGGTCAATCCAGGGGTTTCCGTGTCGAATCTGATGACTCCTTCGTCCGGAAGTTCCGCACTTCGCTTTGGTCTTCTCAGCGTTTGTGAATCATTTTCATCAAGAGTGTCAAGTGGCTTCGGCGTTGGCGTTCCTTCGCGCTTTCGATTCTTGCGACGTTCGCTCAATCTGGTCACAGGTTGGCGTGCCATACCCAATGGTTTTCTCAGCCGAGTGTTCCGCAGTTTTTCCGTCCTAGCCTCGCCACGATTAGTGGGAGTTCTCGCACCTCTCGTGACTCTGCAATCGCAGTCTTTCAAATTGTTGTCATCTTGGAAAATCATCTCCCGATCGAGAACGTTTTCGAGTACTTTGTTGGCCGATCTTTTCGTTCTTTTGACGCTATTCCTTGTCACTTTATGGTCACCATCGTAGTTAGAGAAGGCCTGTTCCTCCACCGAAGAAACGGTCGTCTTTCCAAAGTGCATAGTCCGGAAATCCGTCAAACTTGCTGAGTCACCGGCAGCCAGATTCTTGACGCGTTTCGTCTTGATCGCAGGATTCATCACGTGGAACAGAGCCTGACCGATTTTTGAGCTTGGTGCATCATTGGTGGTCATCGGCCCAGTTGAATGTGTCGCGTGGCTTCTTGCGTTTGTCACGTCTTCGGTGCTTTCATACTCCATCAATTCATCCATCTGAGCTATCGGATCCCTGTAATATCCTATCAGCTTCTCGACGGCCGATTCTTTGGCTCTTCTATCTTCTTGATCATCATGATGCTTTTCCTGAACAATCTTCTTGACAGTTGCCACCTCGTCTATCTCGGCGTTGGAGGGATTTCCATGATTCTGACTGATCGACTCCGCCTCGCCGAGTTCCCTGTATTCATTCAAATCCTTCTGCACACATGGAGTGTCTGCCATCCTGACGTTTTCGAAGAATTCCTTGGGCATGTGACTGTACTGCTTATCATGAGCTTCGATCCACTTATCGTCATCTTTGCCAGGCTCAACCATCGCTCTTCCACTTCTTCTCGAAGACTTGGTCACTCTTTTCACTTTTCGCACCTCGTCGTCGTCACCGTTCTTCACGTAAGTGCTGTCAGTCGCCGTCTCTTCCTCCGAATTGCCAACCCTCAGGTGGACATCACCTTCGGGAAAGTTTTTGATTCGTTCGCCTTTGTGAAAACCATAAAAATTGTTTTCCCCACTGTCAACGTTAGTTTTCCAATCGAGCATCAAGGATTGTACCTCCTTGCGATCGTCCCTGTCCTTCCGTCTGTTTCTTCGTTCCCTCGTGTCCTCGGTGATACGACCTAAGCGGCGGTACATTCCCTCCTTTCTGAGCCCAAGTGGATCAACCCCGAATCTCTTGTCGGACTGTCTACGCCTTCTCGACAAGTTACCCTCGCTGCTCGTCGTTGGTGATGCTGCGACGTCATCTGGACTGCCGATGCTCCCCGTGGCTTCCGTATCGTTTCGCTGACGTCTCTCCTTCTCCTCGGCCATCATCTGATTGATCACTTCTAATTGGTCTTCGGTCCGCGCAGGTACGCTGGTACGTTTGATTTTTTTGTATTTGAGCAATTGATCGAGGAACATATCATCAGCGTTGCTGGCGTTGCTCGAAGTAACCGAACTCGATGGAGCATCGTTGACGACACTCTGATTGAGCCTCACCAAATCAATGACATCGTCCGACATCTCGAAAAGCTCCATGGCATTCTCCATCTTCGATATCAAGCTCATTGCCTCGATGACCTTTGCGCTGTCGATCATCTCGCTGTCAGTGATAGCGGTTATTCTGCCACGTGCCCTTGACCCGACCTTCTCAATTCTGTCCTTGTATTGCTGCAACCGTTGCTTATAGTCCGCCAATTTGTCTCTTAGCTCTTGGCTCGAAAGATCATCGATATCATCCTCGTCCAACGATGACTTCTTGCGGTCGTAACTGTCGCGTTTTCGAAGAAGCTTTTCAAGCTTCTCGAGATCCAGTTTAGCCTCGAATCTTCGGAAACGTCTTTCGACACCCTCCTCGTTGCTGTAACGATGATAACTTCGTTTTCGGTTCTTCAAAGATTTCGACGAATGACGATGTTCCTCCGGTGATGCGTTCTCGCTCTTGCTTTCCTCGGACTCTGCGTCATCCTCCGCGGACTCTGACAGGTTGAGACGTTTTGACAATCTTTTTGAAAGTGTTCTATGGGCGTTATCTCCCTCGGAGCCTCCGCATGACTTTATCTGCAATTTACAAATACTCGATCGATGTCATATTTTACCTTTTTTTAATTCCAGCTTTGAATTATTTATGGACATGAATAAAAGTAAGGTTAACAAATAAAATTGCACTTTCTGGCCCTGAATTTAGATAGTATTGATTGCTCTATTCTTCTGTCCCTGGTAAGATCGATTTTTTGTAGAAAATTCAACGTTTCGTTATACAAGCTGCACTAAAAATTGATGACAACGATAATTCATGAAAACCCTAAAAAATCCCACTATCCCACTGCGGCCTACATTGCCGCAATGACAATTACCTTGAGGCCTGGTAGAACCCAAAAGCCGATTCCTCCCGAAGGGAGTGTCAGAACGACTCCTCTACTGTTGCTCGAAACAGCTGGTCTTATTTCAGGCAATTCTCGATCATTCACGAGGTTCAGAGGCTCGTTGTTCAGCAGGACAGTTCTGAAAGGTAGACCACTCTTCAGCTTTAGAAATGCTTTGCTGTGTAAAGTTTTTCCGTTGAACGGGGGTTCAAAAATGTACTCACTCGGAAAACATTCGATTTTCAGAATCGTATCCAGGCATCAATATATACTTGTGAGTAGTTTTGTTCTTCAAGCCTCTCAAATTAACGGAAATTTTATTCGGCGTAAGATTTATGCCAAAAATGGTCAAGGAGCCTTTCACGTATTTCGACGATGGTCGTGTGCACTGACAATAAAAGTTCACGTGACTGCGATTCCCGTTGGTTATCCTCGCGTCGAAAACTTCGTGACCGACCAGCGTTTTGTGCAGAACAGAAACCCAATAATCCTATAAATAATCGGACGATCGATTGTTAAAAAAATATATTAATTTAGAAACAACATTTTCATTTTCGTAATTTTTTTCAAATTCTTCCATTATTATATATTTTGCTGTATTAATTGTCAAAATCTCACAGGGGTTGGTTGAAGTAAGTCAGAGCCATCGGGTTGCCTCATGATAACTTGAAAGCCGAGTTTCGCAGCATTGCCCAGACGTCTTGTCCACACCAGAGCGCCCAGAAATTGATTTTTGCATTCTTCAGGCTTGGACTCGGCTGCGATCGTAATAGAAACATCACCGAATAAATCATTCAACCGTGAACTCAATAATGATTCGACGTTTCACGAATAAAACTGTGTAGAGACTTTTTTCTACACATCTTGGGAATGACAAAGGGAGTGACACCACCACGTCAGGCCAAAAATCGATATGGGGACTTTGAAATTGATTTTTTTTTAAATTTATGATCTCCATAAAAAATGTCCAATTGGTTCTTTAAAATGCACACAAAAGGGAGTAAAAAATGTATTCAAATATTTTTTATATGCTACATGACAGTACACCAGCAGCCTCTCCGAGCTCATCTTTTCTGCGAACTTTTCCGCAATCGATTTTTTCAATTTTTCGGATCGTACTAGGAGCAAAGTACCAAAGCGTTTTTTCACTTTGATATGAGACACTAGAGACACCAAGGATTTCTAGAATAGGGGAAGGTACAGTGTGTCACTTTTTTCTAACCAATTTTTTACTCTAGCAAGGTAGTCTGATTAGAAAAAAGGTCTCATTCTGTCTCATCCCTATATTGATCTTTAAGGGGGTTACCCCCACTTGCGATTTTGAAAAAATCGATTTTTTTATTGCATTTTTTTGAAGTGCAATTTGAAGTGCAGTTTTTTTTTGATGCCCGGAATAGATGACTCTATGTAAGTTTACAAAAAAAAATATTTTCTTCGTGTAAACTGAAATTGAAACTTTAAACGCGTTTTTCTCAAAATGGCATTTCTGAAGTCGGTGACCAAGATTACTCGAACACTGATGAGCCGATCTTCTTGAAATTTTTCAGGCTTATTTAATACATAAAAATGTAGTCTTTAATCGTTCGATTTTTTTTTCGAAAAAAAAAATGCCCGTTTTTTTCGTTAAAATCGAACCATTAACTTTGACTGTCCGCCATTTTGTGAAAAATGAATATTTTTTAAAATCCTTCGATTAAAGACTAGTTTATACTTATATTTGACTAAATCCATCCGCATTTTTTTTCAGATGATCCACTTCTCCGCAATGTTGGTCACCGCAAACCGTGTATATAAAAACATTATTTCATTGACGGCCATTTGCCACTAAACAATGTAATATTTTTCAATAAAAAAAATTACTGAAAGTTCTTCAAGATGTGTTCTTTAAGATGGTATATTGATCGATTAAAAAAGTTTTGTAGTTTTCTTTAAAAAAATTCATGAAAAAGGCCTTTTTTTGCGCTACAAGTGGGGGTAACGCCTTAAACAGAAAACAAGCCATTTTTCGGAAATTTAATAATTGAAAACAAAATGCAATCCCTGCAACAGCTGTCGGCCTAATATGGTGGTGTTACAATGTGATAAATTGTTCTTGTTCAAAGTTAATTAAAACATTATTACGGGGCTAGATTTTTTCTCGGTAAATTGAAGTTTCTCCAGTGGAATTCCAGTATAATTGCTTGTTCAGTTTCTTACCGAGCCAAAGAGGTTTCTTCCATATGGGACGCCCTATGAATCTGTAAAGGCTGTCCCTGTCGCTCGCCAGATCGTCGTGATGCATAGACACACTCTCCGCATCGAGACTGACACCGGAAAAGTTTCTGTAATTTTTTACAATTGCGTCAAAAATTAAAAAACACGCTAGGAAATGTCCTAAAAAATTGTCCAAATTCATGAAAATGAATGAAAATCACGATTGATGTTTCCCGAGTGGCAAAGATAAAACAAGCAGGTTAAAATAATCAGACTGCAGCCACCCTGTGTTTCTTTCGAGTATCCGAACGTAAACAAATTGAAAGTTCACTCACGGATGCCACGTTATTGCGGAGAGTGAATTTCCCGCAACGTTGAGATAATCCTGTATGTACTGTTGCTGCTGTCTCGTTCGAAATGCAACGACATCCGGTCCCGTTACGATACTCCTCGCGTATCTCGGAAATGCATCGAGCATGTTGCGTAGTCGCGTCACGGCTTTGCCACCTTCAATGCCCGTTCTGTCGCAACGCGTTTGACACTCTGCCAAAACAATACAATCCGTTTCATGAAACATTTTTGACACGTGACCCGGGGCACAACGTGCACTAAAAGAAAATTGGAAATATCTCGCGAAATGAAAGTCGTAGCGCCAAAATATGGGAAAAAATGTGAAGGGCTTACCTATAGATTATATTAGATTTATAGACTTATGGATTCTCCCCTTTGGAAAGGAATATTTAAAAAACGCCATATTTTAATTAAAGAGCTCTTCATCTTTCCCATTTCGATCCCTTTGTCCTTACAAAGGGATCGAAACAGGAAAGATAAAGGGCTCCTGAATAAAAATATGGCGTTTTTTTTAAATATTGCTTTCTAAAGGGGGGAACCCATAGGCCTATAGATCCAATCATGAATGACAGATCCGTCAAGATTTGTTTCCCGCACACTTTTCTTAGCAAGTTAATTAATTACCGTTCTTGTGTTCGTAGGCCTTTTACGAGGAAATCAATTTTTTCGAATTGACCGATTGAAAATTGTATTCTTCTGCCTCTTTGAGGGGGTATCACTCTCTGGAAGCTTCAAAAAATCGTTTTTTTGTTGCATATTGTTATACTGTGAACTTTCAAGATCATTTTAAGACCAACCGAATCGTGAAGTTCCTAAAATTAACGACGTTACACCTATTTTAGTGGAACAGTGTGTGCCGTGTTAGGGGGCTATACCAGTGTGACACTTTTAAAAAATCGATTTTTTCTCGACAGTTTATACTTTCAAGAATATCCTGTAAAAATGTCAAGGCCGTATCTGTAATACTTCCCGAATGGCAGCCTTCTAAAGAGCAACCGCTCGTAGGTATAAAATGTAGGATAAAGTCTTTAAACGCGTTTTTCTCGAAATGAGATTTTTCAAATTTGCTGACGTAACTCAAAGAGCAGTTATTCGATTGACTTGAAATTTGAACTGAGTACTCTTGAATATATTTTCGCTACAATGACGTAGGATATTTTTGATTGAATGGAAATTGACGATTTGGCATTGAAAAAACGACCCTTTTTTTTGCTTTCGTTTCAGATTACTTTTGAGCCTGGTGGAGCTCCCGCTGGAGGACTGCAACGTCAACTGCAGCACCACGAACACTTTGAAAGATTTTCTTCCGAAAAAAGTACATTGTAACCACAAGCATGTGTACAACATGTTGGGAAAACATTAATTTATACCAGCCAATCTGTTACCAGAAAAAAATTCCTCATTCTGACCTTTCAAATTGGTCTTTCAGAGAGGGATACCCCGTTAAAGTATTTCTTTCGCGCTGGGCCGTATTTTGTGGGGGCATAAGAAGGGCCCTTCTGAATGATTGGTAAATAACAGTGGCGCTTAATAAAAATAAATCACAAAAAACTATTATACCCAATGATAAACTGTATTAAAAAAAATCCCCCGAATTTAGTAGATTTAGACAAGTATACATTTTCTCCGAAAAGTCACGGCTACGAAAATTCTTCTACTAGACACATTTTTCTAAGTTTTATAATGAATATTTTCTTCAAACATTCGGTGACCCTGGGGTTTTATTGTCATCAATATTAATCTTTAGATGTTTTTACACGCGTGGGAAGTTTATATCAGGCATCTACAGTGATTTAGTGTATGAATTATTAGATAAATATGTGGCCAGTGTGTCATCTCCATAAAGCGCCGTATAAACGAGACGATTTTTAGGGTCGTAAGTTTTCGTTAAAAGTTCGCTAACTTGGCTCGAAATTTCACCAGTATACTGGAATGTATTTTTACTTCATTAGAGACGAAAATCCGTTAATTGTCAAATATTCCTCTTAATATTTTTTGCACCAAAAGTTTACAGTCTTCTCTACGCCGTACAGGATTGTCTGGCACGACCTGTCAAATATAATTGGAGCATAAAATACGAAAGCAAATATCCTTTACGGTTGGTGAAACACCGAAAAAAGTATACGATTCGATTTATAATGCATTTTGCGAGTCTCGCATAATTTAATTCCAAGTTTGCCAGGTCTGTTGATCGCAAGAGAAACGATAACTTCAGCACAAAGTTTCGATCTGTCAGGTAAATCGTTCTAGGTCCATTATTATCCATTAGGGGTAAGCTAGGTGCAACTAAGCGATCCGTTCCGACGACGAGACCCAATGGGAATGAATCTACCCTGTGGAATGCGATAACGGAGATAAAATATGAGAACCCTGCGTTGCTTTCTCTCTCTCTGTCTCTGTCTCTCTCTCTCTCTCTCTCTCTCTCTCTCTCTCTCTCTCTCTCTCTCTCTCTCTCTCTCCCTCCCTCTCTCTCTGTCTCTCTCACTCTCTCTTTCGTTTTGCAGCATCGTCCCTGGAGTTAGAGAGGACACGGTGAGGCGGACTGTACGACCTTATAAATCGTTCCAAATCGCAACTGCACTCAACGGTGTGGAATGTTGTAATCGGGGTTTTCCGGGGCTCTCGCAGTATCTCAAAATCGATCGGGTAAGGTTACGAAAGCGTGAAAGCATCTTACCAAACGTTGAAAGTTGACTCGGCAAGTAAAATTGAGAAAGAAGTGAAAACTTTTTCTTTAAGGGTGGATGACCATTTACAAATTTGAAAAAAAATCGATTTTTTTTCTCCATAAATCGATAGTCCAATATCTTTGGAATATTGTGTCCAATTTTTAAATCGAAATTCCAAGAATTGCCTGATTTTTCGCGGAAAACTCCAGGAGCGTTCGTGCCGAGTAGACGCAATGTGCGGCCGAGGACGGCGGCGTATGCGCCCTTCTATATAGTATGTCGTCTTGCTCCGATTTTTTATGTTTCGTAGCCGTACGCGGTAGGGCCCATGGCTGTCAATACGGAGCGTCGCAGGTATTTTAAGGGGATATACCAGTGTGACATTGAAAAAAAAAAACAATTTTTTTCGCCTTTTTCGACAGTTGATACTTTCAAGAATATCATTATACTTTATATCATTTATATCAATATCATTTTATCTTGCGAAAATCGATAGTTAAATCTTTAAACGCGCTTTTCTCGAAAAGAGATTTTTCAAATTTGCTGACATTGTAACTCAAAGAGCAATTATCCGATTGACTTGAAATTTGAACTGAGTACTCTTGAATATATTTACTCTACAATGACATTTCGTTTTTTGTTCTAGGTAAAAAATATAACAAAAGAAAATATTAGTAGTCGGCCATTTTATACATAAAAAAAATACATATTTTTTCTAACAGTTTGATATTCATGCTAAATAGATGTGTAATTAATTTTATGAGTGATTCACTTTTTCATACGAAAAAGTGTTAAATTCGCACATGATTTTATACACGTTACTGTGGCCTAAGGCCTCAAGCTGTCATTTCGTGAATTTTGCATATATTTCCAAAATCCTGCTGCACCGACAGCGTATGAGTGTTAGCCTTAAAAATCATTTTGATTTTCTCGTTTCAGACAATTACAGCGCGAGGGAGAACTCCAGCGGTGCGGGAACTTTTTGAGCGACGTCCTCTGACCATCGTCGTACACGACTGGCAATTCGCATTAAAAAAAAATAATAAAATATTTTTGCATACTTAAAATATCAAATAAAAAACACATAAAGGTACAAATTTTCGTGAGTATTCTTTCCATGAAAAAAAATACGAAAATACTAATCTTTTACCTTCCAAACGGTATTCCTCCCTTAAAAGCGTTTTATAGTATAGCATGCTGGGGATGAATAATTCTCGCAATAACGATAAATGCAATTGGACACCCGTTATCATATATGTGCCCTACGTATAGGGATTATTTTCGAGGCTGGCTATTGTGAAAAACAAATAAATCGGTGCGTGGATTCGGAATTGCTTTCGCAGCAGGCCATTTGGTTTCATTATTTCTATCAGATTCCAAACGAAATGCGAGACGTGATTAATTACCGTAACCGAGCTGCCAGCTGGTATTGAAGCCCATGCGATCGCTGAAGGATATGAGGTCCAGAGCGTTTCTCGAATCCCAGACAGAATCTCCTCCTCCGATCTCGGTGTATTGGGGTGCGATGCATACCAGAAGGTCTAGACCTGCATTCTCAGCCCAGCGATGGACGTCGATCCAGTTCGTCTCTGTGTTGGCACAGAGAATCGTAGTATTTTCACGATAATCGATCTTAATACGGTAAGCGGCCTGTGGGAACATTCGTCTTCTGGATGAGCTAATGGGGGCTTTTATGCAGAGTCAGAGACTGAAGGCACAGCATTATTTTAGGCTTTCGTCCTAAGTGTTCGAGCTGATGGAATTTTCCCAAAGGTTCTCATAATATTCTGTTAAAAATGTACAGAGATACTTTTTTGTTTGCTTCATGGTGATCTAAATAAATAGAATTATGTTTTAAAATTAAATAGATAAATTTTTAATGTATAAAGAGAAAATTGGAATAGATCATGATTTGAATGGTATCGACTACTTTTTGTACCGATTTAGTATCGGGGAACAACATTAGAGTTTACGTCTTGTTGCCGGATAGCAAGCTTAAGGGGGTGAATCACATTCCATACGGGTTCGACGATTTTGAATGAAAATTTAGGGCTTTAGGGGAAATGAATGGGGGATTCGTGTTTAGGAGGTACAAATACATCGATGCAGAGTTAGAAATAAAATATAAAAAATACAACATCTTTTGCCGCCTCGGCCAAGAATAAATGGCTTCACTGGATCATCGATAATTTATTTTTGGGTTGGGTTTGGAATTCCGCTTCGCGCGTATTCTCTTCGTGATCGTTTCCTCGTTGAAATGCCTTTTCGTTCATGGAGTTTTGATGGTTTTTCGATTTTTGGCAGAATTTCAAAGACGGACCGTCGATTTTCCCAACTTTTCTATAAACCTTTGCCTCTTTTCCGGTGAATTTTCAAATGCACTTTTCGGGAGAACCAATTGAGATATCGCAATAAATCTAGCGGCATTCTCTGGGTCTACCAAAATCCTTTTTAACCCTCGAACTACAAACCGGGGTATATATTTACTCCAAGCGAATGTAGTTTAAAGGGAGACAAAAATAAGTTTGTAGTTCTAGGGTTAAAACCCCTCCAATAAAATTATGTCACTGAAATAGAACTCACGCTCGGCGGTTTGAAAGTTCGCGATTCTGGCAATTCCGAAAAAGTGGCCGAAAGGGTCAATACATTTTTTTTCCACTTTTAAACCGTTTCAATTGTCTATATAACGGGAAAATTTCCGCCAATTACGAATATTATAGAGTTTTTGTCGAAAGCTCAAAACTCCGCAGCGAAACGCAAAAAAAGACTTTTCGTAAACTTTTACCGATTTTCAATAGAAATAACGGATTTCGGGAGAAATAAATAGTGAATTCGTTTTAAAGGGATAAAAATACACGGATAGTGCCTTATAAAAAAATATGAAAAAAAAAATCCAAACATTTTCCCATCTCGGAAAAAAACAAGTAGCTTGGCCGAACCATCCATAATTTTGTCTCTGTTTCGATTTGGAACTTCACCCTCTGCTAATTCTCTTCGCAATTATTTTCTCCAAAAAATGTCTCTTGACCCATGGCGCTCCGATCATTTTCCATTTTTGGCAAAATTTCAAAAGTCGGATCACAAATGAATAACTCGTCTAAGCTCTTTGATCCTGCGATGAGCAGCAGTTATTGGGGATTCAGTTTGAATCGGTGTATAAAGTCTGTCGAATTTAAGGACACTTAGGATCCTGTAGAACGATACTGCACGAAGTGTCATTGGAATCGATCGTTAAAGTCAGACTCGGTCGGAGATGCGAATCTATTGCGGTTACGGGTACGAAGTGCGAAGCCTTTGAGAATAGATACTCCATAACTATATCCATAATAATGCGAATGTGCAATGCATATAGACATGACATTTGTCCACATATGTTTGTACGAACGCACACACGCACACACGACACACAACCACCCACCCACCCACACACACACGCACACATAGGAATGTGTGTACACCCCCTCACACACACGTCGGGGTGTGTGCACACCCTCTCACACACACCTGGGGGTGTGTGTACACCCCCTTCCACACACGTGGGGGTGTGTGTGTACAACCACGTCACACACACATGTGGCTGTGGACACCCCCTCACACACACATGGGGGTGTGTGTACACCCCATCACGCACACATGGGGGTGTGTGTAACCCCCCCCCCACACAAACATGGGGATGTGTGTAACCCCCCCCCCCACACAAACATGGGGGTGTGTGTACACCCCCCCCACACAAACATGGGGGTGTGTGAACACCCCCTCACACAAACATGGGGGTGTGTGAACACCCCCTCACACAAGCATGGGGGTGTGTGTGTACACCCCCTAACACACACACATGGGGGTGTGTGTACACTCCCTCACACACACGTAGGGGTGGGTGTACAACCCCTCACACACACATGGGGGTGTGTACACCCCCTCACACCCACATGGGGGCGTGTGTACACCCCCTCACACACACGTTGGAGTGTGTGTACACCCCCTCACACACACACATGGGGGTGTGTGTACACCCCCTCACACACACATGGGGGTGTGTAATCCCCCTCACGCACACATGGCGGTGTGTGTACGTTGGAGTGTGTGTACACCCCCTCACACACACATGGCGGTGTGTGTACACCCCCATACACGCACACACACACATACATACCGGCGCGCGCGCAAACACACACACACACACACACACACACACACCCGGACACTTATATATATATATATATATATAATTGTGCACAAAAAGGATCACAAGATCGCAACTACGAGCTTCACAAAGACAATACCATATAGTCCATGGAGGATTCTGGATATAGGGGTAAAGGAGCGACGAGAACGGCGAGCGCTCGCAGTTTCTGCGGATATGCGCCCGTAACTTTAATGACCTCGTAAATACCGTTCCATACCACAGCTACGGAGCTTACCAGCAATGCCGCACAATATACAGGGGAATCTCTCTGCTGGCTTACTTTCTCAGGAGTTTACAAAGCTGAGGTGTGGGGGAGGGGCTGGGGCCGGGGCTGTTCGGTCCGGGAAGTGTCCGCGATCGAGGTTGTGATTATGGGTTTTTCAATCGCCATAAGGGCGCCAGGGATTTGTTGGGATCGCCTGAATGATGATCGTTTTGAGAATACGGATTTCTCGGTCGAGATGAATCTTTCAATGCTCAAACTCAAGTATCAGGTGACGACGGAGGTAAAGATCATTTGGGTTGAGAAATACGCTTGCAAGTAGAAATTATTTTTTTAAAACAATCTTTGATTTAATGCGTCATTGGTAATTATGATGAATTTGTGATTTTCTGATATTGGAATGATGATCGAAATTAATTTGGAATCAGAAGGAAGCTTGAAAATAGGAATTATTTTTTCTTTTTTTTCGTAATATTTGGACTGTTCCTTCCTTGGTAATGATGATAAAGTAGTCGTTTAAGAGGCTACATCTACCTAGTGGCCAAAAAAATGGCCAAGTTTTTTTTTCTGGGAAACGGTTCGTGAACGAGAAACGCATTCTCTTTTAACACAGAGGTACATATATTGAGAGCCTTTAAAAAAATTACCAAAATATACAGAACAACAAAAACATGGCCGCCGGCAGATGATACTGTTTTCAAAGTCGGTGGACATGATATCTTGAGAACCACTTGATGGATTGTTTCCAAATTTGAAGGCGATACCGCGAGTAACGTTTAAAGGTCGTTGACGAGCTCACTTTTTAAAAACCGATCTTAATTTTTCAATAGATATGTAAAAATGACAACTTTTTTCATAGATTTTGTGTGCTCGAGTTTCGATTCGTCGCCACGTTGTTGAAAAAATGATTTAAAAAATCGACGATCGTCAACGACTCGTATTTATTGTTAACTTGAATAATCCGTTCGGTTTTGAAATTTCGGCTGGACTGTTTAAGCTGCAGAGTGTCCACCGCCAAAAGTTGTGAAAAATAATTCATCATCTGCCAAAGGCAATGTTTTTGTTGTTTTTCTATATATCTTGGTGATTTTTTTCAAAGCTCTCAATATATCCTTGTGTTAAAAGGAAATGCGTTTATGTTTCACCAACAGATTCCCAGATTTTTTTTCGGAATTTGGGCATTTTTTCGGGCCTCTAGGTAAATTGAGCCGCTCAATCGGATTCGAAAAAATGGGAAAATCCATCAGCGCTATTTTTTCGCGTTTGAGCCATTGGGTGCAATTTTTCATCGGCAAAATCCGGCCACAATGCAAGTCCTGAAATTTTTACTAAGGGCCGAAGGATCTCGAGCGCCGTTTACCGCCAAGCCACAGAATGGAAAAGTAACGATTCAAAATAGGCTTTTTTTATTCATTTGGGAACGACTATCGGTTGAGTTATCCCCGAGAACGGAAGGATTGAAACCGCAACAGGGTGATTACGCGGGCACGCGATTGGCACTTCGCGGAGCTTTAAACCGTCCCTTCGAGCCTCTGCCATCCTCGGCTGGGAACGTTAAGCAAACTGGGAGAGATTTCGCTATAGGCGAGCGTATGGAAGTAGGGCTCACACGACTTAATGACACCCGTGCATGTGGGCAGTGTGTGAGGGACGTTCATTTGGCTGACTAAACTGGTGTTGGATCAAACTGACGTATCGCAACGTGTATTAAGGGTGTATGTGCGTGGGTCATTATATTTCTTACGACGGATAAAACCGCTTGAGAGTTCATAGCCGGAAGACCGCGCACGAGCGGTTATGGCCACTTTACGATCGGGTATTACCGTCTCCGTTGGCTATCAGTATCACGACAATCCGAACTCATGACCCATATATAATGCATATCCCGAAGGATCCCTCGACAATCGCGAACCACACTTGCGTGTCCTTCACGTGGGCTGATGATGAACAACTATATTGTTATTACAAGCTTTTATTTAAGGAGAGATATACACCTAGATGGTCGAAAAAATCGATTTAGAAGCTATGAACTTTTCAAGCTATGAATTTGTCAGCTTACATTCCATGTAAGTTGACAAATTTCATGATTTATTTATTCCCAAATTTTCAAACGTGTTTTTCTCAAAACCACGTTTTTCAAATCGGTACGAAAAAATTTCTCGAAAACCAATGAACCGATTGCCTTGAGGTTTTTGTGGTTATTCTATACACCATTATCTAGTACTTGTCATAGGATTTTTTTTCCGTTACTTAGTTTTTGTTTTATAGGCAAAATAATAACTAATTTTTGGCCCAAAAATCACCATTTATGTTCAAACGTCCGCCATTTTGTCATAAATCGATATTTTCAAAATCGGCTATGACAAGTACTAGATTATAGTATCTAATTTAATAATCTTTTTGGTTTTGTTTTTCAGATGATTTTTGAAGAAACGCCAGTGGGTACCGTATACGCAGATTTTTTTACGACGCTCCAAGGATCATACAATATCCTTATATGTTTTTGATATTTTTAAATAAAGAAAATTAAATATATTTTTGAATGTATATACTTTTAGATAATTAAAACCCCAATTCGATATTTCAAATAGTTTTCCTTGAAAAATTCAGAAAAATGACCTTTTTTCCGGCTCCTAGGTGTATAGTCTCCCCTTAACTTGCTTCGTTCGTATGTCTGTCTTTCGTTTCGAAATTTGTAATCCTTTTTCCAAGCATTTGCTGGCATCCCATTGAGCTGAAATTTGGTATACCTGTGCAACTTCGGTGACAATGCAATAATATGGCACCATGGAGTGGGTCTGATAATGGAGGTGGGAGGTGGGCAATGCAGCTCCTTAACCCTTGTCTGTCACACCTCCAGATTGTGACGTACTAGCCATTGGGGGTGTAATCAGCCCCACTCACTTTGGAGAGTGATAAATAATTGAAAAATTGAAAAAAAATACTACAATGCACTTTCAACCCTTGTGTGTTGAAAGGTTGAACCCATAATAACCCATGCTGATTATTTTCTAGTCGTGTAATTTTTAATATAAACAAATGTCGAAAATCTCAAAATTTCTGGAAGGTATCGCAGGTCGAAAAACGGCTGGGGTTGATTCAACCCCCGATGACTGTTAAGGGTTAAGGCGTTAGGCCACAGTAACGGGTATAAAATCATGTGCGAATTTAACAATTTTTTTTTCGTATGAAAAAGTGATTCACTCATAAAATTAATTACACATTTATTTATTATGAATATCAAGCTGTTAGAAAATATATATATATATTTTGTTTTTCGATGTACAAAATGGCCGACTACTCGAAACAGCTTTTTCCAATTGGCGTGGTAAATAACTTCAACAATTTTCACTCGATTTACTTCAAATTTAAAAGTTATGTTCCTAATTGTATTTCGCAGAGAAGTACGTACGGAATTTCTGATTAATCGAAAACTTTTCATTTTGTGAGCAGTTTATGAGTAGTCATAACGAAATTTTTCACTGAAAATTCATTTCTAACAAGAAACATCCCTCAGGTGACACCCTTCGATTTTGTTGAAATTTGGATATGTTATAAAGCACCGAAAAGTAAGCGATACGTATTTTTTTTCGGCGGAAAAACGGTTTTAAGGGGTGAAACCACCCCTTAATATAGGGGTGGTTAACCACTTAATTTTTTTTGCGATGTCACTATAGTGGATTTTTCATTGCTTCGGATTAGAAGAATTTGCGTTTTTGTTTCATTAAAATCGGTGGACTCCTTGTGTGTGAAACTTCTATATTACCCCTATAGATGCCCTTTTTCGAGGGGTGGTTTCACCCCTTAAAACTGTTTTTCCGCCGATAAAAAAAAACGTATCGCTTACTTTTCAGTGCTTTATGACATATCCAAATTTCAACAAAATCGAAGGGTGTCACCTGAGGGATGTTCCTTGTAAGTTCAAATACCTACAACTTTTGAATAAAATAATATTTTTTAAATTCCTCACGTACTTCTCTAGGTATTCTAATGGAGATTGACGAGTATTTTTGTTTTTTGTTCTAGGTCTAAATTTGTGGATGCCTAAAAAAAGATAACAAAAGAAAATATTAGTAGTCAGCCATTTTGTACATTGAAAAAAAAAAAAATCTTCTAACAGCTTGATATTCATATTAAATAGATGTGTAATTAATTTTATGATTGAATCACTTTTTCATACGAAATAAAATTGTTAAATTCGCACATGATTTTATACTCGTTACTGTGGCCTAACGCCTCATAGCATAAATTAGGACTGTCGAGTTTTTGCTCATGTGTTTTGTTATCACGAGCACTTTTTATTACACATGATAACGAGAGTCTGATAATGGTGGTGGGAGGTGGGAACTGAAATTTCCTAATGGCAAATGGTAGGACAATCGAGTTTCGGCTCATTAACTTTGTTGACTTGAGCAGTATTTGTAATTACACTATTATAAAGTTTCTCGCGAAAGCTTTATAACCTAAGGCAAGGTTTTTGATTACGCCGATGTCTGAACGGCATGGGGGGTCTGGCATGGCAAATAAATAATCAAATTCTAATACTAATGAGTATAAAATAAAATAAACGTAAAAAAAGTTTTTTTAAACAAGCGTTTATTCAAAAGGCACTGTACTAAAAAGTAAAAAATAATGTTCAGTAAAATTGAAAATGAAAGCAGTATAACTACAAAAAAGTCCCTTCCTTGGTCACTCATCGTAGGTGCAAGTACTTGAAAGGTACGTAAACGCAGACATTTTAAAAATATGGAATATAAATATTAAAAGCTGGAGGCGTCAAACGTCATAAGTGCTAGTACTAATTTAAGATTTCTGAAAAAGGCCTCAAGGTTTTAAAATTTATGTTTCATATAAAAAATATCTACGTATATGTACCTTTTAAGTACTTGCATCTATGATGAGTGACCAAGGAAGGGACTTTTTTTATAGCTATACTGTATTGATTTTCAATTTTACTAAACGTTACTTTTTACTTTTTAGTATTCACAATACCTTTTGACTAAAAGCTTGTTTTTTTTTAGTTTTTTTTCTACGTTTTTTAAATTTTTCTCGAATTGTTATCGTGTCATTTGTTCGATTCAGCATTATTGATTTATTTACAGTTAGGGGTTTGCATATTGATCGGTGGGTACGTGGATGCAATGGGAGTGCCATTGGAGACTGCATCGTTGGAATGGATTAGAGATTATCCGATTATTTTACGTATTTTTATTATTAACCAAATTCTTTCTTAAGGGAGACTATCAAAAAAATTCACGAAATAGCTTTTTTTTAGAGTCTAAAGTGAGAAGACCCCTTAAGGATCCTCGCTGGATCCCAAAACTTCAGGTATGACAATAATCGAGTGCGTTATCCTCGATAGGTGAAATATGTTCTTTTCAAATTGTATAAAGGGTCAATAGCTCACCGGTAATTGTGACATTGGTATCTTCATCGTTCTCCGATTGATGTCTCTCGAAGGTGTACGAGTTGCTGAGCGGTCCGCCGATCCTCACATATGCTGGTGAGAGTGCCCTCGCCATGTTGATGCTCCTTTCGGGATTTTTCCTACAAAATAACGTACCTTCGATTTTCCACAAATAGTGAATACTTTTGCAGTTAATGGATAAATTTTTGTCTTCCAGTTGATTGGTCATTTCCGTAATGAAAAATGACTCACGGCGAAAAGTGTCGCAATTATTCTTTATTCGCGCTATATGCACGGGAACAGTTCGTTCGTCACATATGCAGTATATTTACGAACGGGCAGAGGAGAACGCGGTATTGCAGATTTAATTTACATCGCAAATATACTCTACCGACTACTGAATTTCAATATATACCGGCCAGGAAAACCGATCGTGTACAAATGCTGCTCCGCATTTGTAGGGACTTTTCGTGTTCCGGACCTTGTACATTGATGTACAGATGCAGCTAGCTCGGACCTCTCTCTCTCTCCCTCTCTCTCTCTCTCTCTCTCTCTCTCTCTCTCTCTCTCTCTCTCGCTCTCTCTCTCTCTCTCGCTCTCGCTCTCGTGATCGCATTTCGCGGTGCACTCTCGGCGTTGGATGCAACATCCATCTCGCCACCGAACATGTCGAGAACTGGCTCGTACACACGCGAACATGGGCAGCAGTTGCGACTGCAGTACTCGTCAGCTCTTTTGCCAATTGTTTGCAAGTTCGTAATTCAATGAAACGAATACGCAAAGAGGTCCATTGTCGCGCTCCATGCATGCATTTTCACACACATATGTACATGCAAATATTGGGTCATCCCAGAATAAATGCGGTTTTCATGTACTTCTTTAGTTTTTCAAAATTGATGAAGAAAATTACTTGTTGATCTGAAATATACTCGAACATTGTACACGTATACGGTACCGATCAACAGCTTTCGATCACTTTGGACCATTGCAAAATTATATTGGAATTATATAATTAATTTTATAGAGCTATATAGTATTTTCGTGAAATGAGAAATAAAATGAATTATATTATTCTAATATCATTTTGCAGTTATCTTTTTGGATGATGGCAACATTTTCGATCACTTTGGATAATTGCAAAATTATATTGGAATTATATAATTAATTTTATAGAGCTATATAGTATTTTCGTGAAATGAGAAATGATATGAATTATAATATTCTAACATAATTTTGCAGCTATCTCAATTGATCGAAAATTTTCACCGGTCCTGTGCTTCAAAATTAAGACGAAGAAAAATCTTCCTCAAACCGAAATGTAGTTTCCTTCATTTTCTATTTAGAAAATAAAAATTATTTGTTTATAAATCTAAATTAGCTAGAAAAAATCTATTTAGAAAATAGTGGAGAGTATGTTTTAGAGTGAAAAAGAATTGTGTTAATCGTAGTTTTGAAAAATAAAAGAAGGTTGAATATGGCATGACCCAATAAATAGGGGGACGGATATATTGAACACGCTATATCTATGGAACGTTGGCAATCAGCACATCCTGTTTTGAGGACAGTCCTTCATTTTTTATTAAGCTTACCGTTTATTTTGAAGACTTCGGGCTTTGCATAATGTTAAATCTAGGAATACTAGGCTGCTACGAGAACGGCTCTCGAAATCTCTTCCAAATCATCGTTCCCCGTATATATATATATATATATATATATATATATATATATATATATACACATATATATATTGATGTGGGCATTTGTACATGCACATGTACGTGCCTAGAATTATCACTGTGCAATTTAATGTATTGGCATTTCCTCATGGAAATGTACTCAATATTGGATAAAAAAAATACCAATTTACAATCAGGCAACTTTATCCCACACGTACGACCCAAATGAAGGATTTGTTCGACCAATTTTATCAAAACTGGTAATCGACAGCAGAGGGGCAGGAGAATAAAATTCGTAAATCAAATTTAGTGAATTACGCTTATTTAAAAAAACACAATGAACCTATAGTGGCATGGAAGAATCGGCTTTTGGAGAAGCAATATTTTCTCGAGAATGTAATTAAATTCCTTCTCTGACTTGAGAAGGGTTGAATCCCTCGAAGGGTTGAAAGCTTTAAAATTCGATATTAACATTCAATACTCGAGTAGAATTTTTCGTTAAGACTTCAAATCCAAACAAATCTAGACATAGCTGAATAAATCGAAGTAAATCCAAAAAAAGTCTTTCTCAATTTTGATACGATTTATTATACGCAAAATATATGGACCACATACGATTATTTTTTTTTATTGATCGTCTGTTGTGTTTTTATTTTCGTCTGATGAAGTACGTATTTTATTCTGATGGTTTCAAGGCGAATATCACTGTGACGAGTAAAAATCGTTTTTTTTTGCATGTTCTTAAAGAATGCATATTCAAGAATATGTGAAAAAAATTCAAGATAAAATATTGAAAATTGACTAAGTTGAGAAGCAATCTTTTCTCGAGAATGTAATTAAATTCCTTCTCTGACTTGAGAAGGGTTGAATCCCTCGAAGGGTTGAAAGCTTTAAAATTCGATATTAACATTTAATACTCGAGTAGAATTTTTCGTTAAGACTTGAAACCCAAACAAATCTAGACATAGCTGAATAAATCGAAGTAAATCCAAAAAAAGTCTTTCTCAATTTTGATACGATTTATTATACGTAAAATATATGGACTACGTACGATTATTTTTTTTTTATTGATCGTCCGTTGTGTTTTTATTTTCGTCTGATGAAGTACGTATTTTATTCTGATGGTTTCAAGGCGAATATCACTGTGACGGGTAAAAATGGATTTTTTGCATTTTCTTAAAGAATGCATATTCAAGGATATGTGAAAAAAATTCAAGATAAAATATTGAAAATTGACCAAGTTACAGACGATTTAGCAACAGCAGGCAGGGCAACGATTTATGTATACTAATTGTGAGATTTTTAATCGCGTTTTTCTCGAAACGATTTTTCTTGACCGGGTGGGAATTGTAACTCAAGCTATGATTTTCCGATTTTCGATTTTAAAAAAACCAAGATTTCATAATTGCAATAGCCATCGTTTTACGGAGCCGTTTTTGATAATTTAGTATTTTTTTAGCCCCCGAACATAAGTAAAAATTTCGTCAAAATTACACTTTTTTTGAACACCCGGCATTTTGTGAATTTTTTTATTTTCTAAAAGCGGCTTTCCACAACGGGAACTACGTTCATATAAATTATAAAACTTTTTTATTTTCCTTTTTTAGACCAACCCTTGTCAAATTATCGATCAGGCTGTTGGCCCCCATTTTTTACACAGAAGCTCTATTTACCTCAATAACGTGGTTAATGTGGAATTTTTGGTAAATAAAAATTTACCGTGAAACGAGATTAAATTGACATTAAGGGTAACTTGGGAAATTTTTGGGGCTACTTTAACAGGGCGCCAAAATACGGTTTGTTTCTATTATTGCTCAAATTTGTTGTTCAAGTTTCATATAATATTGCTAATGTTGATTGTAATGTTTCTCAAGTTGATTTTGATCTCAAAGATATTTGTAAGACTGATCAAGTGCCCATAATAGTACCCTAGGCACTTGATATTTTTATGTAAAATGTTTCCTTAAGGGCTTACACCACTGTAAACGTCTAAAATTAAGTGATTTATCGCGATTTTTTTTGGGTCGAAGGACAAGTAAGAGGATAATAATATTCAAGGATGTTATTAGTCATATGTTCAAGTGGACAACATTTTTTTTTAATTATACAAAATGGTCACGCTGGAGCCGTTCTCGCGAGGCATGTTGAATTTGAGACTCCCGTACGTATTTGTCTTCGGAATGTTATTTTAAGGATGTGTTCAAAATTTGGAGTGAACAGAATGAAAATTGTTGGAGTTATGCTGCGTGCTCTTTTGAAAAATTATTATCCGAGAAAAAACTTTTTCCCCCTCATTTTAGACGATTCAAAGCATCTCTTAAGCCGATTAATAAAAAATAAATGTTTTGAAAAATCCACAGTGATGTTACCCCTTAATAAAGATGACAATTTGATGGTAAAAATCGTTGTTTCTCATTTAATTCCATGTATAATGGATAAACTATTAATTGTTTTTATAAAAATGATGCCGAAGTCACTCTTAATCTTTGACATAAGTTGCATGTCAATGCCTTGTCAAAGCAACCCCACACACGAGGGTACTTTGACACTTTTTTAAATATAAATTTGTGGGGGGAGGGGGGGGGGGGGGCTGGGCTTGACTGATTAGCTACCTCATTAGGTAGGTACTCATTGTTGATCGATATTCAATAAATTATTGTGATTGATCTCATAATATGCTGTCTTTTTGTAAATTAATTTTTCAATATTTTACTGTACAATACTCCCTATTGTATAGAGAAAAGCACTCCATTGCATACAAGTGTACAGTGAATCAAGAGTAATTCTCTTCAAATTTTGCTTGATTTTGAAATTTTGTTTGACTGTGAAATTAGGCATGTTTCACTGTGTACACCTCCAAGTACACAGTGGATCAAATCACACTTTAAAAAAATTGTTATTATCTCAATATCTATTGGGTATGGCCGTTCAGTGTCTTTTAAGGGGAGATATACACCTAGATGGTCAAGGTCGAGGATTTAGAAGCTATGAACATTCCGTCGACCGTAGAAGATCTGCACTATGGGCCTGGTATCGATGATTCCATGTAAGTTGACAAATTTCACGATTTATTCATTCCCAAATTTTCAAACGCGTTTTTCTCAAAACCACGCTTTTCAAATCGGTACCCAAAATTTCTCGAAAACCAATGAGCCTTGAGGTTTTTTGTGGTTATTCTATACACCATTATCTAGTACTTGTCATAGGATTTTTTTTTCCGTTACTTAGTTTTTGTTTTATAGGCAAAATAATAACTAATTTTTGGCCCAAAAATCACTATTTATGTTCAAACGTCCGCCATTTTGTCATAAATCGATATTTTCAAAATCGGCTATGACAATTACTAGATTATAGTATCTAATTTAAGGCGGTCCTCTAGTTTCTCAGGTCGAAGAAATCGATTTTTTTTCTTTTCATAAATCACATCTACAACATGTGTAGAAAATGTGTGCCAAAGGATTTTTCGATATTCGAAGTGGTTCACAAGTTACGGCCCTGGAACGGAGCAGGTATACGGAGCAGGAATACGGAGCAGGTATACGGAGCAGGTATACTTTCAAACGCGTTTTTCTCGAAACACCATTTTTCGAAACGGTGACCATGATATTTCAGAAACTACTGCACCGATCTTGTTCAAATTTATACAGCATATTTAATATGTTATAAGCCAGCGATTGAACTACGATTATCATCATTGCTTCGATAGTTTTTTTTTGTACGAGCGAAAAACTTAAGAAAAAATGAGTAAAAAATAGAATGTAATTTTCGAAAGTGTATAAAAAAGTCAATTTTTGTAATTTAGAATTCACTCTAGTTCAATCGCTAGTCTTAAATATGAAGATTAAAATGCCGTTCGGTTTTTTGATTTCAGATAAGCAGAACAGCCGCAATCTTGGTCACCGTTAAGCACCTCTTTTACTTGATGTCTTCCTGTCGGCCACTATAACCTTTATTCTATTATATATTTTGACTTCAAAAAATTTGTAAAGCTTATTTAAATGTTAATAAAGATTATGCAAAAACAATGAGATTGATTATTTCGATGCTTTGCCCGTAAAAAATTATTGAAAAAGCCATAAAAAAAACAGCCGAGAAACTAGAGGACCGCGTTAATAATCTTTTTGGTTTTGTTTTTCAGATGATTTTTGAAGAAACGCCAGTGGGTACCGTATACGCAGATTTTTTTACGACGCTCCAAGGATCATACAATATCCTTGTATATTTTTAATATTTTCAAATAAAGAAAATTAAACATATTTTTGAATGTATATACTTTTAGATAATTAAAACCCCAATTCGAAATTTCAAATAGTTTTCCTTGAAAAAATTCACAAAAATGACCTCTTTTTCCGGCTCCTAGGTGTATATCGCCCCTTAACAAAATGAAGCCATTGAACACACCTCTCGTTTAGTCAAGGTTTCATTGAGATTGTGTGAACGGTTAGGCAGCTATAGACCTCTGAAAAAAATGAGCCACTGATCCTACCTTTTTTCCAAATCCACAATAAATAATGAAGACGACAAAAAAAATCGTAAAAAACTGATTCTTTTTTTCGGCCCGTCACAGTGGTGTCGTTCAGTAATGAGGAGGCGTGCAATTGTTTTATTACTCACGTGAGAGCACCGGCGTTCAGGACGACCGTAGGATCGAGCGTGTAACTGAGAAACTTGTCGCTCGTCAGAGCCAAGGCTTTTTTAACATTGACGGTGAGAAGAATCTCCTCTGCGAGGGAAACGTTGACCAAGAGGATCAAAGTCGTAACGAGTAGAAAAGAAGCGAGCAGCCCCTCAGCCGTCGAGCCGCCCAGACGTGCCATTTTCAACTCCTTTTTTGCGTCTCCTTTCCGACGTCTCTATTTTCTCTTCCGCTTATACTATAATACCCTTGACGATATTTCTCTCCGCAAATTTATATAAATTTCCATCAACGCGCCTCTCCGACACGAACAGCTCGGCAAACGCGAATGAAAAACTTTTTTTCCCGTGCTAAATTCGTTCCTGTCTCCCGGCGTGATACGAAAAATTAATTATAAAACAGAATGAAAAACCGTCGATCCCAGACTGACGAAAAACCGCGCGCGTCTCTCGGTGAGCGTTGTTCGACTGTCCGTTTTTTGAACCAAGTCGCCTCGATATGGAAAGTATTTCGAAAAAAAAGAATGAAAAAAAAATTTGCTGCATTCGCGAATTGTCAATAAAAATAAACGTCGAAAAAAATTACGTACAGCGATGATTCTTGGACGTTCGATTTTGAAATTGGCATCGCGTTGTTACGATCGACAGCCAGGTCAAAGAATTGCGCAAGTCTCGGACTCGTTTCTAGGTTGAACAAAACTGTTTTGCCTTTTTGCGTTTTTACCAAAGGAAATAAATGCTGACGGTGAGCATAACTTGAGTACCTCGTCGGCGTTCTGGAATTTACAATCGTATATTCACGTCTCTCTGACTTAATTTCCAAAATTTTCATCGGATTGCAGGACCCGATAATATAAAGGAACAATAACAGACGTATTTTTATTTTGTTTGTTTATTATCTGCTTTTGCTTTCGTCCCCGGCTAAATAACGTCAAAGATCGTCATCTTCCCGGATTTTCATCGATTAATCGGAATATTTCGAAAATCATTAAAGGATCATCACAGTGTAAAATTTTCCAAAAATCATTTTTTTTTGCATTTTTTGATTGTATATACGGTTATAAATATGGACCTGGCATTGCCGATTGATCGTTAGCAGACAATCTATATGAAAATTAGCGCACTCAGAAGTTTAAGGGGTTACCCCCACTTGCCATTTTGAAAAAATCGATTGTTTTTTATTGCATTTTTTTGAAGTATAAGTATCCGGGCCTATACTTCTGTATGGGCCCGGAATAGATGACTCTATGTAAGTTTACAAAAAAAATATTTTCTTCGTGTAAACTGAAATTGAAACTTTAAACGCGTTTTTCTCAAAATGGCATTTCTGAAGTCGGTGACCAAGATTACTCGAACACTAATGAACCGATCTTCTTGAAATTTTGCAGGCTTATTTAATACATAAAAATGTAGTCTTTAATCGTTCGATTTTTTTCGTTAAAATCGAACCATTAACTTTGACTGTCCGCCATTTTGTGAAAAATGAATATTTTTTAAAATCCTTCGATTAAAGACTAGTTTATACTCATATTTGACTAGATCCATCCGCATTTTTTTTTTCAGATGATCCACTTCGCCGCAATATTGGTCACCGAAAACCGTGTATATAAAAACATTATTTCATTGGCGGCCATTTGCCACTAAACAATGTAATATTTTTCAATAAAAAAATTACTGAAAGTTCTTCAAGATGTGTTCTTTAAGATGGTATATTGATCGATTAAAAAAGTTTTGTAGTTTTGTTTAAAAAAATTCATGAAAAAGGCCTTTTTTGCGCTACAAGTGGGGGTAACTCCTTAAACGCGGTTTCTCAAAACGACGTTTTTCAAAACGGTGTACACTCTCAAAGAAAGTTTTCAAGCCATCCGTTTCAAATTTTGACACAACATCCTTCACGCCATTCTTTATATTGCCATGGAAGCTTTTTTCAAATCTTTTTTTTTAACGAAAAACTGTTTAAAAAATCGGCCAAAATCGATACGTTTTTTTTAAACCTCCGCCAATTTGTCAATTTCGATTTTAACCCTCCTTGGTCACCGTGGGTAAATTTTACCCAGGCCTAACTTTGCCACTATGCCACTATTTTTCCCTAGAAGTACCATGTCTGACGAGTATCCTGTTCCAATTTTACTTGAAAATATCGAAAATTCAGAAAGTTATGATTTTTTTAGTGAAAAGCTGTATTTTTCGACAAATTGACCTATTCACGATTTTTTCACAACATGTTGTCATTTGAATTTTGACCTATCGACTTTTCACATGTTCTAGAATGTTCAAATGTAAATTTACCCAGACCTAACTTTGGGTCTATAAATCCATGTGTCCTAGTTCCATTAAAGGTCTCGGTCCTTCAGGAGGCGAGGGTTTCAAGTGCCCTTATGCCACTATTTTTTCACTAGAAGTACCATGTCTGACGAGTATCCTGTTCCAATTTTATTTGAAAATATCGAAAATTCAAAAAGTCATAATTTTTTGAGTGAAACGGTGTATTTTTTGACAAATTGACCTATTCACGATTTTTTAAAAACACGTGGTCATTTGAATTTTGACACACCGACTTTTCACATGTTCTAGAATGTTCAAAGGATTTTCTAGTATTTTTTCAAATCGACCGGACTGATAGTTTCCAGACAGCAACCATTTGGAACTTGGCCGGGTGAATTTCACCCAGTGTGACCACGGAGGGTTCGAAAAACCTCCATATCAAGATAGCGGCTTTCATACTCATTAATAATCTTTTTACAATTTTTTTTTCAGATAATATTTACGGCCACAACCGTGTACACCGTGAGGACTTCTTTTTCGTGGAAAATTACAACCGTAAAAAATGTAAAAAAATAAACATAACCGTTTAAAAATTTATTTTCTGTTCTTCATGAGTGCTTTGATTTGACATAAAAATCAGACTGATCAGGGGATTTTAACAATCGAAAAAAAATCGGGAAAATCAGCTATTGTGGACTTTTTCTTTGAAGGAAATCGTGATGATAAATGTCTAGAAAAATTATATATTTGAAAAAGTATCATCTGAAAAACACTCTGTCATATCTATGTGTAAAAATATTCGATTATAATTGATTGACAGCGACGTCCGGGAAGCACCTCTCGAAAACGTCTTTTGCGGTGAGGAATGCCCTTCTGAACCAGGTTATCTAATATAAAAAATCGAGCAAATTTCGTTAGTATTTTATCTTATCCCAAGATTGACCAAGGGAATTTCCGAAATATCAATTAAAAAAATGGTGCCTTCAAAGTGAGTCGTTCATTAAATCATATCGTAAAAAATCGTACACATCGTAAAAAATTCCTCCGATCAAATACTATATTTTCACATCTAGAAGAAGCCCTAAAAATTTCAGAAATATCGATGCAGCAGTTTTTTTCACATATTTTGGTCACCAACTTCGAAAACGTACTTTCGAGAAAAAAGCGTTTAAAGTTTCGACCGACGTTCCGAGCGTTCCGACGGTCAACGTAAGGGCCTATAAATCTGTCAATTTTGATCCGATCACCTCGAAATTTTCCGGGAACATTTATAAGATATGACATACTGTCAAAATGTATTGGTTTCGAACGAAGCGAATTTCTGACTTTTACAACTAGTCATAACCCCTTAATTGAGAAGAATTTCGAAAAGAAATTTAAAATCTCAAGGTCGACCAACGACCACCGAAATGTCCAAAACTTGATTTCCATCATCATCGAATTGATGTCCAATCGTCATTGGTATCGAAAGAAATATAATGGAACATTTTAAATCGTCGTTCTCAGTGGCCTATGACCACCTGCCGAATGATGTACCTCATTCAGTACAGACGAGAATTTCTCCTCCTACCTGGAGGTTTAGCCCCTCGGAGCTCCATCGTGGACGAGAAGTACCGTGTTGATGACATCCCGCTGATGACGTTGATACACGTGTCCTCGAATAAGGATGGAAGAGGGGGATGAAAAACGCGCCCTTCTGAGCGGCCCTTCCATACGAAAAATTCGTGAAAACGCAAGGATACGCATCCTGTGATCGTATGTGTATTATTTTTCGTCATGCCTCGCACGTGTGCACATTCAAACAAATTACGATATTATTTCGCCAAGTAATTTTTTGAATCGTTTTTATTTTTTAATATTATTATTTCCCATGTGTATTCCGTGTGGTCACTTACAATTTAGATTACTTAATTTTTATATCAATATATATATATATATGTGTATGTATATATATATTTATATAATATATATATCTAACAACAATATAGTATTATCATCATCGTCACCACCACTGGTTTTCTCCGTTTCATTTTTTCCGTGTTTTTTTTTGCTTTCAATGCTTACAATTATATTATGTTCAACAACAAACTCGCTCGTGTTTTTCGTCTTTTTTTTCGTTTAGCCACTACGCATGCTACTTTATACAAGAGTTCCTTTCCCGTTTTACACATTTACTCGGATTCGTCGATTTTTCAAACCTTTCATTTCTTTTCAAGGTGTAGCTATATTTGTATTCCTTCTTGTTTCTCTACCTTCGGTATGTATCCTCATGCTGTATAACTCTAATATGCTACTCGTCGAATACTCACGAAACCCCTTCGCGTTCCGGCTCTTATTCTTCCTCGATTTTATTCGATTTTCGTTTCTCACTTTGTTCGTGCTATTCGACTCTTTCTCGTCGTTTCCTAAACCTCGTGAGCAAATTTCGTGCGATTTTTGGACACGCGAGAGACTTTTTTCGCCGTATGTTTTATTGGAGTGCGTTTTTTTTTGGTTTTTTTTCTTTTCATCGTTTGAGCTCCCTGATATCGTTATGTGTCGTTTTTTGTTTTTTTTTTGGAGTGGGAAATCGCTTAGGTTGGATTTTAAAGAATGTGGAGATCGCGTGGCTCGGTCGTTTTTCACCTCGTTGGATGACGGTCGTCACTGCTGTGCTCCTGTTGCCGTGAGCTTCACGTAGATAGCGACCTCGTCGCGAAGTTTACTCGATTTTAATTTTTGTTTCTTTTTTTATGACAGATTTCGTTTTTTTCTACTTTTTTGTCGACTCTTCGATTTTTTTGGGCTAAAAGGCTCGTATAATAGTATAACAGGCATCAACAGTATTGCTTCTTGGTTTATCGGATCACCGATCACCGATCAGAGAATTTAGACAAACGCTTCGTTACTTCGTGAAGGAAATATTGCTCGCCACATTCACATACACGACAATAAAATTTTTGCATCTTTTTTACGCCCTCTTTTACCGCAATTTCGTGCTTCGATTTCGCGTTGATTCGTGGATGAAATATTGGGATGGAGGGTAAAAGAGAAGAAAAAAAAACGACGGTCTGCCAGCGAAAGCGACATTTCGTACAGCTTTTAGGAAGATGGAAATACACGCAAATTTCGGTAAATATTTATAAGTGGGGCTCCAGCTAGAAAAAGGGGTAAAGAAATTTTGTACCGAGTCGATGTATTTCAGGGCACTTTGTTTATAATATTTAAGTCGGGGGAAGACAATGTCAACCCTTATTTCAACCTCAACCCAAACCCAAACAAACCCAAACAATTTAAGTCAAATTAGAGTAAGCACACAGAAACGTATTTCAAAAATCGAATATTTTCCGGAATTTTTTTTCTTAACAAAATACCCCCCCCCCGTCATAAAAAACATGTTCATACTGCAGAATAGCCCCGAACACGTTAAAGAAAATTTGGAGCCGATAAGGGCTGTAGCTCTATCTGTAAATATTTACCCAAATTTCAACACCAAAGTGGCAGTCGATGAAAGAATTTATTCAACGTTCGCCGTTAACGCCAATGTCAGGATTCTTTGGTTTTCATCGTTATTAGAATTGTTTTTATTATTAATTTTGTTTCGTTAATACGTCTGGTTTTTTTTACGATGCAACTTGCGGTGCGCAATGATTTCTCGCATGTTGTCACCACGTCGTTCTCCCTCTCTCACGGCCGTTCATTTAAGGAGTTTACTAAGCACACTTTTTTATACTCTCACGTACAAAGCTAAAGCCTAATTACTCTTGACTCACGAATTCTGTTTTTTTGCCATGGTTTTCGGTTAAACGTCTTCTTTAACCGCAAGCTCACCTTATCACGCTACTGTATATAATATACACATATGCACGTGCATATGCATATGTGCACGTATATACATATGAGGGTTTATGTATACAATGCACGCATAACGAATGATCATCACTCTCATCATCACGGTGATAATAATTTACTTTTTTCCAATCGTCGTAATAATGGATAATAATTATAGTCGCGTTATCAATAATTTCGGTAATGATTAGTTATTATTATTAATTCATTAATGCGTTGTGTCGTTGTCTCTGAATAATCATATTGTGTGGTTTACGTACATTTTGTTTTTCATCTAATTTCCTTACGTAATTATCATTTCCCTTTCAATTTTCTGCTCTCGGCGCCAATGCCTTTTTTTCCCTCGTTAAACTCGCTTTTATCGGCCTGTCATTTTTGTTTAATCTTCTCGTCTCATCGGAGTATTCGGGTGTACATTACGATTTTCATCGAAGCAGGATGCCAGTCGTTCAAAAACGACGAAGCAATACGTACTTTTTCTCATCACGAATTTTTATCCTTATCAGAGTCTTGGATTTTCGTTTTTCTAAATGATTAACAAGGACTATTTACATTTAAGGAAATGAAAAAAAAAATACGACGTGAGTGAACAACCTCAGTCGAGAACGACGTTAATTATTCGGTATATGTTTTTTTGTGGGAAAAAAGTTTTTTTGTTTCTATTGCATATTTGTCGTCACATTATATACCTGTCTCTCGCGTGGTATTCATTGGGTGCAATTTTTATTCGCTAACTCGCCCGTTTGTTTTTTTTCGCAATATATCGTTACATTTGTTTTTTTTGTTGTTGTCGATTATAAATATCTAATGTTGCTTATTAAGGTCGATCGGTTGCCTTTTATATTTGATTTATAACACGTTTTCTCGAGACCCGGAGCTCTCCACTGTTGTGCTTGCGTTCGAAAAACTTGTAGAGGCATATTTTCGAAAAGTTCAAGCATTTTTCCGAGGAGAGTCAATTTACGTGACAAACGGAGGGGCCGGGAGAGGGGCGGGGAGAAATCATACCTACTAATCTCCCCTCCGTCATTCATCTCGCGTCTTTCGATCTCACTATAGCGTTTTATCACTCTCACCCTTACGCTTAAACCTAAAAATAATCGGCGTCGTATCACTGCGACTCCAATTCTACGTGGAAACACTAATCGAGTAATGCTCAAGTGTGCCTGTGTGTGGATTTTTTCTCTTCTTTGTTTTTTTTTCATATCACGTGCCACGTTGCCGCGTTGGGGCTTAGGGTGGCTTAAGTAAAAGCGAAGGATAACCGAGGAGAAGAGAAGGAAGTAAAGAATTTCTAAATACACTTTCTGCAGTTTGCTTCGTGAATACTCTCGAGGTTTTCCATTCGATTGGAATGGTCCATTGCTAGTCCATTTTGGAGGCTGAAAAAATGTTTCTTTCTGGCCTTTTTTTGCGATCGTGTGCTGTCGAGCGTTCGTCGAAATTATGAGTGTTAAGGGGTTAGGCTACTGTGGCAATTGAAAAAATCGTTCGTCTTTCGAGGTAACTCAAGTTGAGGAGCTTATGATTGCAACGATAGAACTGTTAGTAAAACTTCAAACGCGTTTTTCTGGAAACTATATTTTTCAAAATGGTGTACACGATTTCTCGATATTTAATGATTGGATTGACTTGAAATTTGGTACACTTAGTCAGTGTAATAGTAGTTTAGTCTTGACCGACGTTTTTTTTCTTGACATTTTTTTTCCCTTAGTTATTAACAATAATGACTTTTTTCCTCAAAAAATGGATTTTTGTTGGTGATAATTGAAACACGATAAAAGAGCTCGGTTAAGTCTTAGCTAATATCATCTACTTTAAGAAAAAATTCCTCAATTTTCTTTCATGTCAACCGAGTGGCCAAAATCAAGTACACCGTTGAGCTTCTCACGTTCCCCTTCAGGAGATTGTTTATAACTTTTTGAATTAACAACATTTTTTTTATGATACTTGGTAGACAACTTTGTTAATGTACATACAAACAAATGTCCAAATGATTTTTCAATCATCTCACTTATTCCTTCAAAATTAATTTTTTTCAACAACCCTGTTTTTCGGGTCGTCGCAGTAGCCTAAACCCTTGAGGGATACTGACTTTTTTTTCAGACGTAGACACATCCAACAGTTTTCAAGTTTTCAAAAATTCCACTACCTCGTTTTTCGCGAGAACAATATTAAAATCCAGGCAAGCCCAGATTCTGATTGACCGCTGGCAATAAAATTCCAGCTCAATTCATCAGTTTCCATTACACTCTGCCATAGTTTCTAGATCTCAGTAATTTTTTTCTGTAAAACGCTGCAGCGGAATTGATGAAAAATTCCAAGTTGAACTTCCACTGAGCGTCTGTAAAAAAAGAACGAGTACCCTTCACCACAAGTAAAACGCTCGAACCGTAAAGTACTCCAAATCGAAGTGGTTGTATCCTGTATCAGACAGACACGTTTGAAAGAGTGCCAACTCTCGTCTGTGCCATCAGGAATTTCGAGAGGGATGGTAAATTCAAAACGTGCTTCAGGGAGATAAAAAGACACGTGTTTGTTCAAAGATCATGCCGAAAAAAGGTTTGGCAGCCTTTTTCTTTTTCGGTTCTCAAGAGTTTCGAACTTTCGAAAAGAAGAAGATCGTCGAGAGAGAGAGCGATGAATTTATTAGGCCGCAACGGTTCATTAATTTTTGTCATTCCGTCACGTGCGTATTACTCGCGCCGTGTCGTAATTTTGTCTCAATCGTAACATCGAAAGGGCGGTAACGATTCTCGAATCGAGGGTTGTCGTTTCGTCGATCGCGATAACTTTTCACATTGACTTTAAAGCGTTCGCCAATAAACATATACAAGCGTATGCACAAAGTGACGCTTGATGACGAGTGCACATGAACACGGAAGTCCTCCTGCATTCGATTAGCCTGTCTCGATGGTGTCCAGCCATTTCCCCATCGCGTTTTGATCATTTATTGAATGAGTCAAAAAAGTTAATAAAAAATAGCATGAAATTGAATTGGAATAAATGGCTTTAAAATTTTGGTTATCAAGATTAAATTGATAACCTTGATTTGGTTATCAATATTAAATTGATAACCTTGATTTGGTTATCGAGATTAAATTGATAACCTTGATTTGGTTATCAAGATTAAATTGATAACCTTGATTTGGTTATCAATATTAAATTGATAATCTTGATTTGGTTATCAAGATTAAAGTGATAACCTTGATTTGCTTATCAAAATTAAAAACATCACGAAACTAGAGTCCAATTTAAATGTTTCTTTTCTTCAACGTCTCCCTGATACGACCGTTTCCCTCCTAGGACTCTCGAAAAAAAGCAATCGTCAAAATTGACCCTCCAAAGATAACCCGGAACCGCAAAATAAAAAAATAAAAAACAAATCTCCACATCCGAACGTCAAATCGCGGGCCAATTGAACTTTACGAACATCATCGACGGGCAATCTTCGCACAAAAGTAGATCGAATTCAGCTGAAATACCTCAGTCGTGAAACGTTCGTTGAAACATCGATTTTTCATCGATAAAATTTCACTTATACGTACATCCGTCACGGTACACAGTATTACTTGAATATCGAGAAACAACAACGACACACGACATTAATTAGCGTTACAACAGTAGCAGCGCCACAGCATTTCCATTTTTTCTACCACGCAAGACGATTAATTAGACACCAGCTGTCACATTTTTGCCCAGTGCTTGTTTCTCGCACACCCTTCGTCAAACAGCCATCACGTCTCGTGACGTTTTTTTTTTTTCGTCCACACTCCGATCGGTCGATCATCGAGAATTTCATTGCTACGAGAACGCGAGAGATTCGTGTATATCTCAAAGAGGGTTATACATATTTGAGTAAGAATGAGCGAGCGAGACTGCATTTCTGTCAAAATAGTCCACCATTTGTTTTTCTTAATCTTTATTGGTTTTTTAGCGATTTTATTTTGCTCGCAGTCTCGCTCCTCTACAGTCTGGAGTGCAGCAAAATATATACTTTTGTTTTTTCTCACATATCGAGTACATACATGCATTTAGAGACATCGAAGGTGCGAGCACAACGAGAGGATGAAAGAACTTTGCTTTGTTTGCTTGTCTACGATTTGCAATCGTATTAGTAGATCGGAAATATAGACCACCATTTGGAATATATATATATATATATATATATATATATATATATATATATATTTATATATACATTCATATGTGTGTATGTGTATGTATATATATATATGTATATGTATGGAATTAGACACATATATTGTTGATACACGAAAGGGATAATAATCGTTCACTGAGAACATCGCTCGACTGTTAATCAACGATTTTTTTTCCAAACGTTACATTTTTTCTTTTTTTTTCTTTTAATAATGAATAGTCGATTCGACGTATCAGCAGAACGAAACAAACCAAATGTGTTCGAGGCCCAAGCGTATTTACGATAGAAGAATTATACAGATAGTTTTACAGTTTACGATAATAAATGTTCTCATCTGTAATCGTCCTGTTTCGCTTATAATTTTGTTCTGTTTCTCCGCAGTCCGGTGTAGTGTTGGTCGATCTGTTTAGCTTTTTTATCGCACGACGATACGGGATATTCGAACAATTGTTCAAGCGAGATGCAGTTGTGATCGAGTATATGAGTATTCTATTAATCGGATCGTAATTATGGAGGAGAAAAGAGAAAACTGCGAACTGATCGCGACTATAATGAAATATTAAGTTTCTGAGGGTTATAATTGAGTTAATTGACTTCAAGTATATTGTTTCGGGATAATTGAAGGAGTTTCGGGCCCCGCGCTTTCGCGGATTGAATTACAAGGGCCACTTTTTTTTGGACGTTCGCGGAGCTTTCATTGAGCTTTGGTCGTCGTGAGGGGATCGTACTGGGTCAGCCAACAGAGTGAGAGTATGTCCATCGAGCATGAATGCTCGTTTTTTTTGTTTTTAGCCCTTTTAGGTTAAAGGGCTTAAACCCGTTTAGGTTAAAGGGCTTAATCCCTTTTAGGTTAAAGGGCGTAAACCCTTTTAGGTTAAAGGGCTTAAACCCTTTTAAGTTAAAGGGCTTAAACCCTTTTAGGTTAAAGGGCTTAAACGCTTTTAGGTTAAAGGGCTTAAACCCTTTTAGGTTAAAGGGCTACCTTTAACCAGCTCTTTTTAACCCTTTTTAAGCCCTTTAACCAGCCCTTTTTAGCCCTTTAGCCCAGTTTTTAGCCCTTTAACCAGCCTAACACAGGCTGCTTAAAGGGCTTCTTCGTTGAATTGAAATAATTCGGATTTGAAAGAAATTTATTTTTGATCGTCGAATTGTCGATCGGGACAGATCCAGATCGAATGTCAAGTGTGTGGGTGGTTGTGTGTGGGTGGTTGTGTGTGGGTGGTTGTGTGTGGGTGTGTGTGGAATGGAGAAGTCTGCAGAGACGAGGAGAGACGTTTATTGATGTGCAAGCGTGGTCCAGCTCGCCTTCAATCCTGTTTCTACTTTTGTCCGCCCCGTCACTTTTATAATCAATTTTAATCGTAACTTGACGACGGATCTTGTGCAAAAATATACGTGTTTAGATGCGCGAGACTCAGATCCGAGGCTATTGACTCTGAATTTTAGAATAATGATTTTAGCGGCACGTACGGCGGAAAAAATTTATCGAGAGCTCAGATATCGAATTTTGTTCAAAGGGTTGTGCCTAGTTGTAAAAGCCGAAAAAGAATTTTTTTTCTGAATCGATATATTTCGACAGCATCTTATGTTTTCTGACAATATCAAGGTGATCGTCGTTCGAAACTTGAAACGCTTTTTTCTCTGAAGTACGATTTTGAAGTCGGTGAGAAAAATATCTCGAAAAGTATTGCAGCGAGCTTTTTCAAATATTGAGGGCTTTTATTAAATGTAAAAATATAGTATCGAAGAATATTTTTTCCGATGTGTAATTTCGATTTTATGAACCAAAAATGTCATTTTTTCGCAAAAATCAAAACTCACTTTGAACACTGGCCTTTTCTGTAAATATTATATTTCGGAAATTCCTTCGATTAATCATAGGATAAAGAAATATACTAACGAAATCGGTTTGATTTTTTTATATTAGATAACCTGGTTCAGGAGGGCATTGCTCACCGCAAAAGACGTTTTCGAGAGGTGCTTTCCTTACGTTCACTATAAATCGATTATAATTGATTATTTTTACCTAACAAAATTACAGAAAGTTCTTCAGATGACACTTTTCCAAATATCTATTTTTCGGTAGAAATTCATCATTACGATTTTCTAAAAAAAATCTCAAAAATGAGCTGTTTTCGACTGTCACTGAGCATTTTTCGACACTTTTTTAAATACCTATTTTTTTGGTAGAAATATATCATTACGACTTTCGAAAAAATCTCAAAAATGAGCTGTTTTTGGCTGTCACTGAGCATTTTTCGACACTTTTTTAATTACCTATTTTTTGGTAGAAATTTGTCATTATGATTTTCTAAAGAAACATCCCAAACATGGGTTTGTTTTCGACTGTTGCAACTAGCCATAACCCGTTAATTGATTTTATTCGCGTGTGTCGAATGGACTAAACGCGGAGACGAGAGGCGAAAAAGGGAAAATACAGAAGATCCACCGTTGCTTCGAATGGCTCGAAGAGACCAGCTTGTTCGAGTAATTTTTTTTATGTATAATGAATCATTTTTATGCATAATTAATTTTTTTTTCCGAGTGAAATCGAAAAAACGGTACGTGGTCAGTCCGCGAATGAATTCTCGACGAGCCGGATTCGCTGTAAGGCGTCAGCAATTTTTACGGAGCTGCGAAAACGACACACAGAAAGAAGAAGAAGTAGATACACGCACACCCATTCATTCGAGAGCAATAGTACATGTTTGTGTCGAGAGACTACACTGAAGCTATACGTACGATTGATACGACAGAATTCACAATACACGAAAATATGCTGGCGCATGCAACATCGAAATGCCACCATGAAATGGTATAAGAGAGAGATAGAGAGAGACGGAAATTATATGCGAAGAATTCGTGTCTCAAACGGAGGTAGACATACAGAGGGGAAGGGAAAGAAAGAGAGAGAGAGAGAGAGAGAGAGAGAGAGAGAGAGAGAGAGAGAGAGAGAGAGAGAGAGAGAGAATTTTTGTCATTTTCAATTAAAAAAAACATATTTGATAAAAATGGACAATGTGAGTGGTCTTCGTGCCTTTTTTTCGCGTTTTTCATTTTCATCATTACGTCACGGTTCTTCTTCAATTTAATCAAATTTGACCAAGCAGATCAAAGTGAACGAAAATCATCAACAAATCTGTCTATTAGTAAATCAATTATTAGGAATACTGCATTTTTGTCACTAATCATAATTATCTATGCACTAAAAATAAACTCATTAGTTAATAAATTACTCGGAACACTGAACTGTTTTTTTTTACTAATAATCATTTATATTCTTTTTTAAATAATAATAATTAATTTACTAGTTATAAACTTATTAGTAAATAAATGATTAAGAATAAATATGAATTATTATTATTACTAATCAACTTATGAAGAATAAAAACGACGATTAGTTATGAAGAATAAAACTTATGAAGTTATTCTTCAACTTATGAAGAATAAAAACGACGACAAACGACTATTAGTAAATCAATTATTAGGAATACTGCATTTTTGTCACTAATCATAATTATCTATGCACTAAAAATAAACTCATTAGTTAATAAATTACTCGGAACACTGAACTGTTTTTTTTTACTAATAATCATTTATATTCTTTTTTAAATAATAATAATTAATTTACTAGTTATAAACTTATTAGTAAATAAATGATTAAGAATAAATATGAATTATTATTATTACTAATCAACTTATGAAGAATAAACATCTCGGAATAATAAACAAAAAAGCTACGAATAAAATAACATCGAAATAATTTTTTTTTAAAATGCAACAATATATTTTCTCTGCCTGCTCGCTTTTCCGGTGCATTTTTATTCTAGACTTCATCTTTTCGCGACTTTTCACCGACCTCGAGACATTTTTCGTACTTCACCACTTGTAGCTCAGGCAGCTCCTTCCGTCCAAACTTCTTACGAGTATTGCCCCTTTTTCTTTTTCTTCTCCCGTTCTCAGGCGACTGCCAATATATACCAACTTTGACATAATACCGGAAGTAAGTCTCGGATGTTCCGCAACTTTCTTACTTTTTTTCTCTCTGTCTGTCTGCCTCTCTCTCTCTCTGCCTACTCTCCAACGAAAATGGACGAGAGCAGGCCAACGACGCCGATGGTTTTCTTTTCTCCTAACTCCTGGAGCGACACTGCGTTGCGCAAAAGTTTTGCAACTTCGAGGCAACGGAAGTCACGTGTGCATGCATGTATATATGCATTCTGGCTCTTTTTCTTTACAGTTGCAGGTGCCACAGGGCTATCGAGACTTTGGAAGCGTTCCCACATTCCTTTGTCACTGGTAAATGATCGTTCACACATCTGGACGTATATGTACGTTATGGGGGGACACCACTATATGTATATGTACCACCAAGGGGGGACGGGTCAGAAAATCGACATTTTTTTTTGTATTTTCTCGAAGCGTACGTATTCAAGAATATGCGAAAAAAGGTTCAAGTTGAAATATTGAAAATTGACCAATTTATAGACGATTTCGTGAGAGCAGGTAGCGCAGGGATTCACGTATACTAAAACTTGCAATTGCGTTTTTCTCGAAACGACTTTTCTCGATTTTGCCGCAATCATAGCTATAATTGTCCGATTTTGAATTTAAAAAACCAAAATTTCCGTAAGTGCAGTAGCTATCGTTGTACGTGGCTGTTTTTTTTTCGTTTTGAAATTTATTTTTCAAGCCCCCGAATATATTTTTACTGATAAGTAAAATTACTTATAAGTCAAATTACTTATACTTATAAATAAAGTAAATATTTCGCTTTTTTACTAATATTTTTTACTTATGTATTAAATTTTTACTTATAAGTGAAATTACTTATGAGTATAAAATTACTTCCACTTATAAGTAATTTTACTTATAAGTAAAAATTTAATATATAAGTAAAAAAATATAAGTAAAAAAGCGACATTTTTACTAATAAGTAAAAATTTCCCAAAAATTAGACTTTTGTTCAACACCGTCCATTTTGTGAAATTTTTGTTTTTCGAAAAAACGGATCCCTACAACGAGAACTACATTTATTTAGAGTATACAACTTTTTTATTTTTATTTTTCAGATCAACCATTATTACCATTATTACAACCATTAAGAACGTTGTTAATTATTGTTTTTTTTTCAAATCAAAATTTACAGGAAATAAGTTCAATGTATGCTCAGTAACATCCCTTTTTTCCAAGTCTCAAATAAATAATCACGTAGACAAAAAAAAATCGGAGTAAACGACCTTTATTAGGCTCGTCACAGTGGTGTCCTCCCTCAAAAACTTGAACACTGCAAACAACAATAAGCGTCTTTGCTTGAGCATTTTTCAAAGTTGAATTTCGTTTTTCACCTCTCTTTGCCATTCTCTTTTGCTTTCTCTCTCTCTCTCTTTCTCGTTATTGATTACCTCCGTTTGTCGTTTCTTCTGGTAAAGAGATTCGAGCCTTTCGAGAAACGTTCACAACATATACGCGAATACATTCAGAGAAAAGGAAACGAACATCGAAAGCTCACAAACAGGCACACAACACAGTGTCGCGAACATTGATCAGCACACTTTTCTAAAAAGTGTGCGGTAGAATCGACGAAAGCGCGATCGATCGATTTCACGTACGTCTTGATGTTTTTTTTTCTTGACATCGCGTACAATTAATTTTGCACGCTGCGATTCGAGATCGTTTTTGCCGTGAAAAACGAGACAGTCAACGTTACTGCTATTTTGATCGTTTTGAAAATGTGTGTGTGTTTTTTTTCGGTGATTTTTAAGTTTGCTCATCCATCGTAGAAGTGAGAAATATTTTGAGATAACACAGGGAGGGATAGAATAGAGTTGCAGGCTTTTGAGCGGAAAACGTTACTACCCTTTTACGCGTCTCTTTCGCGTACGATTAATCGCCGGGAAAGTATCGAAAATCGCGAAGAGGAATAGAAAATAAAAAAATACACTTTGTTTTCTTCACCGTCCATAGAAAAATGGCTCTTAATGTTTTTTTGTCAATTTTCGCTTCAATATCATTTTGTTTCTCTTTCTATATCCTTCTCTCTCTCTCTCTCTCTCTCTCTCTCTCTCTCTCTCTCTCTCTCTCTTTCTATCACTGTTGCGCGTTTTTTTTCTTCAAATATCGCACCCCATTTTTTCCCAAAATCATACTTTTTCGACACATGTACGCTGGAAAAAACAACTATAGTATCGTTTATTCTTTGGATCGTGCAGTCGCCATTCACAACGAGTCAATCGCAATTATATTCTTCTTCTACGATTTACGTCATCTTTCGTACTTTTTTTTTCGACCACTCACTCTCAATAGCGAAGTCTCGAGGAGATGACGATCGCGAAAAGACCGGAAATTCAATCTTGTAGAATCTCGTTTTCTTTCGCATTCCTGCATTTACACGGTTCAACGTTTTTCTCGGGTCTCTCGTGATCGATTCTTCGCGAGAATGACTCGCGTGGATCTTGTTTTTTCTCTATACTTTTGTGGGTGCACTTATTTCTTATTTTACTCGCCACGATTTTTTCGTCTCTTCTTTTTTTCTAACTCTTTAATATATATAAGGCATGCGTTAACCACCGGCAGTCAGTGCTTCGATCGCTCGTGTTGCTCCAGCCATTTGGTTGTGAGAATTACCGGGGCCGCGTTGTTGGTGGGCAACTAAAACGGGCCTTGAGAATCATCGGACACCCGATGATTTGTTAATTATTCAATTAATAATTAACGTGTTCATTATTTAATTATTCAACTATTAAATTAATAACTAGTATGTCAGTTATTCAATTAATTCAATTGATAATTGACATGCCAATTATTCAATTATTCAATCAATAAACAACATGGCAATTATTCAATTATTCAATTAGTAAATAACATGGCAATTATTCAATTATTCAATTAATAATTAACATGTCAATTATTCAATTATTCAATCAATAAATAACATGGCAATTATTAAATTATTCAATTAGTAAATAACATGTCAATTATTCAATTATTCAATTAATAATTAACATGTGAATTATTCAATTATTCAATTATTTAATTGATAATTAACAAGAATTAGTTAAGAATTCACAAATAATCGTACACTCGATGACTTGTTAATTATTGAATTAATTGACTGTTTAATTAGTCGATTAAACAATTAATAATCAAGCGATTAATTGGCGAATCGATCGATTCATATGTTAGCGGCTCAACTGTTCGATAGGTTAGCAAAATGCGAACATTTCTCGTCACGAAAAAGTAACTCCGTTACTTTTTTCCACGTCAACAAAAAGTAACGAGGAACCATTCTTTCTATCGGATCTTTCAGAGAACAATTAATTCGAGAATTAGGTTAGCCGATTGTCCGGTCAATTCGATTAATCCTTTTTCAGCAATTTCATATCGCATTTTTCAACATTGTCATCAGGTTAATCCGAGCTTTAAAAATTCTCCCGAGACCATCGCGATTTTTGCTCGTTCGCAGCACGTTTTGGATTGAACATCAAACTAGAATAACTTTAACAAATGCTTTGACGCTCCTCGACGTGCCGACGAGACGATTTTTTCGTCCGATCATTCGGCGAATTTCGCTTGGAAATCGACACCGGATATGATTGATTTCGCGATCGTTCTCGGTCGATCCGCGAAAATAATGGCCGGACGAGTTTCGCGCTGGAGCTGGAGCAAAACGAGAGTAAACGAAGCAAAGACCTTGGCTTTTAACCACGTTGATTAATCGACGCGTCGTGCACATTTTATAATCCCTTTCTTTCCTCATTTCGTCCCTTCACCCTTACACGAGCGTAAAATCTAACTTACTCATGTATTCAAATGAACTTATTCGGGCATACTCACGATTCTTATACGCTCTACACTACTTTTGGCTAACGTACATGCGCATATACAGGCACACTTTTCTTCCCCCCCCCCCCCCCCCGCCCAACTGTCGTAAATTTCTTCACTTGGTATTTTTCGCCGACGTTTTCCCCCAATTCACAAAGCGAAACAGCCGTGAAGCACACAGTCGCAAACGCACAAATCACGCACACACGCTCGTTCGGAAATTTTTCGTGACTCACATACATCTCGGGCAAAATCTCCCCTAACTACAAAGTTTCAACTAGTTTTTTTTTCCCGCTATAATAATCGTTATTATTCAAACAGCCGTCGCACGGTTCAACAACTACATAACTCCGCTACTTGTCGGTTAAGGTTTTTTTTTGTTTTCCATCTTTTTGTTTCGACTCGTCTATTCGTTTAATTCGCTAGAAACTTAGGGACTAGTTACTTCTTCATTCTTCTATTCGTCGTCTTCACTTAGCGCTAATTCTTCCACTTCCGTTTCTTCGTCATCTTCGTCAGCGTCGTCTTGTGTCTTTCTCACGCGAACCCTCGATCGTGCTTCCTCCTTCAACCCTCGATTTCTTCGCCCGCTCGTATTCCCTTGAGTACTCGAGTTGCCGAGGAGAACGAAAAGAACATTTTTGATATCGTCGTCTACGTCGCACAGTCGTACGGGCTGCCTCCCCGCTTCTTTCGAGTGCAATTAAAATTTAATTGCTCCCGATCGCCTCGAGGACGCATCCAATATTGTTGTCCGTTCGACTGGAGCAAAAGGGCAGCCTGGAGATGATTATTTGCAGCCTCTCCGTTCATACTCTTCTTTGGTTCTTCAGTTTTATTACTTTGTTCGTTGTTTGGGTTGATTTTATCTTTGATTCCATCTTTTAATTCCTCCTTCCATGTCTCGAATTTGTTTCACTGTCTGCCTATGTAATTATTCACCGGAGCGTTGCTTTGGGTTGATCGATGCACTTTTGGTGGCTGAAATGCTCGTTACTCGGGACTGAAAGCGAATGTTCTTTGATTAACGATCAGCGGTGATGTTCTTCATTTTTTGTCGATTGAGGCTGTCGTTTGTGCGACCATCAATTTCGTTTCGGGACTTTGTGAATGTTGAGGTCGTTTTTCCAAGACACGTTGATCGTTCTTCATTAGATCGGATGCTGGCGATGTATCGATGAGAGCAACCTTTTACATGGGAACATCAATTTATCCAGCCATGATGTTCATCTCCGTTGCAGCTTCGACCACTTTTATTCTCCAGTCCTCAACGAGGATCCAAAGTGTCGTCACTGCGAGAAGGGATGGTCTTCAGGAGCAACGAACAAACAATTTCCCGAGGCTCCGATGAGGAATCGCAAGGCGGGAATGAGAAGAGTTTAAAGGCGCTGGAGAAACGGCCGTCATGCCATAACGATTCATCAAGAGATGAAACAATGGCGAAGTCTCCAAGAACCCACTCCACTTTTCACTGTACCAATCTTCACATTTCCAACGAGAAAAGTCACGAGTGATTGGGGACTAGTAATTTGCAGCAGTCCTTTGCGCGCTCGTTCTTCTCAGATTCCACCGTCATATTGGCCTTTTTTTTCCTTCCCCGTCATGCTTCTCCACCGCAATCGCCATTGATTTATCGGCGACAGACTCTATTCATTTTTTCCCTGAAGAGCCGTACCACCGCAATGAAGAATGCCAATACGTTCGCTCGGTTATGAGAATTTCTCGAACCCCCCCCCCAATGCGAGCAGTGGAGATGGATTGGTGAATAAGAAAAACAAGATATTCGTTCAAACATTTGACACATAGTAGATTTGGAAAAAAAGTGGACAATTTTTCGTCACTCATTCATCAGCTGAATGCTCCGCATTGGGGACTGCCCAGTTCAGTGGAACTCGTATGATCTTTGTCCATTTCTTCCACCATGGGTAATTGGACGATTGAGCACAATGAGGCAGGTCGACATGTCAGCAGGTCTGTATGTCAATCTCGACTTTGGTGATGCTCGTATGCTATGGATGCATGTATACTTATGTATATGTGTTCATGTGAGTAGCTACGTGTAGGGTGGATCAATATTTATGTTGTTCGTTGATTCATCCTGTGTGCTTGCCCTGGATGGTAATGACCAATCGTTTTCGGACTCGACGATTGTACGACGAAATCGAACGATTGTTTGTCGTTAGTTTTCTGTCGATTGAAATCCCTTTATAAAAAATTACCAACTCGAGACTTTTCCTCGTCATTTGATGGCTCGGCAAGACGAAACATCGTAAACTCTAAGCGGCTTCTCTCATTGTACATCCTCATAGTTATCCTCCTCTTCTTCTTCCGCGTCTTCTTCCCGTTGCTCTTCTTCTCTCATCACTTCTCTGCCGTCGGCTAATTTCGATGCTGGGTCCGGTCTCGCGAACTTCTCCATTCCCACTCGTAACGTTGTGACTCTCGGGCTGATCTTCTCGCTCTGCTGATCGCGGGGATCGGATTGCATGGCCGATCCTGATGACATTCCACGACGTCAACGACTTCGACCAATTGTGTGGGCTGACTCATTGCAGACTGCAGCCATTATCGAATTTTGTCTTCAACTCGTTTACGCCTGTCGTCAATGAGTTTTTCAGCTCTGGAACAAAGAAAAATAACGCAATTTGAGGATGCTTGAGGACGAGATCGATCAATTGGCTTGTGGGGGCGGTACGCGTGGTGATTTGGGGTTGTGTGGCTCAACGAAATGATCGCAGATTTCAACAAAATGGCGGCAGATTTTAACAAAATGGCGAATTATCTCGACAAAGTCATAGCATTTTCTTCAAATGGTATTCACGAGGCTCGCCATGTTCTTGAGACAGCCTGGATCGACAAAATGGCGGCAGATTTCAACGAAGTGGCTCATTCTCTCGGCAAACTCATAGCTTCTTCTTCAAATGGTGTTTATGACAGTCACCATGTTCTTGAAGCAGCAGAGGTCGACAAATGGAGGTTGATTCCAACAAAATGGCGGATCGTCTCGAAAAAGTAATACCATTCTCTTCAAATGGTATTCACGAGCCTCGCCATGATCTTGATACAGCCTGGGTCGACAAAATGGCCGCGGATTTCAACAAAATCGTGGATCGTCTCGGCAAACTCATAATATCTTCTTCAAATGGTATTTACGACACTCGCCATGTTCTTGAGACAGCCGGGGTCGACAAAATGGCGGCGGATTTCAACAAAATGGCGGATTGTCTGGACAAAGTCATAGAATCTTTTCTAACTGGTATTAACGAGGCTTGCCATGTTCTTGAAACGGCCTGGATTGACAAAATGGCGTCGGATTTCAACAAAATGGCGGATTGTCTCGGCAAACTTATAGAATCTTCTTCAGGTGGTATTCACGACCCTCGCCATGTTCTTGAGATAGCCTGGGTCCACAAAATGTCAGCGGGGTGTACCAAAATCGTGGCTTTGCTGGGTAAAATGGAGATTTCTCGGTGCCGCGAGAGAAATAGCATCTTATCGAATTTTACGATGTGACGCGAATACGATTGATAAAATCGCCGTACCTGGAATCGTAGAATGACACGATTCGTGTTCGTTGAGTTATTGCGGCCGATTTATCGTCCGAATATGCATAACGATAATATTGCTTTCACGAACCTGGCATAGTCAATCGTTGCCTATATTCGGACACCGAGATACGCGAAGTTTGTCGACACTCGTTGGATTTGCCTAGGCAAAGCTGCTCTGTTTGATTTCTACCCCGGCTCGTTAACCAATTATCGATTAAAGCTGCGCTGCTGCAGCGATGCTATAACGAACGCTAACCAGTCCACGGCCCTCTGCATCGGATTGATGGAGGGGGGGAAGAGAGCGAGAAGTGGCGGAGAGGGGAGGGAGAAAATGGGATAGGGGGAAACAAAGGGAACGTGGGTCTCTGGGTGAGAAGGAGACATGAAGAAGGTGATAGAGAGAGAGCGAGAGAGGGGGGGGGGGGAGGGGAGAAGGAGACAAGATCGAAACACGAGGAAGAAAGCAAAGCAGGGAATGAATAAAAGGGAGAGTAATAAGGAGGGACATCAATAGGGAGAATGAGATTGAGAGACGTAAAAGAGAAGAGGGCGATGGAGCAGGGAAAGATGAAAGGGCAAAAGGGAGCGGTAGAAAGAGAAGCGCAAGAAGGGAGGAAGAGAGAGAGAGAGAAAAAGAGACATCAAAAGGGAGACGAGAAATGAGGGGAAGAAAGAGAATCAGAGAAGCAGCGAGGATGAAACAAAGAGGGAGAAAGAGAGGGAGCAGCTACCGCACGCTTTTCATCCCTATGACCAGTTTCCTCTCGTTGCCAAACCCTACCAACATCATATGTATTCATTCACCCGCTATGTTGCATGAGGTATCGAAAGTGGGGAATTCCCGCTCGTTGATTCGATCCTGTTGTTCCTTGCGATCATGCGGTGTACACGAATACACACACCCATGAACCTTTTACCCTTCCTTCTTCATCAACATGAATATAAACAACCACACTTTGCTCCACATGCATCGAAAGCTTCAGATCCAATCTGGTGGAGGACTCCGAGGACTCTTCTGTGCAAGAGGAATCGACGATGTCCGGCAGTGGGCACTAGGAATCGGTAGCTGCAAAACATTCACTCTGCTTTAAGCTCAACATCATCTGCTAACTGTAACGCAGTCATCTTCTAACTGAGGCAAAAAGGTGGAGGTGTTTCCTTCAAACTGGCTTGTTCAAACGCGGCTCTTGATGGCCAAAATGATGTTAACATTTCGTCTCCCAACCTAACATCTATTTCAACATTGGTATCGATTGCAGAGCAGCAAAAAATGGAACCTCGTCCCTTTGAGAATCAACGGTTACAAACATCATCACTTTGATCCACCAAAGGCGTTTCCACTCAGCGAATTCACTTTGATTCGGCATCACTTTGATCCCTCCCGGTAATGTGAGTGCGAGAAGGACGACGGGGAAAGAATTTAGCTTTTCGGGCAAAAATTTCTCAATTTATGGATGGAGCCCGGTATGCAGCGCCGAATTCTCCAGCGACTGCAGCCACCTTTGAGAACGAGAGAACTGCGGAATATCGTCGGTAGGTATCGTTCGATGGTGCCAGGTTCAATATAATCCACGAAATATATATTCATACTCCATTGATCGTCCATCAAAGGCCCTGAATTACCGATAGGATTCCTGATATCCAGGGTGAGAGCCGGAATAGCGCCGACTCCTCGGAGGCTTTGCCAGATCTTTGGCACCGTTCCTATCGAAAAACTTTGCTTCACGCACACCCGCACACACACCTTCAAGCCTCGAGTTATAGCCGACGAATTCGCGGCGATTCCGAAAACGTTATATGCTAAATCGCGTTATCGCATCTTCGCGAGGCGATGCGAGACCAATTCTCTGTGGCTTCGATGTACATATAGAACCTACAGTTGTTGCATATAGCCTGGTGCCTAAAAGAGCTCGAGCTACTTATCATAAGTTTGTTGACGGGCTTGTAAGCGAATATAGTGATACACCATGTCGGAATGCTTCGGAAATCCTCTTATTTGAAATTCAACAATACGCACTCCATGTATACATACATACGTATATATTTATAATGGCCAATGGTGATTTTGAACCCGCTATGTTTAGGCCATGTTGGCTGTTCGCACAACTGGTCGTTTTATGGGGCTGGTATTTTTTTTTCGCACGATTTTGGGTAGTTCTTGACATGACTTTTGTATAGATTTGGACATTTGTCCCGGTAGATTTTGAAGATGATTGGGTTGAGTGTTAGGCTTCCATGATATATATATATATATATATATATATATATATATGAAAGGGTGGTTTAAAAAATATATTTTATTGTTTTGAGGGGTCTTCTCATTTAAACGCTAAAAAATACTATTTTCATGGATTTTTGTTGATAGGTTACATTATAGATATTGATATAAAAGTTATTACACTCAATAAATACATTTTTTAAATTGTATTTATTTAAGTCACTATTTATAGACGAAAATGGCAGTTAAACAAATGGCCTAAAAATTGTAGGTCTGCGCTGTTGATGAAATCTCGGAGATGGATCCGAAACAAAAAAATCAAACGGTTTTAGATTCAGTATGTTAATGGCTATAGCGCATATCATACGATTTTTGAAATATGCAAAAATAACAAAATGGCGGACATTTCTCGAAAAAACAAAAAAACTGGTTTATTCCAACGTTTTTGGCAAAAACAATGGTAAATATCAAAATTTAAAAAAAGGGGTAAAGAGAAAATTAAAAAAAAGGTGTAAAGAATATGTGGTTAACATTTCATAAGGATCGGTTCAGTAGTCTTGAAGATTTTATCAACAGGCCGTCGAAAAACGTTGTTTCGAGAAGAACGCGTTTAAAGTTTGTTTGGGTTACATAAATACATGATTTTTGAAAAATGTATTTTGAAAGTGGATTTATTAAGTGAAACAAATTTTATATTAACATCTATAATGTAAACCTATCAAAAAAAATCACGAAAATAGTCTTTTTTAGCATCTAAAGTGAGAAAAACCCTTAAGGACCAAGTATATATGGCACATTTGGCAGTTTTGAAGAGGGTCCTTGTATTAAAAAAATGATTTTGGGTAGTTCCTGATATGACCTTTATATAGATATGCTTATATTTATCCAAAAGAGGTTCTGGTGATTTTGGGCTTGACATAAAAAACGCGTTTTATGGTTCCCATATTTTTTCAATCGATTTTCGATAGTTCTTGAAACGACCTTTGTATAAATATGGTTACATTTGTCCGAAGAAGGTTTTTAAGAAATGGGGCTTGACTTAAGGTTGAGTATGAGGACAATTGGCTTCCATGAAAGACATATATACGGAAGGGTGGTTTTGAAAATATATTTGACGATTTTAAGAACCAAAGATGTTTGGCTCAATTCACGATGTCTAAGTTTACATCATTGGAATGCAATGAAAATGAATATTTCCAAATTTCTCTAATTTATTTTGGCATATTTCGCCTACGAAAATTCCGCAATAATTTTTTAAGATACTCATTCAGCCATCTACTATATAAATCAACAAAAAAAAATTTTGTATAATAATAAAGGTGAGGAAATTAAAATGTAAAACAAAACTTTCGCTGCGTTCCAACCGTGCAAACTTCAACACCATCCCATTTGGCCGTTTTGAGGATGGTCATGATGTCTTTTTTAAACGATTTTGGATAGTTCGTAAAATGACCTTTCAATAAATCTGCTTACATTGATCCAAAAGAGATTTTGAAGATATTGGGCTTGACATAAGGTTGAGTATGAGGACTATACATTTAAAAACATGGCGGTTTAAAAAAAAAAAATATATATATATATATGTATATACGCGTGGGTGTATTTGCGATTAAGTGTTGATCTTTGTTTCGTATTTTATCGTAATCTGGGGAACGTCAGGCCGAATGAATTTTTGATGATGCTTTGATATCCGAATTAGATATATTAATAAATAAGGTATTTAACCCTGTGTGCAATGTATATATAAATATAAATATAAATAAATAAATAAATAAATAAATAAATAAATAAACAAATAAATAAATAAATATATATATACATTGCACACAAGGTTAAATACCTTATTTATTAATATATCTAATTTGGATATCAAAGCATATATATTGTTCAAATTGAGGGAATGATGTACGAGGGTTTGAAGCACTTGGTTAAATTTTCTGCATCTTAGGATGCTTATTAATTAATCAGCTTATCATTATTACCGTCGAGTGTACAGTGAGCTCGAGTCAAAACTTCACTGACATGTCGCAGATAGGATGCCGGGAATGGCAATTTAGTTAACATTTTTTTATCCTTCGTAAACGGTATGAGATTCTTTTGGTATTTGATGTTCCAAGGTATACTCACTGGTAAATTCGTCCTCGTCCTCGGCCTCGGCTTCGGCCGCGAGTTCCTCAGGTGTCTTCTTCTTCCGCATGAGAGGGTTAGGCTCTTCCTGGGGCATCATCTCTTGCACTTCCTCTCGCTTCTTTATATTGTACTGTAATTTATACCAAAAGAAAGGAATCTCATTACGTATAGAAGAAAACGAGTTTTTTTTTATTTTTAAAATTTCGAGTCTTCATTTTATACGAGATATGGAAGCCAGCGCAGGATTCTTTTAAAATTATTTTAACGAGATACATACTTCTAGCATTATGAAAAATTATTATTTTTTATCGGTTTTTATTATTCCGTACATTTGTACGAGTTGAAAAGTAATTAATTCGAAATCTTAAATTTGGAGAGGGTTATCAGGGTAAGTGTGCATGATAACTTAAAGAGCTTCCAATCTTTTTCAATGCGGTTTTTTTTAAATCTGTTCTGAAAAAGATTTTCAATAGTCTGTCGAACCGTTTAACTATTTTTTATTTGGAACGTTTTTCCAACATTCAAAGAGCGAATTTTGACAGCAAAAATTTTTTTCACTTGAAAATTGACTTGTCCATTTGAAAAATCAAACATTCTCAATTACGGGGCCGTTGGAAAATATTCCAATTAATTGAGGGGTAGTTAAAACATATTGGAATGTTTGCATGGAAATATTTACATCAAAATTCTTCAACTTTTTCCTTTTACAGGAAGGACATCGTACAAAAGAGATATAAAAATTTCGACGCACTGCGGTGAAACTGTCAATTTAAAAATGCATGTAAAAAAAATGCAGAAAAAAGTTGTCAATAGGAAATGCGTCGAAACGCGATGGTGGATATTTATCTTCCTCGTCCGATAAAACGACATCGGCAGAGCTTTTATGATCAGCGAGCACGCAGTATATAAAAAATTGAAAGACCGATGCATTGATGTATGTCGAGAGTGTTTATGAAAAAATATGTCAGCAGCAGCGAAAACTACTCATCAAGAGGGACAATGAGTTTTTTCCCCCTACGGGTTGTGGTCTAGCTCTCTTCTCCTCCCGCTCTCTCTCTCTCTCTCTCTCTCTCTCTCTCTCTCTCTCTCTCTCTCTCTCTCTCTCTCTCTCTCTCTCTCTCTCTCTCTCTCTCCGTCTCTCTTTCTCTTTTTCTCTCTCTCTATCTGCCCTTCGATGATATCGGAACGATTACAAGGAGGGTGAAGTTTACGCATCATTGGTCGTCAAAAGCTGCGAACAATCCCTCCACGAAGTGACACTCGTGTGTATCGATTGCACTCGAGGAGGTCGAGGAATGCACTACGATGCTAGAAACGTCGTCGCAATCGATGAACGATACATGAACGAACCTGGCGACATTTGTACATCGTCATTTCAATGCAGGAGGATTACGCTCGAAAAAGATTGAGAACGAGTCTGCGAGAACGCAAAGAAGAAATCAATGTGGTCATTTAATTCTCTGAGACAATTTTCCCAAAGTCGAGACGTAACTAGATCGATTCTTCCTCAATTATAACATTTTTTTCTCCTTTTATTCACGATTATAAAATTCCCTTTTCTTTTTTCATGATTCTAACATTTCCTTCTTTTTTTCACAATTAGAACATTTCTTTCTCCTTTTTGCGCATTTATAAAATTTCCTTTTTCTTTTTTACATTTGTAGTATTTCCTTCTTCTTTTATCACAACTATAACATTTATTTCTCCTTTTTTCACGATTATAAAATGCCCTTCTCTTTATACCACGACTATAAAATTTCCTTCTTTTTTCGCAATTATACAATTTCTTTCTCTTTTTTTCACAATTATAAAATATCCTTCTCCTTTTTTCACAATTATACAATTCCCTTTTCCGTTTTTCCCAATTATAAATTTGTTTTCTTCTTTTTTCTTAATTATAAAATTTCCTTACCCCTTTTTTCACGATTGTAATATTTTGTTCTCTTCTTTTCAGAATTATAAAATACCTGTCACATCTTAATTCATTTGTAAACAGTATTAGATTATTTCATTTCCTTAATTGTGCAAACACATTAACACAGGACGTACAGAGTTCCCGTGTAATTATCGCTCACAAGGCTTACGTATGAAAATGTCTACCGCCGCGAGCACGTAAGAATTCTCTTGCGATGTGGACGACGTGGACTTTCAGTCCAGGTACAGGTCTTTCTTATTATCTGCGTGCATGAGAATTCTGCGGCATGGTGAAATAGTTACTATTTCTCATTTATGTGTATGAGTTTCCGAGCCATAAGAAAAAGGTACCGGAACAAAAATGGCCGGGGGTGAATACCGTGTTTGAAAAATTCCATGATGGCGTATCATTCTAAATACAGAAATATATATATATATATATATATATATATATATATATATATATATATATATATATATATATATATATATATATATATAATTGAAGCTTTCGGTTTAAACGCGTTTTACCCTGTAAAAATAGTTCTGACTAAACGCCTTCGTTACAACTAGTTTTTCCTAGTGAAAACTAGAATGTACTCATTAATGCATTTAAATGCCAGTTAAAACTAGTAATCATTAGAAAAGACTAGTTCTAACGAAACGAATAAGTCAAAACTGTTTCTGAACAACCGTTGGTATACCTTGATCGACTAAATTAACACAATCGAGGGTCTTTATAAATCCGACCTAAAACTCCAAAGGCGTTTTTCTCGAAATGACTTTTTGAAAAACAGTGATCACGATATTTAAAAAAAGAGCGGATTGGTACACAGTGGCTCGATTTTTCGAGGTACACAGAGGTAAGTCATAATATGAATATTTTCGCGTTGTGATTTAGATAGGTACTGGTACTACCTCATTAGGTAGGTACTCATTGTTGATTGATATTCAATAAATGATTGTGGTTGATCTCATAATATGCTGTCTTTTTTGTTGGAAGGATGCTAATTTTATAGGCTAGATTCAGATAAGTAAAGTCTAGTTAAGTAGTTTGGTAACTTGACTATGGAGGTTTTATCAGCAACACGACAGTACGTGCTGAGCATTTTAAGGGGTCTGCTCAATTTAGACGCTAAAAAGGCTATTTTCATGAATTATTTTGATAGGTTTATATTATAGATATTGATATAAACGTTGTTACACTTAATAAATGCACTTTCGAGATACATTTAAGGGGCCAGTCCACTTTGAAAATTTCGAAAAAGTCGAAAGCATGCAAGACTTGAAGAAATCGACGATGATGAGCAATAAAAAGGGATTTTGTACGGTGCAGAAATTGCCGACTGAGTTTAGGTAAGAGTTTTTCGTTGAACTTCGATCGCGTTTTTCTCTAAAGAACGTTTTCAACATCTAGCTCCATCGTATCTCTAAAACTAATAAACCGATTCTCTTGAAATTTGAACCACATATTGTAAACATGATACGCAATAAGATGACCCTCGATGCGTTTAAAATTTTGATTTTTACTCTTTTTTTTGCGAAAAGCTGCGAAAAAAATCGTTAAACATTTTTTTTCCGTTTTTCATCTGCCATTTTTTAATTTTTTGATAAAACTTTATATCCGAGGGTCATTTTGTAGCTGGTGTCATACTGAATCCAGTGGACTTTGATTTTTTTTGTTTTAGACAAGCCGTTGCCGATTTGTGATGGAGCTACCTAGCCCACGTATTTTTCAGGTGTTACGTTAAACTATAGTTTTTGTACTTAAAAATAAATAAAGATGAATTAATTTTTTTTTAAATATATTTCAAGACTTGATTTATCAAGCCCAACAACTTTTATATTCATATCTTTTATGAAATCCTAAAAAAAATCACGAAAATAGCGTTTTTTCGTGGCTCCAAAGTGGACTAGCCCCTTAAAAAAATTATATATTCAAGTCACTATTTAAAGACGAAAATGGTAGTTAAAAACTGGCCTAAAAAGATTGTAGGTCTGCGCTGTTTATGAAATCTCGGAGATGGGTCATCCGAAACAAAAAAATCAAACGGTTTTAGATTCAGTATGTTAATGGCTATAGCGCATATCATACGATTTTTGTTATATGCAAAAACAATAAAATAGCGGACATATTTCGAAAAAAAAGACGTGTTTTTTTCACCGTTTTTGGCAAAAAATAGTAAATGTCAAAATTAAAAAAAAAATCCTTGATATGCGCTATTGCTATAGTTGTAAAGAATATGTGGTTAAAATTTCATAAGGATCGGTTCAGTACTTCGAAGATTTTATCAACAAGCCGTCGAAAATCGCTGATTCGAGAAAAACGCCTTTAAAGTTTGATTGGGTTACATAATTACATACATTTGAAAAAAATGTATTTCGAATGTGTATTTATTATGTGTAATAACTTTCATATCAATATCTATAATATAAACCTAGCAAAAAAATTCACGAAAATAGCCTTTTTTAGCGTCTAAAGTGCGAAGACCCCTTAAAGCCTTAGGCCACTCTAGGATTTTCCAAAAATCGATTTTTTTTTGTTAAAAAGGTACCTAAGTTCGTATAAATATATTCGTATAATTATATTCCAAAAGATTATGGGTGTGCAAAATCTCTAAGTACTCGATGCTCGAATTCATCTACAGTCATCGCAGATCAAAGGTATTGAAACATTATTCCTGTCCTGACTTTCTACTAACTTTAAACGCTTTTATCCCAAAACTACATTTTTCAAGTCAGCCGGACTCATAATTCAAACAAATTTCAACCGATTCACTTAAAATTTTAACTGTATATTTAGAATTACATTTTCTAAGGCACTACGTAGGATTTTTTAATTATATTGCATAGTTTCTTTTTATAAACAATTTTCTGACGATTTTCTCATTTTGTTTTAGAAATGCGCCACTTCGACAAAAAACAATATACCAAACAAATCCTACGTACCTCTATAGCTGTTCTTATGTATAATCGAAAAAACTTTAGTGTAAAAAAATTATTTTGTACAGTCAATTACGTGTATAATAAAACCCCTATTTTGCAATTTCGATTTATTTTATGGTTTCGCTGAAAAAATCACAAAATACGCCCTTTTTTGTATTTTAGAGTGTCCGAAGGCCTTAAAAAATGGCGTCAGTCATACCTATGTATCTGAGTAGATTAAGGCGGTCCTCTAGTTTCTCGGGTCGAAAAAATCGATTTTTTTCTTCATAAATTACATCTACAACATGTGTAGAAAATGTGTGCCAAAGGATTTTTCGATATTCGAAGTGGTTCACAAGTTACGGCCCTGGAACGGAGCAGGTATACGGAGCAGGTATACTTTCAAACGCGTTTTTCTCGAAACACCATTTTTCGAAACGGTGACCACGATATTTCAGAAACTACTGCACCGATCTTGTTCAAATTTATACAGCATCTTTAATATGTTATAAGCCAGCGATTGAACTAGGATTATCATGATTGCTTCGATAGTTTTTTTTGTACGAGCGAAAAACTTAAGAAAAAATGAGTAAAAAATAGAATGTAATTTTCAAAAGTGTATAAAAAAGTCAATTTTTGTAATTTAGAATTCACTCTAGTTCAATCGCTAGTCTTAAATATGAAGATTTAAATGCCGTTTGGTTTTTTGATTTCAGATAAGCAGAACAGCCGCAATCTTGGTCACCGTCAAGCACCTCTTTTACTTGATGTCTTCCTGTCGGCCACTATAACTTTTATTCTATTATATATTTTGACTTCAAAAAATTTGTAAAGCTTATTTAAATGTTAATAAAGATTATGCAAAAACAATGAGATTGATTATTTCGATGCTTTGCCCGTAAAAAATTATTGAAAAAGCCGTAAAAAAACAGCCGAGAAACTAGAGGACCGCGTTAAACTTGTAAAATAAAATAAACGGATACGTAAAAATGATTAAAAAATCCATTCCAACCAAGCCGCGTATTCGGCAAAATTTCAACCCGAATGTTCACATTTTACTAATTGTCCCCAAATATTTATTATCTTTTTCTTATTATTACCGAAGTGTCAATTTTAACCATCACCGAGGTAAGTTCAGAGCTCCTATGCCATGATGGGGAAAAACTGCAGGCGAGAGAATCGGCCGCGAAAATTTTGTAGGTATGACATACAGTTTCGATATAATTGAAGTCGATTACAGTTTTTAGAAAAAAAGTATCTAATAAGTACTTCGTATCGACTTTCGTCGTATTCACCCCCCCCCCCCCTGCCCTGAAGCAAGTCCTGACTACGCCTCTGCACGATGTACCATTGCGTTCGTAGAGGGTTCACGTGTACGTATATACATATATGCATTATGTACACTAACGCCCTCTCGTCCTCCCGTCTGTACACGAACAATATGTGTAAATTCAATCGTAGAGCATAATTTGTACATACATAAGACAGATGTGTATGTATGTACACCGGGTGTCCCATTTTAATCGTCCACCTGATTTATCTCGCAAAAATACTGCTCCGATCAAGTATAAGTATAATAAAACGTTTAAGGTTCAAAAGGGGGCGTTGAAAAATCATATTTTTTGGTCCTAATTACAAAATGGCGACGCAAAGATGGTCAACATGTTTTTTTAAATGGGACCATGAACTTTGTTGTCACCAAAACATTTATCAGGCCATAGTAACAACTTTTGTAGGAATAGTTTTTTTGATAACGTTCAAAACTTTTAGGTTAGAATACCATTTTTTGGCCGAAATGACGAGCCGCTGAGACCTAATGCATGTTTGGGTTTGTTTGGGTTATCGAATAAACCCAAACAAACGCTGACAAACTCACACCTACAGACACACGCACACTTACACTAGGGATGTTGAATATTACCTCCTCGTGGTGCGTTCTTGATAGCGCTTGAATAATAAAAAATCGTATTCTTACAAAAAAATTATGAACGTTCTCAAAAAACTTTTCCTACAAAAGTTGTTAGTGTTGATCTGATAAGTGTTTTGGTGAAAAATGCACGATTCCATTTTTTTTTAACATTGCGACCATCTTCACGTCGTCATTTTCAAATTTGTACCGAAACAGATGTTTTTTTGAACGTGCCCCTTTGACCCCTAAAGTTTTACTCTACTCAATACTTGATCAGAGCAGTATTTTTCGAGATAAATAAAATGTAAGATTGAAACGGGGCATATACGTATACATATATAGGGTATGAGGAAGGTCGATGCAAAGCCTTAAGGGGGTGATAGGTTACCTCGTCAGGAACGCATCTAACCTAGGTGACCTTAGTCCAAAATCCAAGGATTTCGAGTTATCATGGAAAGTATGATTTTTAGAAAAGTTACCAACATTAGGCACTAACTCGTCTACCTCTTATATTTATGCTATTTAAAAAAATAGCATCAACATAAGAGGTGTTTTTATTTTTTGACAAGTTTTTCATTATTCAACACGTCCGATTTGGTTAGTTGTGTGGATACAGATGATTATATTGGTGTTTGTCGATTGAACAGACATTGAGCTAAGACGCAAATAAGTTTTTAGTTTAACGTTTTTTAGTTTTAAGTTTTAGTAGAACATTATGAACGAGTTAGTACCTAATTTTGGGAAATTTTCAAAAAATCATACTTACCATGATAACTGGAAATCCTTAGGCTTTGGACTAAGGTAACCTAGGTTAGATATGTTCCTAAAGAGGTGACCTAGTACCCCCTTAAGGCCTTGCATCGACCTTCCTAACACCCTGTATACACACACACACACGTGTGTGTGTGTGTTTGCATGTATGTATGTATGTATATGTATTTGGTGTCGTGGAGCCAGATAACGAGAGACATAAATGAGGTCGTAGCTCATTGTACTGTCAAACGTGATGCTGGTGTTTCTGACGTTAATTAATACTCCTCAAATCCGATCTGGTGAGACTACACGCGCGAATATGCAGTCGTAAATATATGGTATAGGTTTCTATGTACTTTACAGTATATATATATATATATATATATATGTATGTATGTATGTATGTATGTATGTATATATATTTAACTATGTGTACGTACTCCTGCGTATTCATTTACCGGCGTACGTACATGCCCAGTACGCTTAAATAATGATGAGGGGTTTGCTTGAGTACCTTAGCGTTGAGTGTAGAAATAAACGCAAAATTTTCTACAGCAACACTCCGGGAATTTATCCACGTTTGTACGGGGATGCATGAATTTGATCGCAGAGTAGATCGAATTTCCCTGGTTTTCAGGCCCCGTGTGTTTTGTTGGGCACGAGAATTGGAAGAGTTCATTAATCATTTTCAGATATATGAACCTGGCACGAACAGTACTGCAGCATGATTCATTAGAATTTTCCACGTTCTTTAGATTCGACTGCAAATTGATTTTTAATGATGATTGAGCACGGGGAAATTGGCTGTCGGCGACACGTCGAGAATAATCGGTTCGGGGCGGTTTTTGGTAGCAGGTTGTAAAAAAACAAGTCTTTCATCTTGTTAAATTTAGTGATGTGACGACCATTGATATCGACGAGAGCAACAAATATTCTGAGCTACGTAGGGCAATGGCGGAAGCAAGAAAAAAAGCCCAGTCGCGAAGACTTCCAAATTGGCCCTTCGAAATTTCACGCTACTTTCGCATTTGCCGCTCTGTAGGGGAAAGGCGAAATTGAGAGAAATAGTTTCTCTATAGAGCTCTTGAATATTTTATAAAATATGCCGAGGGATCGAGGGGAAGACCGCACACTTTTTCCATTTATGTACATTGGGACGAAAGATGGGGTGCGCGGGGGCAAATGGAAAATGTTTTTAGAGATTCTTCGTGTTCATGAAAGAGAACATTTTTCACGGTGTAGGTCGTGGGTGCGCAGAGTATACGGTATTTGTGCCGATAGTCCAGTTTCGTTAAGGGAGACTTTGTCCTTGAAATTTTCAAAAAATCAACTTGAGCTCAACATGAGCAGCTAGAAGAAGAGGAGGGATGCCTCTATGGATCAGGCATTGCCGATTAGCGGTAATTATAAACACATTTGTGTAAACACATTACAAAACTTTAAGCGCGTTTTTCTCGAAAACACGTTTTTAAAAATGGCTGACATTCTCCTGACCGCTGTAATTAACATATCGACCTAAAATTTGGAGAGCATACTCAGAAAATATGTCTTCACGGAATGACGGATCGTTTTTTCAATAGATACATTTTTGCATTTATTATTTATCTTTTTATGCGAAAAAAAACGCGAAAATTCGATTTTTTTTAAATTGCCGCCATTTTCCGAAATTTGTACTAAACGAAAAACCCATCCGTCATTCCATGACCAAAGGGTCACAGATTGATAATATGCTTTGAATTTGTGTTTCAGATCAACAAAGAGGGGGCAGTGATGTCAGCCGTTTACCTCCCGCGATTTGAGGACCTGTTTTCGCGGAGCTGCAACGGCCGCCATTTTGGTTTTTTTTTAAATTTTTAACGTTCTGTATATCATGAATAAAAGCAAGAAAAAAACCGCACTCAAAAAGCTTTACTCGTTTCCTTTAAAAAAATGAAATGTAAACACCTGAAATATGGTACTCCAAGGACAAAGTCTCCGTTAAGGCGTAGGACACCACTGGGAGGGGTGAACAAAAATTTTTTTTTTGCATTTTTTCAAAGTATACATGTTCAAGAATATGTGAAAAAAATGTCGAGTCAATATGTTAAAAATCGACCAATTTGCAGACGATTTAGTGAGAGCAGGTGGCGCAACGATTTGCGTATACTAAAACTTTCAATCGCCTTTTTCTCGAAACGACTTTTCTCGAGCTCGCCAGAATCATAACTCTAGCTATAGTTGTCCGATTTCCAATTTTGAAGAACCAAAATGTCCGTAATTGTAGTAGCTGTCGTTGTATGTAGCCCTTCTTTTAATTCAGTATTTTTCAAGCCACTGAATATAAGTAAACATTTTGCCAAAATTATACTTTTTTTGGAACACCCGCTGTTTTGGAAATTTTTTTTTCGATAAAATCGCCACGTACAACGAGAACGACATTTGTGTAGAATATAAAACTTTTTTATTGTTATTTTTCGGACGAACCATTATCAAGTTATCGATCCGGCCATTGGACCGCATTTTTCATACAGAGGCTCTATTATATCTCAATGCCGTTGTTAGTTTTCAATTTTTTTAAATAAAAATTTACACGAAATAAGTTCAATGTATGTTTAATAACATACTTTTTTCCTAATCCCAAATTAATAATCTAGTAGACAAAAGAAATTTGGAAAAACGACCTTTTTAGAAGATTCTGAAGTTCTTAGCTCCAACCGGTCGATTCTATTCTGGTCTCGTTTACAATCGTTATAACTATATGAATATCGGGAATTTCGAAATTTTCTTCTGAGGACATATTTTTTAGGGTCTATACTTTAAGAAAAAGTCAAAAAATGATTTTTTCAAATTTTTCGTCTAGAGTACGGCCTTAACTATTCAACTATGCGAAAAACCAAACTATTCAAATTAGAAGATAATTTCTAATTTCCGAAGACATTTAAATAAACTCAAAAGATAAAAATTGGACGACAATTTTTAAACGAATAAAAAAATCTTTATTCACAAAAGTTCCTCAGTCAAAGAATAGTGTGTAAAACTTACTCAATGGGTCGTTCGTGTTAAATTTCCTTTTTTTCTGCATGGTTGTTATTAATTTTTATTGATTTATTCTATTTAATTTTTCGTTCCTTTTTCCAAACGACATTTCATTGATAGATGGACATGCCAGGAGTGCATGCAGTGAAAGGAGAAATCAAAAGATGCAAAAAGAAATGGTGATGCACGCTTTTCTGTCAGTGCAGGGAAAAAAGTCCGACAGGCCTCCAGCATTGATTATTGAGCTGAGGATTAAATTGTGATGTGAAATGTCTGCGATTGGCGGAACAACCCGACCCACACTGTTCCACTAAAACAGGTGTAACTTCGTCAATTTTTACAATTTTAGAGTCTGGTTGGTCTTGAAATATTCTTGAACGTTCACACTATAACAATATGCAAAAAAACGATTTTTTTATGTTTCCAGAGAGGGATACCCTTTAATTAATTCATTCCCACCGTTCAAGGACATATATAATTGTACATGCTCTTTGTGGCTGTTGATCGAAAATCAATTTGACGAGGGCTATTACGGTAGTAGTGTAGTAGCAGAGCGTGGAGAGGGTGTCGGAGAGTGCGTGACCTAATGGAATCTCGATGGGAGGTGTACAATTTTCCCAAAGCTATTGTAATGGATCAAAGGGAAGATTTGCATAACTATAGGTGGAAATAGATGGTGGTGGATGATATCTATAACCCTCTCTTTGTTCATATCTATCGATCTACGTAATTCTTCCTCTCTCTCTCTCTCTCTCTCTCTCTCTCTCTCTCTCTCTCTCTCTCTCTCTCTCTCTCTCTCGTTCTCTCTGCCTCCCTGCAATGGCAAACGTAACGCATCGGACTCTGATCGATAGCACTTTGAATCCCGATGCGTGTGGTCGATAACGAAATTCCAGAGCTTCAATGGCGCGCGGTGAACGGGAAATTGGCGCATTCGAAAAGGTATTTACGAGGACGTATCAGAGAGAAAGCCCGGACGAGAATGCGACGAGGGACAGAAGAGTAGAAACGAACCCGGGCAGATAAAAGTCAATTATCACCCTTAAAAGATCAAATCTCTTGTTCGACGATTAAATTATTTCGGTTTGTCTCGTGACGCAGTAATGTTGGCCTGGGCTCACGAAACATTCGTCTCCACCGTCAAATTGTCCGCTAATCGCAGTCATTTCACATCACAATTTAATCCTCAGCTCAATAATCAATGCTGGTGACCAGTGGGACTTTTTTCGCTGCGCTGATAGAAAAGTGTGCATCTCCATTTCTTTTTGCATCTTTTGATTTCTCCTTTCGCTGCATGCACCCCTGGCATGTCCATCTGTCAATGAACTGTCCGTCGATGAAATGTCGTTTGGAAAAACGAACGAAAAAAAGAGGAAAATGAAGAAAAAAAATTGTGAAGTCAACAAAAAATTAATAGAAACCATGCAGGAAAAAAAAAGTAAATTTAACACGAACGACCCATTGAGTAAGTTTTACACGCTGTTCTTTGGCTGTAGAACTTCTTGAAATAAAGATTTTTTTATTCGTTTAAAAATTATCTTCCAATTTGTATCTTTCGAGTTTTTTGATATTTTAGAAAATTAGATTTTATCTTCCGATTTGAATAGTTGGGTTTTTCGAATAGTTGAATGGTTAAGGCAGTACTCTGGTCGAAAATTTTTTTACAATCATTTTTTTTGCATTTTTTTAAAGTATAGACTCTAAAGAATGTGTCCTCAAAAGAATATTTCGAAATTTCCAATATTTAAATGGTTATAGCGATTTAAAACGAGACCAGAGTAGGATCGACCGGTTGGAGCTAAGAACTTCAGAAGCTTCCCAGGCAGCTAGAATTGCTCGTAGGGAGGAACGAGCATCAGAAAGTCATCATTGCGACGTCGAGGAAGGCACACTTTACGAGTCAAGAAAGGCCGATTGTATCCCTCTACAGATACTAAAAAATCGTGTTTTTTATCGAATATTTTAAGACCAACCGGACCCTGAAATTCTAAAAATTGACGAAGTTACACCTATGTTAGTGAAACAGTGTGCGCCGGGTTTACCGCGATCCGTCGAGTTTGAACGCGATTATCTCGAAACTACATATCTTGACACGGCGGGATTGATATCTTGAGTAACTATGGCACTATTGACTTGAATTTGCGCAGTTTGCGTTCAAACAGTAGTCATTTTTGGTTCACGATCGCATTTTTTTAGTTGGATGAACCATTTGTTAATAACAACGACTTCAGCGTGCTGTTTTTCAAGAGAAAAATGAGGTTTTCTTTGGAGAAGCTGTCATTTTTTGTATTTTTCGAAATTTCGGAAAGTGGATCGTGAACCCATAGCCAGTTGGATATATTTGAAGAATTTTTTTTTGTTTTCGTTTCAAATTACATTTGAGCCTGGTGGCGATCCCGCCGGTTCTGGCCTCGCCGCTGGAGGACTACAACGCCAACGGCAGCACCCCGAACTCTTTGAAAGACTTTCTTCCGAAAAAATTACATTGTAACCACAAACATGTGTACAACATGCTGGGAAAAAATTAATTGATTCCAACAAATGTGTTACTAGAAAAAAATACATCACTGTGACCTTTCAAATTGGGCTTCCGGAGTCGAATACCCCGTTGATATAACGCAAGTATAACATGCCATTATACCACTTACAAGGAACATCCGTCAGGTGACACCCTTCGATTTTGTTGAAATTTGGATATGTTATAAAGCACCAAAAAGAAAGCGATACGTATTTTTTTTATCGGCGGAAAAACGGTTTCAAGGGGTCAAACCACCCCTCGAAAAAAGGCATCTCTAAGGGTAATATAGCAGTTTCCCAAACAAAGAGTCCACCGATTTTAATGAAACAAAAACGAAAATTCTTCTAATCCGAAGCAATGAAAAATCCACTATAGTGACATTGCAAAAAAATTAAGGTGTGAACCACCCCTATATTTGCTTTTTCGAGGGGTGGTATCACCCCTTAAAACCGTTTTTGCGCCGGTAAAAAAATTCGTATCGCTTACTTTTCGGTGCTTTATAACATATCCAAATTTCAACAAAATCGAAGGGTGTCACCCGAGGGATGTTCCTTGTCAGATAGTTGCGGTTGTCCGAAATTATACTCAACACTTTAAACGCGTTTTTCTCAAAACTATTTTTATTTAATCAGGTTGACATAAAATCTCTGGTTCTATTCAACCGGTTGACCTGAAATTTGGTATGGACCTTGAATTTTACTCCTGAATACACTTGACCCTCGACCTTGAATATCCCTCTATCGTCCCTGTCTCGGGCATTGCGAAATTATTGTTACGACTATTTAAAAATGCTAACCTTTGAAAAAAATAAGGCCCAAAGTTAACTCTATTTTCAGACCGACGCCGTTAAATTTTCCTTTTCCTTTGGTACCATGATGACACTTTTGGCCATAATGGCATTCTTATTGATCAAGAAAATTAGTTTCATTTCCGTTCCAAACGAATGAGAGCTTTGGAATCATGTCAACCGCTTCAACCCTTTTTTCCACGGCCATATTTAGAAGCCCATAACCTTGTCAATCTATACTTTTAACGCACAATTTTTTGTTTGTTAGTTCTTGAAACACAAACAAAAAGACTGTAAAAAAATTGATACTTAAAATATATATATATTTTTTATCAAACCTGAAAAACGCCCGAAATTGAGGCCTCTAAACTACAATACTGTCTCAAATAAATTACCGCGACGCAATCTTTCCCACTCTCGTACCGCATAAAAAAAATCACGCCTTCAAATTTTACACAATCAAACGTACCAACTGCGTTCGTAACCGTTCAAAACGGAATTTCGCCGCAGAAAATATTCCTCACCTCAGCAGAGTGTACGAAAAAAAAGCGTTAGCTCACCGATCCGGGGATTTCGTTCGAGCCCCTCACACATACACGCCCGCACTCACACATTGCTAAATCCACATACGCATTGTCGTTCCATCCAGCAATATTACCGCGTCAGCGAATAATTTTGTCGCCACTGGAACTGGAGTGTAAACGAGAATGTCTCTGGCCCGCGAGCCCCGCGCGTGTGTACCTCACAATTTGAATTTCTCCCTTTCCCATGTCGATCGTCGAAGCTTCTATTTTTATATCTCATTCGTCATTAGTACGAGAATTTTACATGGTCGTCTCATTTATTTATTTTTTTCCTCCTCTTGGCCAGCCCGGTGCACGATTACTTACACAAATATATTCGCATCGCAAGCTTGTCGCGGAAAAAAATTGCGAGTGCAACTATTATCGTCACGTGTTTTCATATTTCACTCTTTTTCTTTATTCCGCATCGCTGCACATTTCGAGCACAGCGTGAACTGTAATTTTTTTTCCACCCCTGCGCTTCTTTTTTTCATATTTTTTCCGCATGCTCGGCGAGGCATCACCCTCACACGGATTTACGTCGTATCCCGTCGGCAGTCGTGTTCAGTACAACACACACACACACACACACACACACACACACACACACACACACACACACACACACACACACACACACACACACACACACACACACACACACACACACACACACACACACACACACACACACACACACACACACACACACACACACACACACACACACACACACACACACACACACACACACACACACACACACACACACACACACACACACACACACACACACACACACACACACACACAAACACACACACACACGCACGCACACACACACACACACACACACACACACACACACACACACACACACACACGCACACACACACGCGCGCGCGCGCACACACACGCGCGCGCGCGCGCACACACACACACACACACACACACACACACACACACTCACGCACACTCACGCACTCACACACACACACACACACACACACACACACACACACACACACACACACACACACACACACACACACACACACACACACACACACACACACACACTCACGCACACTCACGCACTCACACACACAGACACACACACACACACACACACACACACACACACACACACACACAGCGTCATACATTGTCATATTAAATTAAAGTCTTAATCTAATTGGCCTAATTCGATTTAACGAGATGTGAGCTGGCACCTGCCTCGGGGGTTCCCCTCCTCATGGGCCACCCCACATTGCCACGTCAAGCTCACAAACGCATGCATTCACGTGCACACCCACACACGTGCATGCTTTACGTGCCTCCACTGCATTGCGGAACGCAGTCAGCAGTCAGTAGAAAGAGTGTCTGCTTGCAGAATGTCCTCAACCATTGTACGCATGTTTGCACATCTACAGACGCATGTAGAGCACACCAAGGTATAATGAAAAAAAAATATATCGCAGACACAGATATGGACGTGGTGTGGAAATATGTAGGGTAGGTATTCGTCATCATACGCGGAGTAAATGGACCGCAACGTAAATACCGCTGTACAATGTAAAACAATGCAAATGGGTACGTGTACATGTGTTTAAGAGCATGTGCTCGGAGTGTCTCGAACTGCACGAATATGTTGTGGTTCTCGAGGATTCAAGAATCGTAAAATTGCGGAAGCAATTAGCGAGCGTGCATGCCCGTAATGAGATTTGAAAGGGAATTTTGGGAAAAATTTCAGATTGCTGCCGCGTAACGATGGAAATGGCGACGAGAGAAGGCGGGAGGGAAAATAGTTCCAGTAGGTAGAATTGGCGAACGTGAAAAATAATTGTAAATTAATGACAAATCGTAAGAATTATTAGGATCGTTTTGTCGAGACAACGATATAATTGAAAAATTGTGTGAAAAAAATAGAATTGTGGAGTAAAACAACGATCAAGATGTTGTGTTGTTTTTGGAGTGCTGGGCGCTTTGGCGAAAAAAGTGATTTTTGACGTCGTAGAAACATTTTTAGTATTGAAAATGCTTTTAAAACTGTATACAGGGTGTTAGGAATGTCGATGCGAAGCCTTAAGGGGGTGGTAGGTTACCTCGTTAGGAATATACCTAACCTAGGTTACCTTAGACCAAAGTATGATTTTTGGAAAATTTACCAAAAATATGTACGGATTCGTTTACCTCTTATGTTAATACTATTGAAAAAAAATAGCGGTAACATAAGAGGTATTTTTATTTTTTGACAAGTTTTTAATTATTCAACATGTCCGATTCGGTTAGTTGTGTGGATACAGATGATCGTATTGGTGTTTTTCGATTGAATACACATTAAGCTAAGACGCAAATAAGTTTTTAGTTACCAATTATTGTCTGTTTGAACATCATGAACGAGTTAGTACCTAATTTTGGGAAATTTTCAAAAAATCATATGTACCATGATAACTCAAAATCCTTAGACTTTGGACTAAGGCAACCTAGGTTAGATATGTTATTAACGAGGTGACCTATCAACCCCTTAAGGCTTTGCATTGACCTTCCTAACACCCTGTATGTTTGTTGAGGTATCCTGAGTATAGGGGTCTGAGTTAGCTGGATGTCACACGAAACTAATGCTACCCCCACTCCACTGCCACTGTGTTGTGATCAGGGTTGCGAAATTTGTAATGAAAAAGAAATGCAATATTCATTACTTTTCTAATGGGTAATGAAAAAAATGTTCATTGCCCATTACATTACATTCAGTAATGTAAAAAATTGCATTACTCAATACATTATATTTTGTAATGTAAACAATTCCCGTTACTCATTACATTCGATTTTGTAATGTAAAAAATGTCCATTACTCGTTACATTACATATTGTAATGTGAAACATTTTCATTACAACACGCAATGTAATGTGTAACGACAAAAAAAAATTCATTACACATTACTTTGTAATAGGTAATGGACATCTTTTACATTACAAAGGTCAATGTAATGAGTAAAGGAATTTTTTCACATTATAAAGTATAATGTAACGAGTAATGGAATTTTTTATATCACAAAATTTAATGTAATGAGTAATGGATTTTTTTTACATTACAAAATATAAGGTAGTGAGCAATGGAATTTGTTCACATTACTAATGTAATGTGAAAAATCTCCATTACTCATTACAAAGTAAAATGGATTATTATTCGGTTCCCATCGGGTCAGATCGACCCACTGCAAAAACTGCTGCCCCTAATGGGAAATGAATAATAAGCCTCATTACATTGTCATGAGTAATGGAGATTTTTTTACATTACCTTATATTTTGTAATGTAAAAAAAATTCTATTGCTCATTACATTACATTTTTTAATGTAAAAAAATGCCATTACCCATTACCCATTAGTAATGGATAATGAAAAAATTTCACATTACAAAACGTAATGTAATGAGAAATGAAAATTTTTTACATTACAAGATTTAATTCAATGAGTAATGAAATTGTTGTTGCATTACAAAATGTAAAGTAACGAGTAATGAAAACGCCAATGCATTACAAAAAGTAATGCATTATGTGCAACCCTGGTTGTAGTAGAGTGGTGGGAGTTAATCTTGGTATTAAATTTAAAAAGACATTACAACTTATATTACAAAAGTTGTATGACAATTATCATACAAACAAAACGGAACAAACTCAAAAAACCCAAACCCAAACGAACCCCAGAAAAATCCAAACAAAGCCAATATATATCTCAATGTACCAATATATTTTGAAAAATAATAAAAACCAAATTGTATTATTTACATATGCCTTTTTTTATTACCCGAAAAGTTTGATTACATTTTCAATGCCATGAACAAGTTGTACCTTGTGTAACATCTGTAGATTTTTTCGCGTTTTTTTTTTTATTTCGGTTACTTCTGTTATCACGTTTTGAATACATATCGACTCGATTTAGCTATAAAGGGCTATTTTCTTCGCAGTCTCTTGGTACTACGTATCGCTTTGCATTACAGTGTTATAACGTGAAAAATTATGCTCCCATAAAACTTTGTGCACAACTGGCTATTTGAATATCTTACGAGGTCGTTTATTCATCATTTTTGTCCGTGAAAGCGCGCTGGCGGCGCGGGGGCCACGATGGGAAAGAAAAAAGTCACGAAAACTTGCGACAGTCTTTAGCGACACGCGATATTTACAGTCGATCACCCTTAAACCGTAGTGCGGAGTGGGGCGACAGAATTAATCGACTATGGGCGAAAAAACTGCGATGCCGAGGCTGTAGCATTTGTTCGCTTGTCGAAAATAAAACGAACTCGGCTGTCACAATTGCTTGGAAACTTTCTGTCTTTTATATGAAGACTGGTGGAATGGTTGGCGATAGTATGTGCTTATTTTATTCGTTAGCATTTGCTCTTTAAAATGCTGTTTGGTACGTTGATCTTCGATAATTTTTCGATTTTTGACCAAATTTCAAACATTTTAGTCAATTTTTGCCAATTTTGACAAAATACCCCTCTGACGCTTTTTTGCTGATTTTGAGTGCACCTTCCGGGAGAACCAATTGAGGTATCGGGATAAATCTAGCGGCATTCCCTGAGTCTACCAAAATCCTCATCAAAACCCCTTCAACAAATTTATGTCACTCAAATAGATCCGACGCTACGGCTGTTTCAAAGTTCGTGATTTTTGACAATCTAGAAAAGTGGCCAAGGAGTCGAAAAACATTTTTTCGACTTTTAAGCCATTTCAAGAGTCGATCTTATAGGAAATTTTCTGCCGATTACGAATATCTCCGAGTTTTTGGCGAAAGCTCAAAAGTACACCGGCTCAATGCGAAAAACGTCTTCACACGCTTTTAACGATTTCTTATAAAAATGTTGGGTTTAAGGAAAATTAATGGTGAATTCATGGACAGCGGGTAAAAAAACATCGATATAGAATTAAGGAAAAAAATATTAAAAATTACACATTTTTCTCATTTTGGCTTCCCATAAGTAGCTTTACTGAATCATCAATCATTTTTTTTCTGTTTCGATTTGCAACTTCACTCTGTGCTTATTCTTTTCGTGATCGTTTTATCTTTAAAATGACGTTTTATTCATGGAGGTCCGATGATTTTGGGATTTTCGGCAGAATTTCAAAATCGGACCATCGATTTTCGCGAATTTTCTATACCCCTTTGCCTCTTGATCGACCATTCTTCAAGTGCATTTTTCGGGAAAGCTCATTGAGACATCGGGGTTAACCGCAACGAAATTCTCTGAGTCTATCAAAATCCTTTTCAAAACCCACCCAATAAGTCTCCGCAACTCAATCACGACTGCTGCTACGGCTGCTTGAAACTTCACGATTTTGGGAACCTCGGAAAAGTGACCAAAAAGGTCGAAAAACAATTTTTTCGATTTTTAAGCCATTCCAAAGGTATATTTGATTCGAAATTTGCCGCTGATTACAAATATGAAGGCGTTTTTCTCGAAAGCTCAAAACTACGCAGGCTAAGTGCGAAAAACGTCTTCTTCCACACTTTTGAAGCTTTTACACAAAAATTGAGGGTTCGCGAGGAAATTGATGGTAAATTCATATTCAGGTGGTGAACATACATGGCTACAGACCGATGAAAAAAACATTAAAAATGCAAATTTGTTTCTCATCTCGGCCGAAAAGAAGTGTCTTCATTCAATAGCTCCTCGTGTATTTTCGGCGTCAATTCGAAACTCCGCTTTGCGCCCATTCTCTTCGCAATCGTTTGCTTCAAAACCCGCCGCTTGATTAATCGAGCCACGACTGTGTTTCGATTTTTGGCAGATCTTCAAAGTCGGGCCATCTTTAAAACTGTAAAACTAGTTTATTTCTACCTTGTATTACACACTAATGATCAAGCAGCGCAAAATTAAATCTACCTTAAGGGGTTACCCCCACTTGCGATTTTGAAAAAATCGATTTTTTTTATTGCATTTTTTTGAAGTATAAGTATCCGGGCCCGGAATAGATGACTCTATGTAAGTTTACAAAAAAAAAAATATTTCCTTCGTGTAAACTGAAATTGAAACTTTAAACGCATTTTTCTCAAAACGGCATTTCTGAAGTCGGTGACCAAGATTACTCGAACACTAATGAACCGATCTTCTTGAAATTTTGCAGGCTTATTTAATACATAAAAATGTAGTCTTTAATCGTTCGATTTTTTTTTTCGAAAAAATGGCCGTTTTATAGCCAAACAACGGCCGTTTTTTTTCGTTAAAATGGAACCATTAACTTTGACTGTCCGCCATTTTGTGAAAAATGAATATTTTTTAAAATCCTTCGATTAAAGACTAGTTTATACTTATATTTGACTAAATCCATCCGCATTTTTTTTTCAGATGATCCACTTCGCCGCAATGTTGGTCACCGCAAACCGTGTATATAAAAACATTATTTCATTGACGGCCATTTGCCACTAAACAATGTAATATTTTTCAATAAAAAAATTACTGAAAGTTCTTCAAGATGTATTCTTTAAGATAGTATATTGATCGATTAAAAAAGTTTAGTAGTTACTTTAAAAAAATTCATGAAAAAGGCCTTTTTTTGCGCTACAAGTGGGGGTAACGCCTTAATGTACCTTAAATAACAGCACAATTATTTTTGACGGACACTGATGCAATTGCGGACAACCTTACCGGTGCCCATTAGGCACTTGATTTTAACTCAAAGTATAACGACAGCATTACGACAATATGGTTCCTGGGTTATCAAAATTGATTGCAACCTTCAAAATAAAAAAATCGTACTTTTCTGCGCTTTTCTGAAAAACGTCTACAGAAAAAAAAAATTTCTCCACTTTTCTGAAAAATGTCTACAGGGAAAAGACTTTTCTGCACTTTTCTGAAAAACGTCTACAGAGAAAAAACGTCTACTGAAAAAAAAAATATTTTTCTGTACGTACCACTCTAGAATACGATTGCGTAATACTTAATTAAGTAAATTACTAATTTTACCGGATATTAATAAGAAATAATGGATTATTTACTTTTTAAATGTTTAGCGAAGCAGCGCCAGCAAAATTTGGAATTTTCGCTACCCAAAATAGCTGACGAGCAGTTTCATTTGCATCTGTACGATTTCAGTAAGGCTGCCCTACAAAGCGAGGGTAAGAAATGAAGAGCCAAAGCACGAAAGTTTACTCCATTTTTTCTTCGTTCCTCGGTTACTGTTATACTTTTGTTTATATTCCTATCTTAAATATATGTATATATATGTGTGGAGTAGCGTCTTGAAGATCACGGTGAACGTCTTAAAAGGAGTCAGCCTGACTCTATTAGGAAGTCGCCATATTGAATGCAGGGACTCCCTACTAGAGTCAATTTGACCCCAGTTAAGTTCAGTCTTCTCTCTCCTCCCGTTGAATTCCAGTTGCCATTTCATCCAAGATGTAAGCCACTTTCTTCTTCCTTCGTACCCCTGCTCCCGCCGCTCTCCTCTTGTTCCTTTCATCAGCAACCCTGTTCCTTTTGCACACAGATATCTGGAACTTACGGTCCTTTTCCTACACTTTTCCCTCCTCTTATTCTCACAAGTCCTCGAAGCGCTTATTATTCGGAGTGGCCACTTATTCGAGCTCTTGGTTCGAATTTTCGCAATATCCTGACCTCGGCGAGAATCTTCGTTGAAATAAATTTTACATCTGTCTCGTAGGACAAATAAAATGGTACAACATTTTCATACAATATGAATTTGAGTCTCGTCTTGTCGCGAGGCGAATTTTTGTTAGGCTTTCTTAAGGGGTAACAGCACTGGAATTTTCGAAACATTGAATAATTTTAATTGGCTTCAAAGATGCTTTGAATGGCTCTACCGTCACCATTTTGTATAATTTTCTAATATAATTATTTTTTTTGTTCACTTTGAGATATGACTAATAACATTCTTGAATATTATCCTCTTACCTTCTTTATAGCCTTCCACCCAAAAAACGCTTAATTTTGGATGTTTACAGTGGTGTTACCCCTTAAATTCTCTAAATGCCATCACCACATTCTACAGAAAATTCGTGCCACAAATTCCTCGTGCACAATTTCGATGCTTCGGACACTTGCAAAATTTCGTAAATGTTTTTTGCACATTTTATCATGATCTATAGATATCTTCGCATTATTATCACTTTTGCAGTTTTTTTTAAGGAAGCACACCACTGTGACGAGCCGAAAATATTGTTTTTTCCCGATTATTTTGTCTACTATATTATTTGTTTGGGATTTTTAAAAAAGTATGCTATCACGCATACATTGAACTTATTTCATGTAAACATTAAAAAAAAAATAAAAAAAAGATCATCATCTTTATCGAGATACAATAGAGCCTCTGTATAAAAAATGTGGTCCAACGTTTGGGTCTATAACTTGACAATGATTGGTCTGAAAAGTAAAAACAAAAAATCATCCTAATCTATATACTAAATGTAGTTCTCGTTGTAGCCGCTCTTCGAAGAAAAAAAATCGTAAAATGATGGGAGTTAAAATACTGTAATTTTGGCGAAATTTGCACTTATATTCGGGGGCTTAAAAATACTAAATAAAAAAAAACGGCTACGTACAACGACAGCTACTGCAACTACGGAAACTTTGGTTTAAAAAAATAAATAATCGCACAATTATAGCTCTGATGATTCCGGCAAGGTTGAAAAAAGTCGTGTCGAAAAAAACGCGATTGAAAGTTTTAGCATACGTAAATCGTCGAGCTACCCACTTTCACAAAATCGTTTGTAACTTGGTCAATGTCCAATACCTTAACTTAAATTTTTATTCTCATATTTTTAAATATCTATACTTTGAGAAAATGCAAAAAAATCGATCTTTTTACACGTCATAGTGGTGTCCCGCCTTAAATCCCTTTTAGAAGAAAAAAAACATATATCGATGACGTTTTTCTAATTCTTTCTCCTCCTTGACACCCTCCCATTGAAGAAAGGCTAAAAACACCAGTATGCATGTTACATTTCGTCAGTTTTTCCCGGTACATTTTCTCGCAGTTCCAGGATTCACTTTTACACAAATAGAAGAAGCAGGAATTTCCTATAAACATTGAAGAATCAATGTTTATAGGAACGGTAATTTAATTGTAATTAAATCAACAGTAATTTAATTGAATGAAAAATTGTTCGTAATCTCTCGAAATTTGTGGACGAGGAAAGGAGAGAGGAAGCCTTCAATTGTTTCAAAAAATCCTCAATTTTTGTTTGTTTTTTTTTCATCGACAACTATTGGAGTATTTTCCAGGGGATGCATCGAAGCATGCAATATTTTTATTTCACACAAATATGAATATAAACACTCATACGTATATATATATATATATATATATATATATATATATATATATATATATATATATATATATATATATATATATTTGTGTGTGTGTGTATGTATGTATGTATGAATGTATGTATGCATGTATATATATGTATATCTGGACACATGCTCGACATGCTTCGTCAAACCGGTTGAATTCGGTTTTCGATCAGACAGCCACTCATTCTGCACCCTTCGCCCACTCTCTAGTCCTCTTTGGTCTCAGCACTCCTCTCTTTTCAGCAGCAGCAGCAGCAGTAGTTTGCGTTTCATGGTAAAATCGTTCAAGGTATATACTGGTAAAACTCTTCATAGACACTCGGTCAATCCTCTTTTCCCAAATGATTTGAAAGCTGCACCTCTACTAGCTTCATCATTTCCATCGTGGCTCTTCAAGTTATTTCGATTCGGTTCAACATCGCAGCTATTCCAGAGATAAATGAAAGCCTCGAGTTATATATATATATTTTTTGTTATTTACCTGTTCGCTCGAGCTACAGACAGTGCGAACGGATCTAGACATCGGATGATAAAATAGAAGAGGAATTGACCGAAACGTTCATTCCGTATAAGCTTCACGTAACGTTGGATTGATTGAACAAAATAGGTAATAAAAAAATGTAAACAATGGATAAAATAATCGATTAGCCAGAATCAATTATTAGGTATATTCAATTTGTAGAAAATATAACATTTCGAAAAACAGCGACCAATAAAAACGCCCGAAACTGCCAATTTCCATTCCCTGTTCAGCAATATTGCTTTGGATATATTTTTCTTTCATTGCTTCAGCTATTTTCATCCCTTTGCATACCTGCGAGCCCTACTGGCTGTCGCCCTCTACTTTTTCCGTTTATTTATTTCCACTCCGCTTTCGCTCGAATTGAAACGTCAGAATACGTCGGGAGGGACGTATCTTTCCGGCGAGTTGTTCCGACTCGTATGTACACGAGGAGACGCGTCAAAGAGAATGGGAAAAGCGGCGAAACGAAGAAAAGTGTCGACAGCCGATATACAATAAGGGACGATGAGGCGATAGAGACGAGCCATTTTTATTGTGTGAGCGTATACACGAGGGATATCCATGATCGAGCTTTTGTGGATCGCGACTGCACGGATAAGCGTGAACGTTGGCTGTTTTGTTAGATCGGCACGGGAGAACGAGGCCACGTCTGTCAATAACGTTTCGGTTCTTCCTGTCAACTCTATGCATATAACGCGTGTGTATGTGTGTACTTCCGCTTTGAGCTTACGGTACACGTCACTGATCCAGGCTTACAACAGCACGTCCGTGGAAATGTACCGAGGCGCATGAACCAGACGGGACCCCGTGGGAGTTGGCGAAATCTAACCTAAAAAACTGCCGCGAGGAGAACACATTTTTCCCGCGAATCGCAGATACGACAAGTCGAAAAGAGCACTCTATCGTTGCAAGCTTGTGCGTTAATTTCGTGCAGGGAAATACGAAAAGTGACGATTCAGGAGATTGCCGGGGCCGGATTGAAATTCCCAACATTGAAGGCTCCGACAGTTTAAAATTCCGAATTTTAATACTCCAAAATTCGAGATGGGGATGGGTCGAAATTCCGAACTTTGAATGATCAGAACGTTCAAAGCTCAGAAAAAATACTATCCCGAAAGATCAAAACTCCGAAAGATTTTTACACGAAAGACAAAAACACCGAAAATCTGAACACCGTCAAAATAATTCGACTATGGAAGTTTTAAAAGTTTCAAAATGTTCAGTAAATCGACGAATCATTTCAATATTTGTTTTATTTGGTGATTTTGAGTCAATTTTGACATTGGTCTGGACAATGTTATACGTTCTACGTCATTTACAGTCAACGGTGTAGACTTTCGCTGGCATGATCTTGACTGGGGGCCGGGTTGAAATTCCGAACTTTTTATGCGCCGACGGTTTAAAATTCCTAATTTTAAGAGGCTATACCAGTGTGACACTTTAAAAAAATTGATTTTTTTTGCCTTTTTCGACAGTTTATACTTTCAAGAATATCCTGTAAAAATGTCAAGGCCGTATCTCTAATCATTTTATCTCGCAAAAATCGAATAGTTAAATCTTTAAACGCGTTTTTCTCGAAATGAGATTTTTCAAATTTGCTGACATTGTAACTCAAAAAACAATTATCCGATTGACTTGAAATTTGAACTCAGTACTCTTGAACATATTTACTCTACAATGACGTAGGATATTTTTGATTGGATGAAAATTGACGATTTGGCATTGAAAAAAACGACCATTTTATAGGCAAGAAAACAGACTCTTTTTCATAACAACGCCATTTTGTTAAATTTTGATGTTTTTCGAAAATCCTACGTCATTGTACAAGAAATACCTTCCAGTTCAACGACATTTTTTCCTTTTTCGGTTTCAGCTACTCAATCGACCGGAATCATGTCAGCAGTGGAGGAACTTTTTTTCGGCGCCTACGAAGGCAGCGCGTAAGTCGCTTGGATCTCAATATTTTTCTATGAAAAAATTACGTATTATAGGTCAGATATAGCCAAATATCTTCTTAATTTTCCGAAACACTTAATTGAGTACTTTTCTACTAAAAAATTCCCGAAAATCACCCAAATTTTCGGCGTTCACACTGGTATCGCCCCTTAATGTTCCGAAATGACACGCTTCGTCAAGATCATGCCAGCTACACAGTCTACACAGTTGGCTGTAAATTATGTAGAACGTATAACATTATCTAGACAAATTTCAAAATTGACGTAAAATCACTTATCAATAAAAAAAATGCTTGAAATAATTCGTCGATTTGTTGAAAATTTGAAAACTTTCAAAACTTCCATAGTCGAATTATTTTGATGGTGTTCAGATTTTCGGGCTTTTGATTTTTCGGTGTGGTATTTTTAAGGAGTTTTGATCTTTCGGTGTGGTATTTTTTCGGAGTTTTGAGCATTCTGATCATTCCAAGTTCGAAATTTCAACCGGCCCCGGATCGATCTCTATGAAGAATAGGAGAAAACGAGATCGGGGAAATAAAATGCTGCACGGAGAAAACAGGGGCCTTGAAGTTTAGAATTAATACTATGCTTCTAAAAACATATCATTAAATATCAAAAAGTATTGAATGGACGATAAAAATTGTAATTATGGTATAGTAATAATGAAGAAATTTAAATTTTAACCTACGATATGGCACGTAAACTGATACAAATAATACATTTTATTCGGCATATTGTGATTTTCTTTATTATTCAAAAAATATTTTGCCCACGTGATTGGAACAATTAGTTTCCAGTATTCTACAACAAGTACGGTATAAAGAGTCACATTTTACTAATAACTTCGTAATATTTTTCGCTATACGCCGAAGATTTTATGCTATGCGTATAGTGAAATCTATACATGCACGAAGATTTGTGAAATCCATATGAAAATATAGCGTGTAATAAATGTTGGTATTTTACAAAAAGTCCTATACAGCATATAGGACTCGCGCCTATGCGAGAATAGTTTCGAATGTAATATGCACGCATCATTTTTACTATACGGTGTGAGAATCATTTTTACACGTCTATAACAACAAGTCTTAGAATTCCGAATTGGCAGTAAACTGCTATACTTTTCTAGCACTGAATATTAGAAGTCTGGCAACCAGTGTTAGAATTTAAGGCCGTATTTTTCTCCGTGTGGACTGAATCGACCGATGCCGCAAAATAGGATAAAGGTGTACGAGATGATTGCCCTAAAGGAAAATGCTCGTAATTTTAAAGATATTTAACATAATTAAAATCTGAAACCGTTTACTACTGGCATATTTGCCTATTTTACGATTGGCATATTCGGAATATTCAATTTATTAGGATTTATATATTGGGATTTTTTTTTATTTTGGAGAAATTAGGTAAATGTAAATAAAAATTTGCTCGAGCTTACAACAACTTTATATATATATATATATGTTAATTGTATACAACACAAACTGAACTTACAAGTTAAATTACCTTTGTCTTATAAGTTTCATCTCACCCAACTAGAATTAAACTAAACCATTCTTCTACAGCAAGTCTTAAAACACTTAGGTATATCAATTATTATTTGTGAGATCAATTATACATTGGTAGTTTTGTTTGAACATAAGTAGACAATCTATTCAACAAAAATAAAGTAGGTACGTTATTTGTGTACAAGATGATCCCCGGGGATCATCCTGTACACCTAGAAGGGAATCATCTTGCCCCAAACTCAACTTTTTCATTCATGGCTCGGTAACATAACATATAATAAGTATTCCACTGTTACCACGCCAACCCAAACCCAAATTGAGCATATTATCAAGCCACAAACACAACAATTGTTGCAACTGACAGTGTACAATAAAAGTTACCTAAGCTTAAAATCAACCTTGCCTTAGACCTACAGCTCACAATTTAATTTTTTTTTTCATCAAAACAAGTGCATCTCTCACACCGCCATCATGAATTGATTAACGTGGAGGCGGGGGGCTATGTTTACCAAAGAATATCACTGGATAGCGTGAATAGTTTTGTTGCTATTGAAAATGATCACCTTACCTCATGGGATCAACTCGTACACCTTTCCCCTAGTCCTCCACACTAGAGCTTCGACTATCGGAGCTTTTCCATTACCAGTATTATTCCGATATCAACCAGTTGTAATACCGGAATACCGGTATTTCGATATTTTCCGATATTTATGGGAAACCTTCATTGAAAACGTTCGAAACTTGAAAGTGAATACGGAAGGTAACTTTTGCATTTTTACAATTGTAGAAATAATAGTCTATATCTATAAGTGAAACTGCAGTATTTATAAAAAATCACAGTCTTCTATTCAGATCTTTATTTATTATAAATACATTTATAAACGTCCTCTGCTATGTTCTTGAATGTAATGAACCCAACATAAAATAAATTTAAAAAGGAACTTTTATGCAATTCGAATAAGTATGAAACAATGTAAATTAAAATTAGGAAGTTTTAGGTAAGTCAGCGTAGTAGTATCTAAAGTTTCGTCTTTCAGAGACGACCTTACCGTAGTGCAGATGTAAGCCGTGGAAGAAAAGGCCCTTTCTGATTCCACACTCGTGGATAAATGAGTTTACAATTCGGAAACATTTAATGCAGGTGATCATATTCTAAGGCTGTTGAACGTAATAAAAAAAAGACACAAGTAAGAGCAACGTCAATGGAAATCATAACAATTCTAATGATATTTTACCTTTTTTCAGCTCTGACATCGGAATATCGGTATTATTCGAGTCCAATATCGGTTTTTCAATATTGGATTTTTAGTCCGATATTCCGGGTTTTCGATACTATCGAAAATCGGTATCCATGCTTTACTCCGCACTTTAGGACAACGCAAATGCTTTCGTTTCTGATAGAACTGGAGAACAGGACAGGGAGAGAGATTTGATTTTGATTCGATGAATTTATTAAGCCCTAGCAAACTATGGGGCTAAACGTGGCAAAAAAAATGGTGAGTCGCATCGACAATATAACCCTTGTATTACATTCCACACATCAGCAGAGCAGCGTCAATTTGCTATCAAAATGTCATAACGATCAGCGGAATTCTCCAACTGACACGGTCGCGAGAGTTTAAACAAGAACATAATAAAATTAAATTGTGAAATTGAATAACAAAATAAAATAATAATGCCTATAGTTGACGATATACTACAAAATAATATAGTTTTAGAGAGGAGGAGAGGAGAGACTGAGATGGATTGGTTAATTGATTGAATTGATTGAAGGGGGAGGGGGGAGAGAGAGAGAGAGAGAGAGAGAGAGAGAGAGAGAGAGAGAGAGACGGGGGGGGGGGGGGTGAGTTAGCGAAATTGAAAAAACTGCATTTTCATTACAAAGTGTAAAATAAAAATTGACCTCACCCTTGGGCATAATAAATTGCTGAAACTCCATGAAGAATGTTACGTCGTTTCTCGAGCAGTGTGAAAGAAGTAAAAAAAAACTGAAAAACGCTACCGCGATTGTTTCTTCGGAGGCTTTACGTGGCTTATATACATGTAGACAATACTGCGGAGCTCATATATCCTCGTCTCTTCGCCAATCCATGCATTATCCTGATTGATCGCAAAACCTCGAGCCGCGCGAGAGTGCTGAGGCGATATTTTCGTGATCCATTTGCGCGTCATCCGTATATTCACATTCACACACACACACACACACACACACACACACACACACACACACACACACACACACACACACACACACACACACACACACACACACACACACACACACACACACACACACACACACACACACACACACACACACACACACACACACACACACACACACACACACACACACACACACACACACACACACACACACACACACACACACACACACACACACACACACACACACACACAGGCGCGCGCGCGCGCACACAGAGCGACACATATACATGGACACCCATTTTGCTTGGGTTGGCGTTCCCTACATTTGCGCGAGACCGGCGTGCTCAAAATCGCGAGTTGACTCACGGCAGTATGTGGAGGAAATTGGAGGGCACCGTCCCTCCCATCCTTCCCCTTGCCAGATCGGCTTGCGGCACCGCGATAACGATCTGGGGCGCCTCCGCATACGTGATTACAGTGCACTCGTTTATATATAGATGTATATACAGTGCACACAAAAGTATAGCGCACGATAGGTATAACTTGCATCTATACATTTATTTTTCTTCGCACATTTCCGGCATCCGTGTACGGCACAACTTCCGGGTATATCTTCTGCTTTAATTCTCCGTGTACGTGAATAGCAGCCGACTTTACATTTCCATATTGTCGTATATTGTATTCGTGCTTATATTTATTGCAGCGACGATAAAGTTATTTTATTTATTTTTAGTTTTTTTTTCGACGTATTTTTCAGCCTGTGATATGCAGCCTTGGAAAATTAATAGTGAAGCGGAAAATATGTTATACGGGGTTCTACGTTTCTTAAAAATAGGGTGCATTATTTATTTTTATTTTTGTTAATTACCTTTTTGTTGATTTTTATTTCTATTAATTTTTCATTGGTTTTTTCTTCTATTTATTAAAAAAAAATGTTTGCTTTCTTTTGTTTTCTGTATTGATTTTTGTTTCTATTTCGCCTTTTCATTGAATTTTAATTCTTATTCTTTGTTTTATTTATTTTTCTTTCTGTTTCTTTTTCTTTCAATGAACTTTAATTCTATTTCGTTGTATCCACTTATTTTTTATTTATATTTTTTTAATGATTTTTATTTCTATTCGTTTTTTTTCATTGATTTTCATTTCCATTTCTTTGTTGATTCACTTTTATTAATTATTGGTTTGTTTCAAGGGTGCATACAAGATATGCGATCGATCCAGTAACCCACTGAGTTCATAATAATTATAACACTTTGGATTTGGGGTAGTCCTGCAGACCCTCTAGTCTAAGGTTGTTTTCGTTGTTTAAAAATTGTAAATAAGAAATTCAATTTTTTTGTGGATAAAATAATACGGCGAATGATGAACTGTTGTAATTAAAATAAGACACCCCGTATACGAGTTTGGCATGAATTTTTGTGTACCGTTTGATATTTCGAGCCTAGGCTCAAAGCTAAAAGTCTCGCGTGCTTGCATGCCGAGAACTTTATAGGAGGTAGTCGAGAGATTACTATCACATCACGTAACCCACGCCGCGTGCATCGGCGATTCACTACGTTCACGTTACACATATACCAGGCACGCCAACATTTTTTACCCCATTGTTTTTCGGCCCTTTCTCTCATGATGAACGTACTTAAGAAGGAAAAAGCCGCAAACGTGCAGGGATACAATTCACTTAGGCCGCATTGTACGTTCGAGATATCGCTGCGAAGATCTGAATTTTCGAAAGTTTCCCTGAGCTAATGAAAGCTGTTATATTCTGCTTGGAAAACAAAGACGATAAATTTGAATTTTAATTAAAAATGTATAATTTTGAACCGTGCCACTTTAAAAAAAGAAAAAATTGTCACTTGGACGCCAAACGAATGAGAGCAATGTGATAAGGATAAAAAAATGTCATCAATGTTTTTATAGAGAATGTAGATTTTTGCGAGATTTTCATTTGATTAGGTTTTTAATCCTTTCAAATGCATCAAAATTCGATTCATCGAAAGCTTCCACCCCTCCGATAGGGATTGCTCGATTCAAGAACGTTTTGTTTATCGTCGCTAAAAATGATTGTTAATAAATCGTTTTTTTTAATATAAAAGATATGTAACTAAAATAAAAAATAATTGCTAAATGCTTGTTAAAATTGATACATGTAAATTATTCATAAAAATTGGAATAATATAATTACATTTTTTTCAAAAACAAATAAAATTTCTGTGCATTGTTTTAAAAAATGAAAGCAATCCACAGGGCACTGGGAAACTGTGAAAAACCCGTGCTAATACAGGCGGCTGTATTTTACCGAGTTTCAGTTCTGTTACTATCAAAAACTCACCAGAACTGCCTTCTTAACAGCCTGCGAGCAACTTAATGCCGAGCGGTCACCCATCCAAGTGTTGGCCCTAAGCCTGCTGGGCACAGATCGTCGAAGCCACGCGTCGACCACGTGACTACTGTCCGTATTGCAATTAACAATATGAGGAAAAAAAATCACTGGAGTCCCAAAAGGTCAGGCTTGATCCGATCAATGATGGACAGAGTACCGTAAAATGGGGTCACTTTGATCCGGTTTTGGACGTTTTTTGTAGGTAATTTTTTTTTAACATCCTAAATTCCAACTTTTTGCTCCAATAGAACAATGCGTCCCTTGGCTATCAAATGCATAAGAAAGTCAAGCCCCACAATATTGTATTTTTTTTAGTATCAAAGTAACTTCGGGTTTCTTTAACAAGGCATTGGAATGCAACTTATGTCAAAGATTAAGGGTTATTTGACATAATTTTAATAACAAAATTTAATAGTTTATGCATTATACATGGAATTAAATGAAAAACAACGATTTTAGACAATCACAATGTCATCTTTATTGAGGCCGTAGTCTGGTCTAGAAATTTGACAAAATCGATTTTTTTTCATTTTATTATTCCTTAGACCTTAATACGCTCGTGAAAACCGTTTATTGATATTTCAAAAATTAGCAGAGTAATAGAAATTATAAGCAAGCTGCGCGCAAATCTCATCTAACAGTATCAAAACTTTGAACGCGTTTATCTCAGAACTATGTTTTCCGAATCGGCGCCCACGACATCTCGATAACTAATTGACCGATCGAGCTCAAATTTTGCACATACTTTCTGTAGCCTCTTTCTGAGGACTTTTAGCAGAATTGAGTCGAACGATAATTTTGCCCACATTTTATAACCCGTCGAATACCCGAAAATGTATGAAATATCGTTAATCAAAGTTTAACAGGCCGCCATTTTGTAAGAATTTTTTTTTAAGTACTAGTTCTGCTACCATTGCTCAGAATACTCATATAGATTGAGAATATATATATGTATATATATATATTCAGATGCATACATCACCCAAAAATAAAAAACTACATGAAAATATTTAAAACATATATATTTTTTTAAATGTAGACACATTCTCAAAGGAACAATAAATACATATGTAAAATTTCATCAAGACAACTTCAACGGTTCAAAAGTTATTCCAACCCAAAAATGACGTAAAAAATCTCGCTTTAGACCAGACTACTGCCTCAAGGAAACATTTTACATAAAAATATCAAGTACCTAGGGAACTATTATAGGCACTTAATCAGTCTTATATTTATCATTGAGATCAAAATTAACTTGTGCAACATTATAATAAACTTGAACAACACATTTAAGCAACAATAGAAAAAAAGTTAACAAAATAATTAGTCAAAACCGAGATGAGAGGAGACTGAAGAATTGCGTTGAATACCATAAAATGGGGTTAAATTGACATTAACGGTAACTATTACAGTTTTTGGGGCTACTTTAGTAGCTACTTTAGTATGACAGTTTTTGGGGTAGCTACTAAAGTAGCTACTCACTAGTGGCTACTTTAGTTTGACAGTACTTTAGTAGCTACTTTAGTTTGACAGTACTTTAGTAGCTATTTTAGTTTGACAGTATTTTAGTAGCTTCTTTACTTTGTTTGACAGTACTTTTAGTTTAGTTTGGTTTGGCAGTACTTCAGTCGCTACTTTACTTTAGTAGCCACTTAAGTAGCCCCAAAAACTGTCAAAGTTACCCTTAATGTAAATTTAACCCTGTTTTACGGTATTCCACGAAATTCTTCAGTCTCCTCTCATCTCGTGGTTCTCACAGTATTTTATCCGATTATTTTACGTCTGCGTAAGCGCTTTGTGTACTATTCGTAAACGCTACGTCGAGCTTGAATATTGGATTATTCGAGGATATTCCGCGGGTGCGTGTGTGCGTGTGCGCGCGGGCCTCGTAGAGTCGAGAGAGCCAATATTCTCGTTTCAAAAGAGGAAATTCATTACAGCCTGGTGCTCGTTTAGAGTGTGCCCGAAGCTCGGGTCACGTGCTGCAACAATAGCGAACGAGCTTCGTCATTAGCGGCAGCCTCACCCTCCTCGCGGATATCCTGCCACTATACCTTATAGAGTCAATCTCGATCGAATCTCGAACGGCGCTGGCAACTCTACTCTTACCTCGGAATGCACTCACGTTCGATTTACATTCAATCACTATCACGAGTCAAAGGTAATGTTGGCTTGAGCGCAAAGGGGATTTCTTTATTTTTATTCCGACATGTCATCGGTTTGGGCCAATTTGAAAAGCCTTCAAGCACCACGAGCACGTTACAACTGAAGCTGCATTGCATGGGAGGAACGACAACTCGAGCAATTGGGATGGGAAAGGATTTCGATGTAATTGCCAAAGCCAATTGTCGGGGGGGGGGGGGGGGAATTGTCACTTGCAACTGAAAGTTAATTGATCGGAGGTACCGATTTTCTATGCGAGACATTATCCATGCTGTGCTGGATTAAACAAAGCGTGCAAAGTGAAGGGCCAGGTGCATACTTTATTTTGTCCAATTTAGGTCATGTAGTCATGTATGGAAATCGATTATTGAAAAACAATTAATTGATGTATGTCAATCCATTTATGGGTACGTGGTGGATTAAGGTGGGATATACATTTACAACGATCAAAAAATCCATTTATTTTTTTTTTCTTTAAGAGGTTACCCCACTTGCGATTTTGAAAAAATCGATTTTTTTTATTGCATTTTTTTGAAGTATAAGTATCCGGGCCCATACTTCTGTATGGGCCCGAAATAGATGACTCTATGTAAGTTTACAAAAAAAAATATTTTCTTCGTGTAAACTGAAATTGAAACTTTAAACGCGTTTTTCTCAAAATGGCATTTCTGAAGTCGGTGACCAAGATTACTCGAACACTAATGAACCGATCTTCTTGAAATTTTGCAGGCTTATTTAATACATAAAAATGTAGTCTTTAATCGTTCGATTTTTTTTTTCGAAAAAAATGGCCGTTTTATAGCCAAAAAACGGCCGTTTTTTTTTCGTTAAAATCGAACCATTGACTTTGACTGTCCGCCATTTTGTGAAAAATGAATATTTTTTAAAATCCTTCGATTAAAGACTAGTTTATACTTATATTTGACTAAATCCATCCGCATTTTTTTTTTTCAGATGATCCACTTCGCCGCAATGTTGGTCACCGCAAACCGTGTATATAAAAACATTATTTCATTGACGGCCATTTGCCACTAAACAATGTAATATTTTTCAATAAAAAAATTACTGAAAGTTCTTCAAGATGTGTTCTTTAAGATGGTATATTGATCGATTAAAAAAGTTTTGTAGTTTTCTTTAAAAAAATTAATGAAAAAGGCCTTTTTTTGCGCTACAAGTGGCGGTAACGCCTTAAACGATAGAACTATATATGTCGAATATTTTCCTCAAGGTTCAAAGGGAAATTCGAAAAACTTCAAACGTTACAGTCCGTCAACGCTGTGCCTCACCGCTCGGATTCGGAGCGGGCGTGAACTTCAAACGCGTTTTTCTCAAAACTGCATTATCGAAATTGGCGTGCAGGATTACTAAAAAACTACTAAGCCGATTGAGTTGAAACTTGGTAGAAATATTGATAATATTAGTAACTTCTACTTGACGAGAATTGTTGTTGAAAAATTGAAAAAAAACTACTTTTTTAATCCACATTTTAGCGAGATGTTGCGTGAAATGTTGATTTTTTTTTGTAAATGCGTACCATTTTCTTAAATTTGCATTTTCTTCATTTTAATTACCGTCACATAGAAACTATACATGTTGTAAGTGAACAAATGTTTGAACTTTTTTGCAAATCAAAGTCTACGGGAAGCTAGACTGCACGCCGATTATTTATACTATGTATACTTAAAAATACTATTAAAGTATACCTAAAGTTTGATAATTGTAGAACAATTATTTCTTAGTTTAAAAAATCCCTCAATATTGCTTATTTATTTCCTGCCTAAATGTATATCCCGCTGTAAGACTCAAGTCGGACACGGAAAAAAATTGTCCGAAGTGTCCAAAGGTTCACCTCCAGATCGTGGATAATTCGTTTGCTGGAGCCAAATTGCTAGCACGGAATGAGAAGTCAAAATATCTAGTATGAGTCTATTTGAGGTCAAATAACCCAAAAAACTAACGTACTTAAGGGGTTGTGTCTAGCTGTAAAAGTAAAAAAATCCCATTTTTTAAACCGATATATTTTGACAGTATATCATATTATAAATGTTCCCACAAAATTATAATTGCCAGATTTATGGGCCTTTATGTTGACGCCCGTCAGAACGCTCGGAGTGTTTTACGAAACATTAATCACTTCTTTTTCGAAAGTACCTTTTCAAAGTCGGTGAGCAAAATATTTCAAAAACTACTGCAGCGATCTTGTCTGAAATTTTTAGGGCTTTTTCTAGATGTAAAAATATAGTACTTGATCAAAGGATTTTTTTTCCGATGTATGCTTTCCATTGAATGAACGAAAATTGCCCACGTTTTGCAAAAATCAAGACTTTCACTTTGAACACGTGCCATTTTTTAAAAACTACTGCATCGATCTTTCCTGAAATTTTTAGGGCTTTTTCCAGATTTAAAAATATAGTATTGGATCGAAGGATTTTAGCAAAAATCAAGACTCACTTTGAGCAGGCGCCATTTTTTTTAATTCGACATTTCGTAAATTCCATCGATTAATCATAGGATAAACTAATATACTAACAAAATCTGTTCGATTTTTTGGTATTGGATAACCTAGTTCATCGGCTGTAAATCGATTATAATAAAACATTTTTACACAAATCAATTACAGAGTGTGATGATACTTTTTCTAATACCTAATTTTTGTAGAAATTTATCACCGCGATATTGTAAAAAAAATTCCAAAAATGAGCTGCTTTCGACCGTTGCAAGTAGGCGCAACCCGTTAATGATAAAAGCATAGTTGATTAGTCGATAAGCGATGCACTCCAGGGGATGGAAAATTGTACTGGATAAATTTCGCATATCTGGATGATACGCTGTATCATTCGGATGTCCATTGCAAATACCATGACATTTTCTCTCAGACTGCAATTTCGAGTATGAAGCTCACCGATGGAATTACTATCACGTGCCATTCTCTCGTAACCATAGCTGTTCCCTCGTTACCATAGGTATAAATGTTTGCCTCGAGAGATGGAACATAGAAAGAGGTCACGCGGGACGAAACAAGAAATGGACACCATACTCGACCATTCAAAAGTTTCACCTCCCAGAATTTTTGCCCCACAGCCTCCAAGTTTTTCGGTCTCGTTTCCAGGAAAAATATCGAAGCATCGTTCAGTTTTTTTTACACCAGGTTGGACCCATTGCTACCCGAGATCCGCGTACGATTTTTTTTACGTTAACTATGGAATGGCTCGCGGTCATTCTTACGTGGCTCTGCCCTTAACGAATTTTTCGCTTATCTCCCTTTCCCCCCTTAATTATTTTATTATTTTCCATGCCCGAACCGTTTATATACAGAGCGGAAGAAAATTTCATAATTATCGTGCAGCGGCGGTCGAGCTCGAGGTCCTGAGAGCAAAAAAGGGCGAAAAAGCTCCGGAAGGTACTTCCATCAAACAAGCCAAGCTCCATACCCCAACGCTATTGTTCGGAAATTTCATTAAATCGTACAAAATGCGAGCGTTCTTTCGAATACACTCGTTAAAACCGAATCAGCATGCCAGACGAGTGTGTTACGCGCGCGATGTGGAATCTCTTTTCCGTTTATATGCTCCGTGGATACTACGTTTGAACGGCAAGGGATTCTATTCCACCCCCTTTAACGTACACAGGGTGGACCATTTATTCAAATTTTTTCAAATTTCTGGAATTTTTGGAGGATTTTGTTCAAATTTTAACCAGACATTGTTCATATCATTATGCATGTTTGAGTGAAATTTCAGAACAGTCGACTATTTAGATTCGGAGATAATGGGTTTTAACATTGCAACTTTTAACACTGCACGGTCTGCATTGAAATTTAGACAGAATAATTTTCCGTATAAAATATTTGTCGCCTATAATAAGAAGACATATGGCAACACCGCAGAACAGTATTGTTCAATGTTTCGAGACAAAAATATTTATCGTGTTCCTAAAGTTAAAAATGTTGTAATAAAAAAAGATTCGCATTATAAATGTTAATATTTTATATTGTTTGTGTTATCTTCATTAACAAATAAAAGTGTTGGTTCGTTAATAACTAATTAAAAACTTTGTTCGATTAAAAATTACTTCCGAATAAAAATTTCTGTTGAAGTATTATTTTAAATATCAAACCAACTCACGTCGTTGGATACGTGGAACGATGCGGTGTTGACATTTATCTTCTTATTATAGGGGACAAATACTTTTTACGGTAAAATATTCTGTCTAAATTTCAATGCAGACCCTGCAGTGTTAAAAGTTGCAATTTTAAAACCCATTGTCCTATAATCTGAATAGTCGACTGTTCCGAAATTTCATTCAAACAGGCATAATGATAAGAACAATGCCTGGTTTAAATTTGAACAAAATCTATAGAAATCAAGATTGCGCGGTCGTACTACCTTAACGTGACCAACCCAAATATATCCGTTGTCTTTAGAGTGACGAAAAAATGTGAGGAAGCAATTTTATTGATTTCGAAGGGCTGATACAGTGGTGAAAAATTCATTTTTGTCAAGGTCATGGTTTTTGCATTCTCAAGGTCATCAATGGTTTTTCAAATGGGATCATGTTTTTTTTTCTTAAGACGTTGTAGCCGATATTCAGACGAATCCAACGACCTATGATATCATGACATTGAAATGATTTTTCACCAAAATACACGTGTAACACGGGAAATCATGATGGTATTGGCAATAGGAATATCCGAATGATGTAATTGAATTTTTTGTGCAGAAAATTTATTGTAACAAATGTTCGAAGTGATAGCCATTCTCGACACATTTTTGAAGACGTCGGATGAATGATTCTCTTGACCTTCGAATAGTTTCTGGTGTGATAGCGGCGCAGGTTATCCAACGGATAACGGATCAATAGTTTTTCAAATGGGAACATGTTATTTTTTAAATTAAGGCCTTAGGCACAGTAACGGGTATAAAATCATATGCGAATTTGACCATTTTTTTCGTATGAGAAAATGATTTCCTCATAAAATTAATTACACATGTATTTAGTGTGAATATCAAGCTGTTAGAATATATATATATATACATACATACAAATTGGCCGACTACTCGAAACTTCTCGAAATAGCTTTTTTCCAATAGGCGTGACAAATAACTTCAACAATTTTCACTCGATTTACTTCAAATTTAAAAGTTATGATCCTAATTGCATTTCGCAGAGAAGTACGTACGAAATTTCTGATTAGTTGAACACTTTTCATTTTATGAGCAGTTTATGAGCAGTTATACCGAAATTTTTCACCGAAAATTCCTACAACTTGTGAATAAAACAATATTTTTTAAATTCCGTACGTACTTTTCTAGATATTCTGATGTATATTGACGAGCATTTTTGGTTTTGTTCTAGGTAAAAAATTGTGGATGCTAAATGTCACGCCGCGGAGCGCCTAAAAAAAAGATAACAAAAGAAAATATTAGTCGGCGATTTTGTACATCGAAAAAAAAATTCTAACAGCTTGATATTCATACTAAATAGATGTGTAATTAATTTTATGAGTGAATTACTTTTTCGTACGAAAAAAAATTGTTAAATTCGCACATGATTTTATACCTGTTACTGTGGCCTAAGGCCTTAAGATGTTGTAGCTGATATTCAGACGAATCCAACGAGCTATGATATAATTTCAAGGTCATGATATCATGGGTCGTTGGATTCGTCTGAATATCCGGTACAACGTTTTAATTAAAAAAAAAAAACATGTTCCCATTTCAAAAAACCATTGATGACCTTGAGAACGCAGAAATAACGACCTTGACAAAAATGAATTTTTCACCACTGTATCAGCCCTTTGAAATGCATCAAATTACCTCCCGACATTTTTTTCGTCACTCTAAACGCAACGGAGATATTTGGGGTGGTCACGTTAAATGGTCCACCCTGTATATAGACGATGTATACATTATATCGCGCTGCGAGAACGCGATCGTCCGGTCCTGCCGCAGGACGCCAGCGAACAATTGCCCTGGCGAATAAAATTTGCATAATACAGCTTTCTCGTAACCTCCACCCCCATGGACGACATCGCCGTTTTTCCACGTTCAAAATGAAGGGTCTCGATAGAGTCCCGTGCCAATTATACAAGACAAGTTGATACCACGCACGGAAAACAGTCGAGGATTATGCCCACGGCACTGAATCTGCACGGGGAAGTCTGAGAAAGAAAAAAAGCACAATTGTACCCGTGGTAAGTAGTACAGTCTCGCGTTGGTCAGACCTGTGCCGGAAACCGCTTCGCCGCAGGGAATCCCCGGATAGGGATGTGTTTTACTTTTTTTTGCTCATGAATAGATTCTTTTTCTTGCTCATGAAGTTACATCGCTATTTCTTTTTTTGAAAACTCATTCAAGGTTTTTGAAGTTGGGTGGAAAGGGTTAATTAACGATAATCAATTAGGTTCAGCCTATTGTTTGAAAAATCATCTGTTGATGAATGTAAGCATGTTTGAAGGTTATTTCAAGGACTTTTTGATGTGGAATCAACGATTCGTGCCAAAAAAAATTGGGGAACATCCTCAAAACAGCCGGATGTGCCGATAGCCAACATTACAATGATAGGTAATTATGCAGTTTGAAAACTTTTCCGAAAAACGACGGAAATTTTTTTTCTGGCCATGAGCTGCTTTAATTGGTCACCACTATTTATATTCCGTCGGGCTAGGCTGACATTTTCTATTAGTTAATTATTTAAATTAACTAATAGCAAATAACAAATTATTTAAATTAAAAAAATTTAAACCACGTCTTTAAAACGGACTAAAAAGTACAAAGTAGTATAAAAGCATTTTCATAGCTATTCAAAATTTCCAATCACAAATTTTCAGGACAATCCATATGCGGTTAGGAATTTGTATTGGGTTGTAAATCTGTATGGGGCTAGGCAAAATTATTCTATACTTTTTAGTCCGTTTGAAACGAGGTTACATTTGTTTATTTAAATAATTTTAAATAATTTTATTTTCTACTTTTTAGTCTTGTGTGTGTGAAATTTTGCTTCTCCTTCTCTAGGTGTCGCTTACGTTGGAGGGTTGTCTCTTTGACTATCGTAGAAATCGTCACTAATGCCCTATTCACTATTAATATTATTATTATTATTTTTAAAAAATTCTTCTTTCACTAAACTATATTTTTTATTTCTTTATTTGTTGTTTTCACAATTTTTTTCTCTTTTTCTTTCTCTGTGACAGACTGGCCTGTTTGTTTATTTGTCTGTCATCCAGATCCGAGCTATCGCCCTACTTTCAAGTCTCTAGCTCACCCGGAAGTTAGTTTAAAATCGATTGCAAAATTTGTACCAACCAGACAAACAAACAAACAGACAGACAAAAAAGCGAGTTAATATTGCATTGTCATCCAGTTCTGAGCTATGTTTAAAGTTACAAGTCTCTAGCTCATCCGGAAGTTAGTTTAAAATCGATTGCGAAATTTGTAATGAACAGACAAACAGACAATAAGCAAAGCGAGTTGATAAAAACGTGGTAAATAGGGCATTTTGAAAATATTTCGACGCTTATATTGGGGGTAGGGTGTGGGGGGATTCATAAAAGAAACTGTCCTTCCTGAATTTTATTTAATTTGGGACTTAGTTTGGTTTGTCGGGTTTGGGTTTGTTTGGGTTGTTAATAGGGCCCTGAAAATTATCAACGTAGTACAATTGTAGTTCATTTAAATATACTTAAAAACTACGTTTAGTGTCATGGGGGGGGGGGGCTCCGCGCCTTCCACCTCCGCAAGGGCCTCTGCTCGTTGACCCCCCGACCCCCTGCGTGACCGTATCAGACACCTTCCGCATACAACACACAAAAACAGAGGGGGGGGGGGGGCAGGGGGATTTAGAAAGGGTTCTTTCGTAAATCCCCCCACTCCCCACATCCAATATAGGTGTTTCGAAAATGTTCGAAAATACGCTATTTTATAACGTGTTTTCGTGAACTTCAAAACCCCATACCTTTTTATGGGAGTGTGACCGCCGCGATTTATTTTCGGCATTTCATTTAAAAAGGTTTTTTTATAAATGCCCCCACCCCCAATATAGGCGTCGAAATATTTTAAAATGCCCTAATTTATCACGTGTTTCCTCGATCTTAAAAACTCCATAAGTTATGGAATTAATGTAAAGTGTTAGGCTCCCCCAACGAAATATCACTCAATATAATGGAACAAACAAGTTCACGGTGAAAAAAAAAACGTTCCGGTCGTTTTTCGGATAAGTCCTCAAACTGCATAATTACCCTTTGATATAACGGGTTCAAAATGTTTTTTTTCGCCACTTTTTCTCGGTTTCTGGGTGAACAAATATTACACAGATACTCTGCACCCTTTGGCAGCCCTTCCTTTATTTTTTCCACTTCCGGAAGCCTCACCAGCCACGGGAGTTACTCGCGTGTGGCCCTCTTCTGTTCTACCTGGTACACGCGAGAACGCGCATTGTACTATCCGTCCTTACCGTTGCCATAACGAGAAATCGTTATGTCAAACGTACGGAACTTATGATTGCACCGGAACGTAATTTTTTCCGCATATGGAAAATATTTTATATTTGCGTTCGAGGCTATCACGTACGTACGAAAATTGTTACGAAGATGTGAAATCGTGTCTGCGTATTTCTCATTACTAAATCGATCATCAACGATATATATTGAGAGGAGTTAAAGATTTTGCAGTCGAGTCGGATACCCTTTCACTAAATATATTTTAATAATTGATTTTGCCAATGACTATATCCATTTATTGTGTAATTTAATTTAGGGGGTTGGTACTGCAATTTATTGTTGTATATCCGGCGTGGAAGAGCAGAATTTTGGAATTTTTGTTTGGTACCTATAATGTACCTAATACCAGTGTAGGAAGTGACATTTAAAAAAAATTATATTGGAACGTAAAATTAGACTTAATCCAAAAAGATGTCGGTAATTTTGAATCAATGGGCTGATTTTTTTAATAAATAAAAAGGGATGATGCCGGGAATGTGAGCATTACATTTAGGGAACATTTATTTATTATTGAAAAGCTGAGAGGTCTCAGCTTTCAAAATGAAAAAATTTAAAGCTTAGATCTTCAGTTGGTTTTTGATTTTTTTAAGTGCTAGGAGAATTCATGATTTAATTTTTTACAGAATGCATTCTTCTGGTATTCGTAGATTCGTAAAAAAGTCGTAAAACTGCTACTTTCTAAGATGAAAAAATTGGCATTTACGACAGAGTCGTCGAGTCATGTAATGGGAACCAATAAATAGTGTAACGTCACGCAAGTCTCGGCAGCCCATCCACGTATCCTGGAAAAGCTTTCCAAGCACGTCAAGCTGAATCTACGATTCTTTGATGTATCTGAGAGTTTTTTTGTACCAAAGGGCTGAGCAAAGGGTCGGAGAAATGTACGTGACTATCGCAAGTAGAATTTTCGTGTGGAAAGGTACTCGTTCGGCGAGGAAGATGATGTTGATGTTGTTGATGTCTTGGAGGTTTACTACAGTCTCCACATGTACAGGCTGACTTCACATATGTATATGTATATGTATATATGTATATATATATATGTATATATATATATATGTATATATATATATATATGTACATGTATATGGGTATGTATATATGGATATATCGGGGAAATTGTAAGAGACCAACGGTGCGAGAAAATATCCGAGGGAAGATTAAGAATACGGGTCTGAGGTAGAGCTTGGGTAATTCGTCGACGACGACACTGATTGCGCTACTCGACCCTTTCAACCATCACGTCTCGAACGTCAACCCTCGCCCCTTCGTGAAATTTTTAATTTCACTGTATGTCCCTTATCCAAGTACGGTGCTAATAACGTTAACACTTAATTAAATATTCGGGCATTGTCGTTTTTAATTAGCTTTTGAGATAATTTTTACGTCGAGGGTAAATGGCCCTGTCTGAAAGCCCGGATACTTTTTTTTTCCTATCCAGAGGGAAACATTAATGCGTTGATGTACTGTAAGAAATATCATTTCGCCAATGTGAATTTCAAGCAGAGCCTCTGCTGAAATTAAGGCCACCACTGCGACAGGTTAAAAAATCAGTATTTTTGGCATGTTCTTAAAGTATACGTATTCAAGAATATGTGAAAAAAAATTCAAGCAGAACTATTGAAACTTGACGAAGCTTGACGAGTTTTTATGGTAGCGCAACGTTTTAGGTATACTTAAACTTTCAATCGTGTTTTTCTCGAAAAGAATTTTCTCGACCTGACCGGGGTCACATGTCTAGATATAATTGTCCTATTTTCAATTTTTGAAAAACAAAATTTTCGCGATTGCAGTAGCTATCGTTGTACGTACCTTTTTTGGTTTTGAAATTCATTATTTTTTGAGCCTCCGAATATAAGTAAAAATGTCGACATTACACTTTTTTTATCACGCGCCATTTTGTGATTTTTTTTTCGAAAACCCGCCACTTACAATGAGAAGTATATTTATCTAGATTAGGAAGCTTTTTTACTTTCATTTTCCAGACCGACCATTGTCAAGTTATCGATCCGGTCGTTGCACTACATTTTTTATCCAGAGGCTCGATTAAACCTCAATAACGTTGTTAATGTTTATATTTTTTGAATAAAATTCACACGAAATAACTTCAATGTTTGCTAAATAAAATACTTTTTTTTTACAAATCCCGAATAAATAATCTAGTAGTATAAAAAAAATCGGAAAAACGACTTTTTTTCGGCCCGTCACAGTGGTGTCCAGGTTGGATTAAAAATATGTCATTGAGATACAACTAAAGTGTAAATTGCATGTAAAATTGTCAATTTATCATACAAAAAATTTAGAGTTTCCTGACACCATAACTGTCATAAGCCTTAATCTTTATAATTTTAAGCAATTAAATATTTTTGCGGCCTGAGATAAACGTGCAAATTCCTCGGTTGAAAAAAAAATAAACCATTTTAAACGGCTGCATAATAAAGAGGCGGCGACACAGGCGGAGCGAGGCACAAAGAGCGAGGCAGTAGATTGAAGAATGCAAGAGCCACCACTAAATAATGCAAATAATAGCCGAGATTGATTTCCAATCGAGGTCGAGCCTGTTGGGCTCCGGTCGATACCAGCGGTCGCCGTTTTCCCTAGAGAAGCTTGCGGACAACTGGCAACGCGAGAGAGAGGATGAAAGAGGAACGGAGAAGCAAGTGAAGAGATGTGGGTACATCCAACGATCGGAATGAACGAGTGGACGTAACGATTCAATTTGTTCGTTGATGTGGTCAGCCCTCTACAGTCGTGTAAAAAAAGCACAACAATTTTCTACTCCCAACCACCAATAATCTGCATCAATCGAATTTGCAACATAATTCGAACGTAATTATTTTATTTCTATGCGCGGAATGCTTAATCATTTCATTTCGATTAAAGTGCACATAAGTAGCAATTGATAAACAAAGGCGACGTTTTTGTTTCGGCTAGACAAATTTTAAAGATGGCGCAAATGTGTTATTGTGATTTTTTAAAATCGTTCATGCCGTGCAAAATCGCCTCAAAATTTATTAAAAATGCGAATTTCAATTTAGTTGCCGATGAAGGATGATTAATTTATTGGCTCGCAGCTTGTCGTAATGAGTATTGCTAAGCGTCTTTCGTATCCACTTTTCCGGTAAGTACGACCATACGTCAGGACAATTTAAGTCTAGAAATTAATGTGCACTTTCCAACGCAGACGACGATGATGAAATTGAACTGAGCGACGGTCTCGACGAACGAGCCGGTCTTTGTGCTAATTACTAGCTGATTGCTTCTCTTCACTTTTTGAATAGACGTTCGTTAGATTGAGAAAATGAATATTCAACGTACTTTTCTCATTGCCAATTGCGAAAGGAATTACGAAAAAAAATAATTTCCAACCACTCAGCAGCTTAGGACGCATTCTGTAACCCATCTGGATCAACATTTTTATCATTATTATTGTTATATATTTGTCTGTATTCGATGTTTTTCATTCCGGCGTTTTCCCGGTACACCGCAACTCCGGAACTTAAAAATTAATATTACATCTCGAGTCAGTGGGAATATCGTGCAAAAACGCAGCGAGAAAGTTGCTCCTGGCTGCGAACCTGAATTCAACCTGAAAGTTATTTTTCCTTAACAATTGCGCTTGCAAGGAACATCACTCCAGAGTCCGCCTCTGATTTTTTTTTCAAGTCATGTATTTTTTTTCAATACTTCTATACTAGATTCAGAAGAATTTTGGTTTTGTAGGTGAAACTGTAAAATCACTCTCGACATGTCTTTCTTTGAGGGGCGGTTTCCACCCTTAAAACCACCCGTGTCTATGAATTTTCCACGCTTCATCTCACACATGAGTTTCGACAAAATCGATGGCAGACACTTAAGTGGTGTTCCTTTTTAATTGGACTCGACGACCTAGTAAATGTCAAACCAGATTCACTGCCCTTTTTTCGAACCCTAAACACAAAATCGCGAATTCATTTCTTCGAGTCCCCAGATCAAGACGATCTCTACGTTTTCTACATGTATAGGAATGCATCTTGTGATCGTTGATAATTCACCACGAGTCAAAAAAATCTACTTCTTGCTTTAACACGATAACTGTTCACTTTGGAATAATAATCCGTTGGACTGTGACCGCGATTCGAGCAATCTTTCTGACATTCATTGACGAATCCAATAATTCGTGAATCACTTTGAAGACTCGGAACTCCGGTTCAACGAATCACGTTGAAATCTCCGATTTCGACGAAATTTGGCATGTTTCTGGAATGGGTAAAAAAAGGCGACACGTTTTTTTTTATATCTGCGCAACTCGATTTTTAAGGGGTGAAACGCACCCTCGAAAATACGGGCTTTTTTTGTTCTTTGTCGATAACGAAAGTTTCAATTTGCAAGTTTCAATTGAAAACACCCCTATTTTCGAGGCTACGTTTCACCCCTTAAAAATCGAGTTCCGCAGATATAAAAAATAAGTGTCACCTGTTTTTACCCATTCTGCAAACATGGCAAATTTGATCGGAATCGGAGAGTTCGACCTCGCGACCTTCCCGTGGCAGTTGAATTCAGTGGGGGCGGAAGAAAAACTGGATTTTAATTTTTGGGCATCCTGGTAAATAGCTGCGCAACCGCACGGAAACTTGACTCGTATTTTTTATCGTCTAAAATTTTAATGTTGAATCTATGACGTTTCGTCCAATTTCGAAATGGCTCGTTTTCCAAAATTTTCGTCTGCTGTCTACATGCAATATTTAAAAAATTTTACCTCTCTAATTGCATAATTGAATACACAAATAAATCCCTAAAAAATCGAGTTTCGTAAGTTTTAAAATCTGCTATGACATATTGAGTTGGTAATTAGTCTTCTACTTAATTTTTTTTGCTTTTATACCACTTTACTTTTTTCATATTTGTACAGTGCGAGGGTGAGGTGAAAAGTTTCCGGCCTGACCAAGAAAAACGATATTTAAAAATTTTTTTTTGCTTTATTTTTCAACATAATCTCCGTCAACACTGATACATTTCTCATAACTCTCGCATCCCAAAAAACAGTAGCCATAACCTTGTTTGCCGATAAAATTGTTTTTGCCTTTTTTGGGGTTGGTTCCCCTTTTCCAACCCACTGTTTTGACTGTTCTTTACTTTCAGGAGTGTAGTGGTGGACTCATGTCTCATCAACACTTATGAATCGACGCAAAAATTCGTTTGGATTACGTCTATACAGCGCCAAATTGTCGGTAGCGTCGAGCGTTAGCAAACGCGGCACCCACCTTGCACACAGCTTTTCCATGTTCAAATGGTTGTGCAAAATATTTCGCACACGTTCAGCTGACATCCTACAGGTCTCAGCTATCTCATGCACTTTCAACCTGCGGTCTTCCAACACTATTTTATGAATTTTTTCAATCATCTCTGAAGTTGTGACTTCAACGGGCCGTCCTGAGCGAAGCTCGTCAGAGGTGCTCACACGACCAATTTTAAATTCAGAAACCCACTGATTAATAGTTGAATATGATGGGGAGGAGTCTCCTAGTGCTGAATCCATCTCTTCTTTTATTTGTTTTGGTGTAAAACCTATCAAATGGAAGTATTTGATGACAGCACGTTTTTCCAATTTTTCCATTTTTACGAAAACAACGGAAGCGTCTCGCGCAATGTGCTCTCAAACTCGAACTAACGTAGCGATTGGGCTGAAACTGTACATACAAGCTCGGTAGGAATGGTACTGTAGGACGCCGCTCCAAAACTAGACCTAGTGGCACCATCTCTTGGTCAGGTCGGAAACTTTTCACCCCACCCTCGTACATATTCAAACGGCGATACATATCACCAGGCAAACCGATAAATGCTTAAATTGGAAAGTTAAGACGCAAAAAAGACAAGGTCCATTGTAAAATGTCTCGTGCAAGTGGAATTTTCCTACGAATAAAATCGGAAATGCATTGAAAAGACAAAGAATTCAAGAAGATTGCCAAATGTAAATTGAACGGATAAGTCAGTTTATAATCGACGCCAGGAAGAGGCTCCCTTAATCCCAGGCCTGAACATTTGCATATCGTTTTCTCGAGGATTTTCATCCCACTAGTTTCCCGCTCTGCCTATGTGCTTGTTGACAAAAAAGAGGGGGTGAGTCGTTGTTAATTGTATTTTGTCGTGCGGCAACGAACGTGCTGGCTGCTGTTGGGACGAATAAAAAGTAACGCGACGTGTACATGGCTTCAGAAGAGGGGAAAAAGAGGGAAGAAGAAAAATTATGACCCAGATCTGGGAAGAATAAACAGAAGCGGGAAAAAAGACAGAAAAGAGAGAGAGAGAGAGAGAGAGAGAGAGAGAGAGAGAGAGAGAGAGAGAGAGAGAGAGAGAGAGAGAGATACAACGGGCAGCCTAGTTTATATATGAAGGAATGAAAAGCGGAAGCAGCAAGAGAAAAAAGGTCTCGAGGGTCGTAAAAAAAAACATCACAGTTCTGGGGGTCGTATTCAAAGACGTAGCAACGTTCTTCGTTGACGTTGCACGTTTTTCTTCCTTCGCCCTTTCTTTTTCCTCACGTTGCTCCATCGTTCCCTCATTCTTCATCTACTCTTTTTTTTTCTCTCTGCACTTCCTGCATCAGCCCCCCTTCGTATTGTGCGCACTGCACCCTCTCATTCCCGTCAATCTTTCGGTACGCTTTTTCCCTGTTCGTCGTCTCGACCTCAGCGGTTTTTTTCCCATTTCATTCCGACTTCTTCGCCGGATGAAACTCCCATCGGGTCATTCTCATTCCGTCGTACCTATTCGTGACGCTTCCCCATCCTCCCACCCACATACACGGGCAAAAGACACTTCGAACTCGTTCTATCTGCTCGATGTCGCGTATCGGCACATTTGGCCATTTTCAGGGTGGTCCTCGAAGTAGAGCACCTTAAAAATCCCCTTTTCCGATATATTCATATTTAACAAGTATCACGCGCCTGGGGAAGAGTGTGCGGAGCAGGATAACGATGAAAAGATGAAGAGGTATGTCACCGTAGTGAAAAATTCCAATCGCACCTGCTGTCGCCATATTTATTTGTTCCGAATCGTCGTGGCTGCATCCCCTTTTTTATCCATTTATCGAAGCGCTATTTCAAACGAACATGTGGCAGTCATGCCTATGAATTTTCTGGGAATTTATGTCGGGGAAAATACGTCACAGGTTGATCAATGATTCTCCAATAGGAATCTAGAGTTTTATTGTTCGCTGGAGGACGTAAAAAAGGGGTGTAGGTTGGCAAATATTCTAGAACTTGCACGGCCAAGAAAAAATATTTAGTTTAAATAGGATCTTATTAAATCAAAAAAGGTTTTTTCCTTGTCTCACGGCCTAATACGATCTTATTCGTTTCAATGATATGTTTTATTTGTTTCAGCTGTTCGTTTTAATATCAAATATATCCAAATTGAATAAATAAAGATTCGATTCATATAAATCTTTATTTGCTTGCAATATACACTGTAAATCCAAGTGTACTATATGCATATACTTTTTGATAAATCCAAAATGAAATTGAACACTTAATTGAGAGTTTTACCGGAATGATTTTGTATCTTAATTTGTCATTCCCTGGCATTTTAAAATGATTTTTTTCGAAGAAAATATTTTGCCCATATGGAATCGAACCTAGAACTTACCTACATATACCAAAGGAATTTCTATAATTATTTGTTGTATCACATAAAGTATATTAATTAGTTAATATCATTGTGATAATTAGAGAGTTTTATCGATATATATATATACACATATAAAGTTCCTCTCTCTCTCGACCCTCTCTACCCCCACCCCCCATTTGATGTGTGTGTTGCAATAAAGACAGGACATTAGTTCAATCAAATAGAAAAATGATTGACTCTACGAAAATTCTATTTAATTTAAATTAGAACAAAAATTAGATAGATACATTTAGTGGATTTAACTAAATTGTTTTTTGAACAGATAAAACCGAAACCCCGATTTATTAGGATTAAATAAAATATTTAGTTAGACGATATTAAAGATTTTAATTTGAATAAATAAATATATGTAAATTAAATAATTCCAATAATGGAATACAATAGGAAACGTTTGATTTCACGAAATATTTGGTCAATTCAAATTTTTAAAATCCAATGGACGTGGTTAGTTAATATCGCTAAAAAAATTCTGTTAGTATGTAGGGGTGGATGTAGTTTTGAATGTTATTCAAGCAGATTGGACAGTTCTCAGTATGGTGGCAAGTAGTGGATTGCTTGTTCGTGAAATTGTGCACGAGTGATTTACATGCAATTGGTGGCGGATTTGTAACTAGAAATTAGAGACAATCATGAGAGAGGATAGAAATCCGGAAGAGAGGAAGAGAGCGACGAATGTCATCATTCGGTTGACGAAGGAACAGCTACGAGGGCAACAACGGGAACATTCGAAAACGTACTCTGTCCAGGTATGTACCGGCAGAAACGAATTAAGGGCTCTTCTCACTTTAGACGCTAAAAATACTATTTTCATAAATTTTTTTGATAGGTTTATATTATAGATATTGATATAAAAGTTGTTACACTTAATGAATATACTTTCGAAATACATTTAAAAAAATATTATTGTTTTCAGTCACTATTTATAGACGAAAATGGTAGATAAAAAAATGTCCTAAAAATTGTTGGTCATACGACTTATCATACGACTTTTGATATATGCAAAAATACCAAAATGGCCGACATTTTTCGAAAAAACGTTTTATTCACCGTTTTTGCCAAAAAAAGTAAATATCAAAATTTAAAAAATTCTTGATTTGCCCTATAGCTATAGTATAAAGAATATGTGGTTGAAATTTCATAAGGATCGGTTTAGTAGTTTCGAAGATTTTATCAACAAGCCTTCGAAAAACGTTGTTTCGAGAAAAACGCGTTTAAAGTTGGTTTGGGTTACATAAATACATTTTTTTAATTTGATATATTTCGAAAGTGTATTTATTAAGTGTAACAATTTTTGTATCAATATCGATAATATAAACCTATCAAAAAAATCATGAAAGTAACTTTTTTTAGAGTCTAAAGTGAGAAGACCCCTTAATGTCTGTATACAAAAGTGACACGCGGGCCTAGGAAATTTCACGTGTCCCGCGATACTTCCTAATGGTTTCAACGAGCTACATGACAATTTATCGTCCGTGGAATGCACGCCGCACAGATTTCAACGTCAGATGAAATTCGCGACTCCAGTCTCGTTGGAGATGATGCGCCCGCGTTATTACCGGAATTTACGATGTAATTGCTAGGAAACAAGATGTGTATGCAAATTTGAGTCTCTCTCCTGGTAGCCGCAATTCTGTACAGGTAAAATGTACCAGATCGTTACTTCGGTAGGTTTGCATTTTCGCAAACAAAAGCTTCTTCCACGAAGGAAAAGCACTTGGAGAACAAGGAAAATTTCGTGATGTTAATTGTGTTTTTTTATATTGCTGTGTTTTTTTAGAGTTTTCGGGTTTTTGGAGGAAGATTTAGTCGAAGGCAAAAGTATCCGAATTTTGAGATTCCCAAACAAAGTTGACATTTTCAGTTGAACATTAAAAAAAAATTGATTCTTTCATCTGTGCTCGTCAATGTTTAACTTTATTAAGGCCTTTGGCCACAGTAACGGGTATAAAATCATGAGCAAATTTAATCATTTTTGTCGTATGAAAAAGTGATTCACTCCTGAAATTAATTACATATCTATTTATTATGAATATCAAGGTGTTAGCATTTTTTTTTCGATGTACAAAATGGCCGACTACTCGAAACTTCTCGAAACAGCTTTTTTCCAATCGGCGTGACAAATAACTTCAACAATTTTCACTCGATTTACTTCGAATTTAAAAGTTATGTTCCTAATTGCATTTCGCAGAGAAGTACGTACGGAATTTCTGATTAATCGAAAACTTTTCATTTTATGAGCAGTTTATGAGCAGTTATAACGAAATTTTTCACTGAAAATTCATTTCTTGAGTTCAAATACCTACAACTTTTGAATAAAGAAATATTTTTAAAATACCGTACGTACTTCTCTAGGTATTCTAATGTAGATTGACCAGAATTTTTGTTTTTTGTTCTGGGTAAAAAATTGTGAATGCTAAATGTCACACCGCGGAGCGCCTAAAAAAAGATAACAAAAGAAAATATTAGTAGTCGGCCGTTTTGTACATCGAAAAAAAAGTATTGTTTAACAGCTTGATATTCATACTAAATCGATGTGTAATTAATTTTATGAGTGAATCACTTTTTCATACGAAAAAAAATTGTTAAATTCGCACATGATTTTGTACCCGTTACTGTGGCCTAAGGCCTTAAGGAAAAACTCTCGAAGTTTATACGAAATAATAATGCAATCAATGTTGATCACCATGATGGCATGGTATACTCTTTTTCATATGAGATCGAATCAAGATATTACAGGATCAGTAGTAATGTCCAGCAATAGTCAGCCGCCTCACGTGATGGCGAGCCATCAAAAAGCTTCCCGATATCTCAACTTTTATCTCGATTAACGGAACCAAAAAAAAACATTTTATCAGCTAAACCAATGCGAGCCAAAAGAAATATTGATCATTCCTTTTTGTTATCATAAAGAACAATGGGTCTCACTTACCGAACGAGAGTGCAGAATATTTTTCTAACCGATAAACTAAAACCGGAATGGTAACGAGGTCGATAAAAAAACAGAGCTATTTGTATGATAATTTCCAATTTCATGAATGAAACAAAATTGATTGGGTACCTGCAGCTGCGCTTATTCAATACTGCATCCATTTTATTCGTTGTGAAAGAAAATATTGCCGTAAAATGCTGCTCGATGACAGCTCGTATATTCTGCTGGGAATGCCGCGTTTCATACGTTTTGTCAATTTCGTAGAATTTAATATTCGATTTTACGAGAAAATTCCGTTTGGTCAGGTTCGAGTCTCGTTCTTTTGTGTAATTAATTATTTTTTTTAATCAAAAGCTTTTATCACTTGTTCGGTTCTCGTTTCAACTCTATTTCGAATTATTCATAACGATTCAGAATTGCCGTGCATAACAACGATAATAATAATAACGATAATAAAAACAAAAATTCCAATGAGAATTTATTAGAGTTTTTGTGGATTTTTTATGTCTAGGAAATCATTTTGGATACGATTTTTATCGAATTAATCCACTGTCGACTGATTTGTGAAGTGAAGCTTATACGGAACAGTAAAGTGTGGCGCAGGCTTCGTCGTAGCGTAAAGTCTCTTTTTACTCGACACAATACCAAACCACTGCACAACGTAATGGGCAAACTATACTCCGATTGTTTTTACTCCTTATATATATATATACTTTCCCCTATCCTATTGTTTCTATCTAGCTGTTTTAATTACAGTTATTGTTTACCCTCGACTTGGGCCATTTCGTTGATTTCCAACAGACTAGGTCGAGAGATAATTCAGGTTACTCAACCTTAACGTGACCAGGTAGTTTTCAACTCTCGGAATAACTGGATTGTTGGTCTTTTTCCAACAACGCGAATCCGTCATCTTTGGGCACATATTCCAATGGGTCTTTTACCCGTGCAGAAATCGTCGTTGGGATCCAAATGGATTCCCATACTTTTCCCTATACCAAAACACCTTGGATTTTCATCCCGGACCCCCACTGGAAGGTACCAATTCAATCTAAATCCTTAGGGGGGAAATCCCTTTAGACATCCGAAGATGAGTAATTT